>JACEFZ010010551.1:77500-165000 GCA_014155875.1 Cepaea nemoralis | reverse complement strand
ATAGACCTACCACCTTATTCTTTACTCAGACCTTTCAAACGTTGATTTCGGCAGATTCCGATGACCGCTCCCAGTAATGCCTTAACCATCATCTTGATCGGCACTGGAACGAGCCGGTCCCTTTGAGCTCATGGTTAAACTCAGGAATCTCCTTAGGATATATCTATAACAGATCCTGAAACACGGAGAGGTTGGTGTGAGTACTCAACTACAACAAGGACTATACTGCATCTCCACCATTACACCTGCCTCTCAGTTATACATAATACAATATGCATATATGTATGAGATCATCACATTCTAGATCCACTCTTAACTATAATGTATTGGCATGAGGCTGTAAAAGAAAGCGATAGTACACAAGTGCATAGTCAAGTAACTCGTCTGGGCCACCGATAGCCCCGTAGCACCAGAGTCGACTGTATGACTCTGTCAAAGCATCCTTCGCCTGGTGCTAGTCCACTCCTGTTTCATCTTCAACTATCAATCAACAAATACACCTACTTCCCTTTCAGTGTAGGGATTAATTTATCTAGGAGGTGCCCAGCCGGACATATCCTCCTTCCATACATACTCACCAATTAATCAATCCCTTCACCCATGGATCGATCAACTACACCTTAATAACTATATGACCATAATAAATTATACTCCTTATAATTCATTACTATAGTGTTAACCAAGGATAACTCATGATTTGTTAAGCTTAAATAACAAACTCATAACACAGCCATAGTTTCAGTCCTGGGATCCCTGTCCCAGAACATGTGTTGCCTTTTATTAACCGACCTTCATTCAGGTCGGTCATATCTGTGCCGGTCGAGCACAGCTTTGGTGGCCATCCACCAATACACTTTCCCACAGCTACTGTGGGCCCAGTGCATCTTGTCCCGTGACGAATTAGGTCACGTCATCCACTTTAGCAAGGCCTCCAGCCCCTCCTCTCCTCAACCTCCAGCTCCTCCATTTTGGGGGTCCATTACCCCAACATACTACTACTACTTCACTGTAGGAAATCAATTACTCCTTGAACAGAGTCAGGTTTCTGGAAGAGTAGGATAATAGAGACAGACCAGAGTCGGTTCACATTTCGCATCTACCTAGACGCAAGGACTCGATTACAGAGCGCCGCATCGCTCTCCGTCGGGTAAGTTCAACCAACTCTTAAGCACGATCGCTTTGGGTCGGATCGGCAACCTAACGGATCGGGCGGACAGGCCTACTAACCAGTCGGTTGGCTAGACATACGCCCGACTGAATACGCATGGTCACTCTAGCGGACGGACATGTAAACAAGCAGTGACAATAGGTATCATAAATATTTCCTGTCAACTGCTATCCACTAAATATAACACAATTTTGCCTACTTGGAATAACACTGGTATCATCACACCGCAAGTACTTACCTGCCTATCCTTCCAATGAAATGACTTCTTGGTTCCCAGAATAATCACCACCGCTGATCTAACACCTTAAGTTACAATCATAATCTAGCGAAGCAATATACACATCCATAATAATAACAAGCCCTAACTTATCATTATAAACTGCGTCTAGCATCTCTATGTAATGACTGACAAACATCCTGCCATGAGTGTGTAATCACTCCACTACACGAGTGATATTTCTTACACACTTGGTTCACTACCTGAATCTTCCTGGCACAAAGCCGTGATAATCACATTCATATCACTAATAATGCACATCATGTGTAAACTAACAGTTAATCATCCTTTCACATCTACAAACATGAGATTTACACCATTATCAGAAAGAACACACGTTCAGGTCTGTTGGATATACACACTCCCAGCTGTTGGAGGCTTCGGTACGCGTCTGTCAAACACATTACCTAGCCAATCGATAATAGCTAATTAAAAATGCAGACAGTCGACGGCAAAGTTTATGTGCTTCGCGGAGATTCTCTCGGTCGGAAATTTATATCTCGGAACTGTAGGCGCGCGATATATATGGACAACAGTTAACCAATAGCTAAAGTATTCAACATACCTGTGATTCAGAATCACAATCTTTCACTGCCGATGTCCGCGTGACTGCGATTATCGACATCTTCTAGCAGTGACTTTCTGTGGTCAGCATTCGACGATGTCCGACGTGCGACTGATCTTGCCCAACTAAGTGCGTCTTCACAATGCCTCCACGAGCCCAGTGAATTCAATGAGGAACGGAGAAATCCTGTGTCACGGGTAATTCCACAACCCCGTGTTCCCTGAGGCAATTGTGGGTCCGGCGTGATCCCAAACCACGTACGCACTTCACTGGGGACATTCTAGATATTTCTAGACGTAACCAGAATAGTGACGTCACGCACTACTTTCTCCGGGGAAATCCCGTAATTTCTCAATACCAAATGAAGGGAGACCAACCCGTCGCCATCCCTTCAAAGGGATATAATACAGAGCATAGACTGTATAAGTCCGTTTTGTCACAGTGGCACGGCTTCCTTGCTGGTTATTACTTGTTGATGATATACACCACTGCCTGAGTGATGGTTGAATACATGGTTTATCGTTCATGTGCCACATACTGATGTTTGATGCCAATAGGGTTATTTTCTCAACAATAATCTGAAGTCGCCGTGGTTACTTCTCGGCTCATCTTTCTTTGCCGAACACCTACTCTGTAGTTGGCTATCCATCCTCCCTTCGCTGATTGTATTCAAGATTTTACTTTGATGATAGTTATACCCTTCTATTCTACATAGACTTTAACTGTAAACTGTTAAAACACCACTTCACGTATCTTTGAGAACTCAACGTGGGTGTAGTTTTAAAAACTCTATTCCTCAAAACGTTATACACTGTACACTATCAATCATACAGTAATACAACAATGTTTCACTGATATACAAGACAATTTCTAAACATCTACGACCGGAGACAAATTCAGGCACAGTGGATGACCACAGCGCTCTACGTGCCTCGCCGTGCTCATTACGTCCCACAGCGCTTTGCAGTAAGACGCCGTCTTGCCCGTTGAATCAACAATAATTTCTTCGGCGTAATCTGCCGAATCCTGTCTTCACATGCTGGGTAGGCATACCCTAGTTCACCAATTGGTTTGACACCAAATCGGCTACATACGCCTGGTTTAGCCAGCCTGTCACAGCTGTTACCCCGACGGGGGAGGGACGTCGCATGCTGACAGCTACTAAGAGCCACAGGCGTGAGCTGGATGTCAGTCTTGGACCAATGGGGGATGGGCTCTGAAAAGAGCATGAAAGTCAACCTTACCAAAGCTACTAACAATGCCTGACACCCAGTATACCCCATCAAGACATGAGATATCATGTCAACCTCTCATGGAAACAGTGAGAGGAAATACATTCTAATGGCTGGAGCATCGGAAGACTGAATGTTTAGGAAATATACGGTAATGATTTATTGGCAAGCATGAAAATGTCCAATATGCAGTGACGTCTTTAGACACAAAATGACATTAGAAAACATACCATATTATATGCCTGCAGTTATCAGCACATTTTTTTTTATTCGCATATCCTTTACAGGACATCGCTTTCAACAGCAGCATCTTTCAGCTGTCAGTTGATTTCTTGGCAAGATTACGCTCAGTAGTTTGCCATTGCTTTCTGAGCTGCCGGCTCAGTGTCCCGCAAGTCACCAGCGGGGGACGAACCGCTCCCAGCTCGCTCCCTCTACGAGACTACGAGCGTGATAAACGGGATTACGGAGAAAGTGTTGTAACCCCTGAGCCAGAGAGACCGGCTATCAGCACATACATACGTTAATTTAGTCATGTTGTCAGCGATTGCAATATTAGTAGTTGTCAGCTTGTCTCCGGACTTCATCTCTCTGGCCATATTCCAAGTGTCTTGTCGGCGTCCAGTCCTGTCACAGAGTGTGTCCATAGGTCGCGAGACAGTCAGAATGAGATTGTACCCTACACATGTGTCTCCTCAACAGAATCACCAACAGAAATGCAGCGTCTTTGTGTCCTGGTGACGATGGGGGTCTTTCTTGTCGCATCTGCCCCAGAAGATGTTGCTGTGATAGTTCGGAGAGGGGAGGACCAGGCTAATCTCAACAGCAGCGAACTAACACAGTAAGTACAGTTCAAAATAAATTTGACATCAACGCTTGTGGAAACATTGGTATCGGAAGTGAATGGCAGCACAAGAGACAGACAGATGTAGGTCTACATGATCACTAACATCACACCGCATGCATTGATATTGCTGTCCCACATTATTGCCTGTTTAATGTATCAACGGTCTGGGTAAGTTATTACCAGCATCATGTGGCATGCCGATAAGCGTGGGCAGTTTATTGTTTCAAATATCACACGAGGTACCAACAGTACGCACAGGCATACTTGAATAAGACCTCTGCAGGAATACCAACACAACAGTTAGCCACTAAAATTACAATTCATCGTCGATGGAAGCGACAGTCACTAGAAACCCAACAGATGCACACCAGCTAGTTCAGCAACCTGTCGGTCGCCACATTTCTGAGCATGCAATTGACAATACAAACCACCGCGGACAGAATTAAAAACATTCCACATGCAATCCATAGCTCACAGTGTCGCCCCACGCACTTAACTCAGTAGCTGGACAACGGAACCAGTGTTCACTTTATGAATCCCCAACACTCTATGTCTCTCGTTCTAGTTTTACTGACAGACTGCTTGCTGCTTGTTAATCGGTTGAAATTATCTTCTCACATGATAATACTTCTTGCTCACCGCGATTCTGTTTAAACCCTGCAGTATTGTATTCATAATAGTCTTGTGCTTTGTAAAATGGCCGAAATATTTCACTTACCTCTTGTATAGTTCTTTCCTCTGCTGATCTTTAATTTCTCCTTACCGGTTTATGGTTGTTTCTGTTTCAGTTAGATATGACCTACACTTTTGTACATCCACATTTCCATGGCCTTAGTTTGATTTTCTAGTTTCATATTCGTTGTCTAAATCTTTACACAATATACGTGGGGGATTCAAATGAAAACCTTAACAGTGTGATAGTGATTACATTCATCATCATCATGAGCCTTGTCGATAAGCGTAGGCCGTCATGTTTCGCCATCTCACGCAATCACCAGAGTCGTGGATCAGCTCAGTGTTCTTGTCTCGACCATGCTACGTTGCCAAAACATCCATGTATTGACTTCTTTCCTGCCCCTTGTTCTCTTACCCTCAATTTTGTCAGTTGTCACCAAGGTCTCCAATTTAATTCTTTTCATAACATGTCCAAAACATTGTGACTGTCTACATCTAATTTCTCTAACCGGATTACGGTTTTCATTTGTTTCTTGTAGGACTTGCTCACTGGTTTTTCTGTCTGTCCATGGTATTCTTAGCATCTTCCTTAGAAACCACATTTCAACAACCATTAGATGTTTTTAAGCTTGTCTGCTCATTATCCACGTTTCACATCAATACAAAAGTACAGGTACCATGTAGCACCTCACCACTCTTTTTCTTGTTGCAAATGACATAATTCTACTGGTCAGTATGTTTTCCATCCTGAAAAAGGCTACTTTCGCCATGGAAATTCTTGTTCTTATCGCTAAAAGGCATCTTCCATCACAAGTTATTGCCGTTCTAGGATTATTGTAACGATTCACTTGTCTCAGAATATTCACATTTACTTGTATATTACATTGTAATATTTCCTTCTTCCTAGTGACAACCCAAAATCGGTGTCTTTATACAATGTAATTCTAACCATAGTTGTTCACTGTGTGCACCAAAAGCATCCACTAAATGCTGCAGATCCTACTCAATGTCTGCAGTTTAATGCTGCATCATCCGTCTAACTAATGTTATTGATGTCATGTCCCCTAATGATGATTTCTTTCATTCATTTCGTATCATCAACATTTCTGAAAATTTTGTCACTATACAGGGAAACAAGTTCTGGCGATATTACACACCCGTGTCTCACACCTCTCCTAATAGGCTGACATTGACCTACTTCAACATCTACTAAAATCAAATGCAGTATCTCGTAACACCAAAATCACAATATACAAAACACTGATCAGATCAGTTGTGCTGTATGGCTCTGAAACCTGGAGTACAACTAAAGGAGTCGAAGCCTTGTTACAAACCTTTAAGAACAAAGTCTTACGACGCATCTTTGGGCCTATTAGGGATACATAAAGTGGAGAGTGGAACAGAAGAAGCAACAAAGACATGTATGAGCTGTTTAAGTTCCCGCTAATCACTGGTATCATAAAGGCTAATAGACTGCAATGGCTGGGGCATATAGAAAGAATGGAAGATAATAGGGAAACAAAACTCGCTTACACTCAGGAAATAATAGACTGTAGACCCCGAGATAGACCAAGAAGACGGTGGAGAGATAATATACATACAGACCTACAAGCACTTGGAATCAGTGACTGGCAAGAGAAGGTCCACCAGAGAGACGAATGGAGACGGATTGTATCTGCAGCAAAGAACCTCAATGGCTCGGAATGCTGATGAAGAAGAAGAAGAAGGTCTTTCTCATTAATTTGCAAATCTGTAAGTATATCAGCATATTGAAATGCCTTAATTTATGGAAAGCCTTTGTGTAGTCACTATAGCAACGATGAAGGTCATTGTTTACTTCTATACAACGTTCAATTAATGTTCTAATCATATACATAGCATTCACTGTCATTTTGCCTTTTACTAACCCACATTTTTCTCCTATTTTGGACAGTATTTTCTTCCTATCTCTTTGCATGATAATTTTTAGCATAATCGTCGTGATATTGCTCATTGTACTAATTGTTCGATGTTGATAACACTCCAAGCTGCTGATGTATTCGAGATTGCAATAAATATAGAATTACATAATTCTTGAGGTATATCTCCAGTATCATATATCATGTTCAGTAGTCTATTGCAGTTGTCTTGTAACATGTCAATATAGTTGATATGGATGTCAAGAGTATTAAGCACGTGGCATCATGGTGCAGACGACTACTATGAGTCATAATATTTAATTGTGGTCGCCCCACATTTAACATGCACCAAAGAATAGCAGCGTTCTGCTATTCATTTTTTGATCAGTGAAGGGGTGCAACCTATAAAAATGCATCGGCGAATGAAGGTCCAATTTGGTGATGCATGCTTGTCAGTCCAGAAAGTGTATGAGAGAGTGGGACGTTTGAAAACCGCGTGACGTCTATGACAGACCGTTCACGACCGGGTTAGACACGTAGTGATCCCTGCGTTGCTTGCAGCCGTTGAAGGCCACGTACACCTAATCCGGCGATTGAATGTGAGTGACATTGCCGCACATGTTAACATCAGTCACGGATCAGTACACCACATCATGCATGATGTGTTACAGTGCCGCAACGTGTCTGCAAGGTCTGTGCCATGGCAGCTCAGTTGAAACAACGGCTTATGGATGCTTGTCAAGAACTGTTACAGTGCTTTGGAACGGAAGGTGATTGTTTCCTATCAAGAAATGTTACCGGAGATGAGCCTAACCGAGGAGAGATAGCAAGGATTGGCGCCATCCCTCTTCACCGAAACCAAAGACCTTTCGAATGCAGCCAACTGCAGAGAAGTTTATGCTGACTCTGCTTTTTGGGAGGGGGTTGGGGGGGGGGGGGTGAACAAGGCGTTATTTTAGAGCACTACATGCCAAGATGTCGTTAACTGTCACCAGTATTACGTATACAGATCTTCTCAGGATCATCTTCCACCCGCAATCAAACCCAGACGACGTGAACTACTGAGTAAAGTTTTCCTTTTGCGACATGACAATGCTTGATTCCATACTGCAAAGGTTGAAAACATTGAGGACCTCCACTTTCAAGGTGTACCGTGTCCCCCGTACTCGCCAGACCTATCCTCAAGTCATGTCAATATATTTGGACAACTCAAATTGTCATTGGGAGGAAAGACTTCTCGGTGCGATGAAGAGGTACAACCAGGAGGTGCATGACTGGTTACACACGCGAACAAGAGATTTTGTTTCAACAGGAATCCAAACACTTTATCGGAGCTGGAGGACTTGAACTGAACCAAGTGTTGACTACATCCGACGACATGGCGGATAGGCATTTTAACCGTTAAGCCTCTGGAGTGTTTATGCTTGTGGCTACTGTGTTCAGTCGCATTTCCCTCATGTTGGACTGGTTGTGCATGGTTCCATCGCCCTGCTACTGAGTTGAGTGCGTGGCGCGACACTGTGAGTTGTGAATTTCGTTTGGAATGTTTTTACATCTGTCCGCGCTTGTTGTAGCGTAAACTGCATGTTCGGAACAATGGCGGTCGGCCTGTCGCTTGGAATTGACTGGACTGCCTTTTCGGTTCACGGGTGCATTTTACTCGGAGACTTCTGGGGGTCGTCGCTGGAACTACGGTGTTCGTGCTATGTGCGATGCGTGTGTTTCTCAGCCGAAAAGGACCGAGCCATATGGGATACATCCAGCGGCAATGAAGTCGATCCTCTCGACTTTTAATGCAGTAATGTGTGGCTGCTGGTTTTCTAGTGACTGCCGCTTCAATCGACGATGAACTGTATTTTCCGTGGAGGAGTTTTGTGTTGGCATTATGATGGCGAAATTATGCACAGTGTACCGTGCGGGCTGTTGAATTGTCGAGACTCCTGTAAATTCCACTTTTCACATAAGGCAGAGAGGAGCAGTTCGTGTGATATTCATTGGGACAGGAACGGAGCATAATGGGGACAAGCCGCTGCCGTGAAATTGGAACCGCGACTAACTAACTAACTAACTAACTAACTAACTAACTAACTAACTAACTGACTGACTGACTGACTGACTGACTGACTGACTGACTGACTAACTAACTAACTAACTAGCTAGCTAACTAACTAACTAACTAACTAACTAACTACCTAACTAACTAACTAACTAACTAACTAACTAACTAACTAACTAACTAACTAGCTAGCTAACTAACTAACTAACTAACTAAATAACTAACTAACTGACTGACTAACTAACTAACTAACTAACTAACTAACTAACTAACTAACTAACTAGCTAGATAACTAACTAACTAACTAACTAATTAACTAACTAACTAACTAACTAACTATAACTAACTAACTAACTAACTAAATAACTAACTAACTAACTAACTAACTAACTAACTAACTAAGTAACTAAATAACTAACTAACTGACTGACTGACTGACTAACTAACTAACTAACTAACTAACTAACTAGCTAACTAAGTAACTAACTAACTAACTAGCTAACTACCTAACTAACTAACTAACTAACTAGCTCGCTAACTAACTAACTAACTAACTAACTAACTAACTATCTAACTAACTAACTAAATAACTAACTAACTGACTAACTAACTAACTAACTAACTAACTAACTAACTACCTAACTAACTAACTAACTAACTAATTAACTAACTTACTAACTAACTAACTGACTAACTAACTAACTAACTAACTAACTAGCTAGCTAGCTAAATAACTAACTAACTAAATAACTAACTAACTAACTAACTAACTATAACTAACTAACTAACTAACTAACATCGAAAAATGATACAATTGCTCTGTATATTTTCAGAATATTTTCATCCACAAAAAAAACAAAAAAAAACATTTCAGATGTTCATTTAAAACCTCATGGAGTAATGTTGCAAAGGTATAACATTGAAATCTCATCTTATCTGGTTCTGTGTTAAGGTGAAGTATAAACAGTTTGAGAGTGCACGTTTATGGGTTTCGTATGTCGAGATTCCCATGGACTTTGCTCTTCCCTCTGTCCATCGTTTACGTGGTCGGTCTCTCCACTGCTTCCATTTGGTCTGTACATCATTGCTTGTTGTGGTATACTGTTAGTCGGTAATCTAGTTACATGGCCAAACCATTTAGTTAAATTAGTTGCATAGCCTTTACAGGACGTAGCAGTCACCTCCAGCATATTGGCTGTTTCTGATTCCTGGGCAAGATTACGTTCAGTCAGTACTTTGCCATTGCTTTCTGAACGACTGGCGCTAATACCGACACTTGTATGGAAACCAACGCAAGGCGGTCTGCTTCCAAATCGCCCTCAGCTGTCTTTCGAAAGCGGTATGTAGGATTACGAATTGCAGATCGACCTACATTGCCCCAGATGACCTTTGATAATATCAACAAACCTGAGATCACGTGACAGTTCAAGGTCGCCTCTACACGTCTGCTGGAGTGTTGGGTACATGGTTGTAGCCCCATATTGTCATTGATGAATGGGCACTCGGTGAGTCACGTGCTCAAGGTCACACAGTTGGCCTGTACTGGCAAGTACACTTCCAGGTATGCATGTTAGTCTGGGTGGAATTATGAGCAAAGGTTAACGTTAGACACTCCACAATGATGGGGATTTGACCACATGACTCCCGGGTCGGCTACCAAGTGCCCTGGCCACTGTGCTGTGGTTTTGTTGTGCCATATGTTAATTAGATGTGTACATTTATTCAGAGAGATGCATTATTTTAAAAATATCCTATTTACAGGACATCACTGTCAACACCAGCATTTTACTGCAGTTGTTGATGTCTTGGCAAGTTTACGTTCAGGATTTTGCAACTGTTTTCTGAACGACCGGCTCCCATACCAAGTGGTTAGTACTCAGCGTGACGCGGTCTGCTGCCAAATTCGTCGCAGCTGTGTTTCCAACACAGGTAAGCGGGTTCAAAATTCGCGTCCGCAAGATCTTTAGCCACGGAGACAGATACGACCACACTCATTTCATGTATAACAGTATATATGTTGTATTACAGTCTAGCTATTCTATCATTGCAGATTGCACATGTGTATGTGTACAGACGCTCACGTGGGATGTTTGCTTGATGTTAACGGGGATATAATCTCGACACCGCTAGAGGCATCCCAAAGTACCAGTAGTACGCAATACTTAAATGTGTACATGTGCACTTTATTTCCATCTTATATACATTGTTCAAGAAATACTCAGAACGGACAAACAAGAGTTGATGTTCAGCGTAAGAGCAGTTCGTTTAGTTTGCATTATAATGACACTTGCAATTTAAGCTGTGTTGACGTCATGTGGGATCACTGTGATACACACGTACCGTTGTATACGAATAAGATCAACGCTGACTTGTGCCCCGTGAAATCACTGCCTGACCCACCAGCCATGACACACACAACAACTGTGATCATTATCAGTACAGTGGTGAGCAGTATCATCCACATTATTATCTCGGTCATCATCATCGTAATCTATGTTTGTATTACAAGAAAGCGTCAGACTAAGAACTCTACAGTGAACATCCCACAGGTTTACAATTGTCTAGATGTGAGCACAGCCAATGAGTTGTATGACGTCGTTACGGAACCCCCTAGGCAACCAGACCCGGAGAGGGAGCAAGGTCCGCTGTATCTCGAGGTAATCTAGTGCAGTGGTGGGAATTTTAGGGTTTCCAAGAGGGGGGAGAGGGGATTTTAGGGTTTCCAGGAGGGGGGGGGGGGAAATTAAGATTATTTCAAGATCGCGTTAATACACGAACCGATTAATATTGTTTTTCCTTTCATACTTCTGTACGTCTCACCCTTCTGAAATTCATTTTATAACGTAAGTAGACCCGTAAATCACTGTTTATATAGACGTCTAGACTTGTTTTAGTATGTGCTATTAAATTTATCTTTTATTATTAGGTATACTGTATAAAGGCGGGGGAGATTTTAGGGAGGAATATTAAAAGGGGCGGGAGGATGACATTCTAAAAATATGGTGAAGGGAGGCATGGGCCAAAAAAGGTTGAGAACCACTGATCTAGTGGGACATGAAAATCAATTAACACACAAATAAGTCAGACATGGGACAACGGATACTCACGCAAACCTCAGGTCCTGTATGACATCACACTGATGTTGGACAACAGGATGTCTTCATCCGACATACAGGACTTCACGTTGGAGCTCAAGCCAACGAACACAAGCAAGCAAGCAAGCAATTAACATACACAGCCAGAAGGGAACAACGCGCATCCTGAACCTCTATAAGAGAGGTGAAATTCATAAACGCCTATATTTTACCACACAAAGGCTCTCAGTTAAAACTGTGTGATCATCTATCTACGAGGAGCGTCTGGCCGAGTGGATAGGACGCTGGACTCTCCTTCGGGAGACCCGGGTTCGATCCATCGGTAAGATGTGGGATTTTTTTCTGTCGGGGGCAAAATGAAAGTCCTAACCTGCACAGTTCGCCGCGACTGCACTAGGCAGGCGGCCTTTATTCCTCAGGCTCAAAAACCCCTCTGCCATACACCGCAAGGTACTATATCAAAATTTTTTGGACATGTTATGAGAAGAAATGGACTGGAGAACTTAGTGACAGCTGGCAAGATCGAAGGGAACAGACCAAGAGGAAGACCGAGAGGAAAATACCTGGATGGCTTGGCCACATGGCATGGACGAGACAGGAACACTGAGCTGATCCACGACTCTGGTGATCGAGTGAAATGGCGAATCATGACCGCCCACGCTTTCCGGCATGGCACATGATTGATTGATTGATTGATAGATATTATAGGGGAAAATGAACAAAAGACATTGGAAATATTGACTCACTTAAAGGAAAAAGCCCAACAGATGGGGCTGGTTATCAACCAAGATAAGACAGAATATATGCTAATTTCAAGAGAAGGAATGGCTAAAAACTCTGCCCACATACAAATAGATAATATGACCATTAAAAGAACGGAAACATACAAATACCTGGGTACAATCTTCAACTGCTCCAACATCATAAGGGAAGAAATACAAGCTAGAATCAATTCTGGAAATAAGATATACTATACACTACAACATCTACTAAAATCAAATGCGCTATCTCGTAACACCAAAATCACAATATACAAAACACTGATCAGACCAGTTGTGCTGTATGGCTCTGAAACCTGGAGTACAACGAAAGGAGACGAAGCCTTGTTACAAACCTTTGAGAACAAAGTTTTAAGACGCATCTTTGGACCCATTAGGGATACACAAAGGAGAGAGTGGAAAAGAAGAAGTAACAAAGAAATTTATGATCTGCTTAAGTTCCCGCTAATGACTGGTATCATGGGATGCAGAGGTGTTTCCAAGGCACCAGGGTCGGGTTACATACTGGCCAAGACCTATTGACGCGTCCTCGTCGAGCGTCCTGGGCAACAGGTCCTTTCGGGGTCCTGGCTAAAGTCAGTAGGATCGCCGATTCCTCCGAAGTCGGAGAGTGTTTGCCTGTACGGCGAGGAACCACCAGTCTGCACACCAATAAGCCAGACATGGGACAACGGATACTCACGCAAAACTCAGGTCCCGTATGACATCACACTGATGTTGGACAACAGGATGTCTTCATCCGACATACAGGACTTCGCGTTGGAGCTCAAGCCAATGAACACAAGCAAGCAAGCACTGGTATCATGAAGGCTAATAGACTACAATGGCTGGGGCATATAGAAAGAATGGAAGATAATAGGGAAATAAAACTCGCTTACACTCAGGAAATAAATGACCGTAGACCCCGAGGTAGACCAAGAAGACGGTGGAGAGATAATACATGTACAGACCTACAAGCACTTGGAATCAACGACTGGCAAGAAAAGGTCAACCAGAGAGACGAATGGAGACGGATTGTATCTCTAGCAAAGAACCTCAATGGCTCGGAACGCTGAAGAAGGAAGTAGGATACCATTTTCCCGCCTTAAATTAGTACATTACCCCATTTGGACAACGATCACCTTCGGATTAATAATCCTGTGGGCAACTGCTATTGCGGCTGACTCAGTCACAGGACTATCATTCTGAGCCGGTGATGGACCCTAACTATAACTTCTCCTTGAAGTTAAACGGGGTAGGAGTAATGGTGAAATAGAATCTAATCCCGCCGCCTCGGGATCACAGCCGAGGCCGAGGGTATGTTCACGTCTAATTCTAGAAAAAGAGAGGATTTGAACTGGCCCCTCTCAGACATGACCAGAGCAGAAGGGCGCATATGCCCGTAATCATCGTTGAGAAACCAAGACTGGCTCCTGCAGAAGATGACTGTTAACAGGTCTATTGTACTTGGAGAATCACCAGCCAGCGAATATGAAAGGCTGCTTTGGGTGAGTCTGCAGTAAATAAATCTAGATAATGTAAAATAGATGTAATGTAATGGTGCCTATGTTGATTATTTTGAGGTATCCCCCCCCCCCCCCCGCCCCCGCCCCCAACCAATGCCCAGGGAAGCAGCTAATACCCAGGGGTATAGATTTGGTAAACAAGTATGTTGCATGCCTCTCCCTCCGCAACGCCGCCCACGTAGGATATGTTTGCAGTTTTATAAATAGATTTGGCCCAAAATCACCGTTTTCAATCCGGAGCAGACAACAGGTGGGTGATGTAAATATATGACAATGGTCAATCATCAATCAGGTGACATCGTGAAATTATGAAATCGTGATTGTAACTGACTCAGAAAGCATGCTGACGAGGGTGAGGACGGGCAGGCTTCGTGCGAAGTGGCTTGTTTCGCTTCGGAGGTCACGGGTGACAAGGATCGCCTGGATCTTTTCTCCGGGGCATGCCGGTGTGCTGGGAAATGAACAGGCGGGCAAATTGGCTGGCTCTGCAGAACTTGGTGGAGTATTGATACATGACAAGGCAGCTGTGGTTGCGGCCTTGTGGGAGCACTTGCACATCTCGGAGGAGCAAATGGATTACCATGATCTGGCAAGAATGAGACAGCGAGGAGTGACGTGGGGATCTGGCCGACACTCAACGCTCAGAGGAAAGGCGAGACGGACATATAATCAAATTGCTACTGGTACTATTGGTGTTGGAACTCTTCGCTGGCTGCTGAGGAAGGGACGGAGCACTTATGGGAATGCCCCGAATGCTGTGATGTCGATTCCTAAATCAATCAATCAATCAATCAATCAATCAATCAATCAATCAGGTGGGGTTGAGTGTTCGTGAGGTATGGTGTCCGCCTTGAGTGCTGGAGGTCCCGGGTTCAAGCCCCGGTGAGTATCGGGATTGTTTTCTCGTGAACTTCTAGTAATAAATTTCCCCTAGTCTCTGGGTAGTGAGACCGGACACCCGTGTGTATTGTTGCGCACGTAAACAAAAAAATCCCCTGGCAGTTTAAAATCGAAAAAGAGGAGTCTAACGGTGCTGCCCAGGCAAAATTTCAAATTAAAAATCTACCCAAAGTATTTCAGGATCCTCGCCGGTGCTACGGAGTTCGTGCACTAAGCTGAGTTTCTCCGGACTCAGGTTTGAGTTAGGAGAAGAACGGAGCACTTATGGGTTACACCTGTGTGCCGTGATGTTGATCCATCGACTAAACTAAACTATCAATCAGGTGCCGTCTCCACAATGAAGGTTGGTTACGATTGATCTCCAACACTGTATTTCTCTCGCCTTGACTGTACATTCTGTCAAGCTGATGTTCGTCCATCTCTTGATGTTATCTTCCCACTTGTATCGTTGTCTACCTCTTGCTCGCTTGCCCTCAACCTTGCTCTCCAGTATGGTTTTTATAAGAGTATCATGTCTTTTAACGTGGCCGAAATATTTCACTTGCCTCCTCTTTATTTCTTTCATTAACTCTCTCTGCATTCCAAGTGTTTCTAGAACCTCTGTATTTGGTTTGTTTTTGTTTCCATGAAATACGACATATTCGTCTGTATATCCACATCTCCAGGGTCTCTATGCGACTTCCTAGTTGCTTGTTCAATGTCCAGGCTTCCGCGCCGTACAGTAGCGTTGAATATACGTAGCATATGACATTTCACATTTTAATGCGTTGTTAATCTCTCTAGATGTTAATACTGATTTCATGCCATTGAAAACATTTTGGGCATTCCTATTCTCTTTTTGATTTCTATGTCACTTCTGCCATCATCTGTTATTATATGTCCAAGATAGGAGAAACTTGTTACTTGTTCTAGTATCTTCCCGTTTACTGTGATGTTCATTGATGACCTTTCCTTTTCACTGCTAATTATCATAGTTTTTGTTTTTTGGATGTTAATATCTAAGCCAGATTCTACACTATGCCTGTTTACTTGTTACACTAGATCCTGTAACTTTTGCTCACTTTCTGCTAGTAACACGTTATCGTCAGCATATCTAAGATTGTTTATGAATCTTCCATTGATGTTAGGTCTAGGTAGTTCAATTAGGTGTTCCCAAATGCTGAGTGACAATTTATGGCTGTCTATATTTGCGTCGTTTGGGTAGGGTAGATGGTGTTTATGTCAAGAGAATGATCCGAATACTTATGTGTTTAAAGGCAGGTTAAATAATCTATTGGGGGGTACGGGGTGTCAGGCATTGGTAGCACCTTTGGTAAGGATGGCTCTCATGTCCTTTCAGGACCCATCCCCCACTGGTCCAAGTCTGACACCCAGCTCGTGCCTGTGGCTCCTAGTAGCTGTCAGCATGCGACAGCGGCCACCCCCCGGGCAACAGCTGTGAGAGGCTGGCTAAACCAGGCATGGGTATCCGATTTGGTGTCAAACCAAGAGGTAAACTAGGGTATGCCTACCCAGCATGTGAAGACAGGATTCGGCAGACTGCGTGGAAGAAATCATTCCTGATTCAACGGGCAAGACGGCGTTTACCTGCAAAGCGTTGTGGAACGTAATGAGCACGGCAAGGCACGTAGAGCGCCCTGGTCATCCACTGCACCTGTATTCGTCTCCAATCGTCTCGACTTGTCTTGCCACTGGACTCAGATGGACTCAGGCGAGAGAGTGAGGTCGACGAATTGCGCAACTCTTCCTCACTTTAATCCAAGTCATCGCGCAAGTCATTCTTCATCCAACGTCACATATCACCTTCAAGCCCTGTGGCGATGGGCGAGCGGCAAAGCGGCAGGCGTGGGTACGCTGGCAGCCGTAGTCGCAGACCTGCACACAGGCGGCTCAGGCCATATGGTCGTCTTCTACTGACCGGAGCAGCAGTGGGATTCGGCAGCCCCCTGAGCGACTGAGCAGCCCTCTATAGGAACACACTGCTCACCTCCATAGCATGAGGAAGGGGCTAGAAAAGGTGCCCTAAACATTGTCTGCTTCATCACTACCTAACCAGCTAGCCGCGGTTGGTGGGTACCCTAAACTGCGGTCGACATACAAAGAAAGATAAAACAAGCAATGCTAAAAGAGTAAACCATATTCCCTTAACAATTGGAACTTGGAATGTACGCACCCTACTTGACAGAGACGGCACGTCGGGTCCAGAGAGACGAACAGCACTGATTGGGAGAGAGCTCGGCAGGTACAACATCGACATTGCAGCCTTGAGCGAGACACGACTTGCAGAAGAAGGCCAAATCTGTGAAATTGGTGCCGGCTACACATTTTTCTGGAGTGGAAGGAAAAGCGAGGAAAGACGCCAATCCGGTGTGGGATTTGCCATTAAGTCGGCCCTGGTCGGCAAATTAGCTGGATTTCCAAAGGCTGTAAACGACAGGCTCATGACCATGAAGTTGCCTCTGCTGAATGGAAGGAAGCACGCAACCATTGTGAGTGTCTACGCACCAACTATGACCAACGAAGATGATGTCAAGAATAAGTTCTATGAGGACCTGCACAATGTATTAACATCTGTTCCCAAAGGAGACAAACTTATACTCCTTGGGGATTTCAATGCCAGAGTAGGCACGGACACCACCTCTTGGAGTGGCATTATTGGAAAGCATGGAGTCGGAAATTGTAACAGCAATGGACTCCGCCTCCTTCAGACATGTGCCGAACATGATCTCCTGATTACGAACACAATTTTCCGTCTCCCCATGAGAAATAGGACATCCTGGATGCACCCTCGCTCGAAACACTGGCACCTCATTGACTATGTCATCGTCAGGAGGAGTGACAGACAAGACGTTCGAGTGACAAAATCCATGTGTGGTGCCGAATGTTGGACAGACCATCGTCTCATTGTCTCGAAAATGAACATCCACATAAGGCCACCACGGCGTCCTCAAGGGGCAAAAATGCAAACAAAGCTAAATGTCACCCGCCTAAACAGCAAGAAAATGCAGCAGTCGTTTGAAAATATGCTGGAAGACCGCCTCAAGCCCAATGCTGAAGCTAAACAGGATACAGAAACAGAATGGAGAGCCCTAAAGGACACGATTTACAACACTGCTATGGAAATCCTGGGTCCAGCCCCCCGAAAGCATAAAGACTGGTTTGATGAAAATTCCGAAGACATCAACCAATTGCTGGCCGAGAAACATCTTCTCCTCAAGGCACATTTGAATGACCCAAAGTCAACATCAAAAAAAGATGCTTTCAAGAACATTCAGAGAGTAGTGCAGCAGAAACTTCGGCACATGCGGGACTCCTGGCTGAGCAGCAAAGCTGATGAAATTCAGGGCTTTGCTGACAGACACGATATGAAAAACTTCTACGACTCACTGAAAGCGGTCTATGGTCCTTCATCACCAGGCATAGTTCCCCTCCTCAGTGCAGACGGGGGAACATTGGTCACCGATAAGAAAGAAATCCTCCAACGCTGGGCAGAGCATTTCAGCAAAATCTTAAATGCAACTTCCTTCTTCGATGATGAAACCATCAATTGCCTTCCTCAAGTTCCCACCAATGAGACTCTTGATGACCTGCCAACCATAGTGGAAATAAACAAAGCCATCCAGCAACTCTCCAGCGGCAAGGCACCTGGTCCTGACTCCATCCCAGCAGAGATATACAAGGCAGGTGGGCCGGTCCTAACAGAGCAGCTTCACCAAGTCTTCACAAACATATGGACGAACGAGACCATGCCACAAGATTTTAAGGACGCGTCAATAGTCCACCTTTACAAACGTAAAGGAAACCGCCAATCCTGTGACAACCACCGAGGCATCTCCTTGCTTTCAATTGCAGGGAAGATACTCGCCAGAATTCTTCTCAATCGCCTCACAGCGCATCTCGATCAAGGTCTTCTTCCTGAGAGTCAATGTGGCTTCAGAAAAGAACGTGGAACTGTTGACATGATTTTCGCTGCAAGGCAGCTGCAAGAGAAATGTCAGGAACAGAACTGCGAAATGTTCTCCACTTTCATTGACCTTACCAAGGCTTTTGATACAGTCAGCAGAGAAGGACTGTGGAAGATTATGGCAAAATATGGCTGTCCACGAAAGTTTGTCCAAATAGTGCGGCTATTTCATGACGGCATGCAGGCAAGAGTACAGGAAAATGGTGAGCTGTCTGAACCCTTTCCTGTTACAAATGGAGTGAAGCAAGGATGTGTCCTGGCACCAACATTGTTCAGCCTCATGTTTTCAGCCATGTTGATGAATGCCTTCGAGAACGACGACATTGGAATAGACATCAACTACCGTATGGATGGAAAGTTATTCAATCTCAGAAGGCTGAAAGCTAAAACCAAAATTGACAGCGGCACCGTCAGAGAGCTCCTGTTTGCTGATGATTGCGCTCTATACGCCAACTCAGAGGCGGACATGCAACATAATGTTTCAGCTTTCTCACATGCCTGTGCCAACTTTGGGCTCAATATCAACTTGGAGAAGACTGTAGTTATGTACCAGCCAGCTCCAGGGAATAATCACACTTTGCCGAATATCAAAGTGAATGATCATAGACTAAGTGTTGTGGACAAATTTACCTATCTTGGCAGCACCCTGTCACAAGCTGCCACAATCGATGACGAAGTGAATGCAAGAATCTCCAAGGCCAGTGCAGCCTTTGGCAGACTGTACAAGAATGTATGGGACAGAACTGGAATAAGCCTGCAAACAAAGCTAAAAGTCTACAAAGCAGTTGTATTATCCACACTGCTATATGCTTGTGAAACCTGGACTGTTTATCAGCGACACGCTAGGAAATTAAACCACTTCCACACAGTCTGCCTAAGGAAGCTACTGAAGATTAAATGGCAAGACAAGATTCCAGACACTGAAGTCCTAGAAAGAGCATCCATGCCCAGTATCCACACTCTACTGATGAAGAATCAGATTCGCTGGGCTGGTCACTTGACTCGCATGCCAGATCACAGGCTCCCTAAACGAATTTTTTACAGCGAACTGCGTTGTGGTAAACGCTCCCAAGGTGGCCAAAGGAAACGTTTTAAAGACACTCTGAAAATTTCACTGAATGCTTTTGGAATTCATCATGACACATGGGAGGCTGCAGCCAGAGACCGAAATTCGTGGCGTGCATCATTGCGCAAAGGTGCAGTCATATGTGAGGCAACCAGGACTGCAAGAGCTGTGAAGAAAAGGCAGGACAGAAAAACCACTGCAGGAAATCCTCCTCCAGAGACGTCAAGCATTCTTTGTCCACATTGTCAAAGAACATTTCGAGCCAAAATAGGCCTTATCAGCCATCTTAGAACCCACGGCTCCACACCTTCAACCCCACTGGATGTATTGAATGGTCATCATCATTCTTGATGGACAAACAACAACAACAAATAATCTATTGTATGACAGCGTTGTGGCGCAGTCCACGATTATGTCCTGGTGATTGCGTGTGTATGTTCTCATGGATGTAGACTTGGTAGTGTGAACCATGATCCTATATATACCACTTGTTGTTTTGATTATACTGCATTGTAGACATTGTCTAGTGAATGGCACATATTGGTGAGGTGTATACTTTTCTATGGTGATTATGGTGACTGTGTCGTGATAGTGGTGATGATAATCATGAGGTGATGGTTATGATGCCAGTGATGTTGGCCAGTGAATGGCCTGCAGTATTCGAGGTGAATGGATGTAAACTATATCCGGTGTGGATTAGTCCATCGGTGTAAAAATGTCTGACGTGATGTGTGGATAAGTTTATTTGTTGTTTTCCTATTAAAAAGAGCAATGACTGCTGGTGTGTGCAGCGGCCAATGGGTAGTTTGCCATGGAGGTGATGAATAATGTTGTGGCCTATTGATGTTGGTATTGTCCTATAAAGGTATCGAGTTATAGCATTGAATGAATGACCAGCAGGAATAATAGTTGCTGATATACGCAGCAGTAATTGTAAGAATTGTAGTGTATTTTGCCAAAGGGTGATGGATTGTGCTTGGTGCTGATTCTGGGTAACACTGGTTTATATTATTATATAATTATTATTAATATGAGGGATTTGTATGTGATGAGCCTCACTAGGGTGGGAGACGCCCTGTGAGAAATTGCATGGAGGTGCATAGGAGGTCAGAACAGGCTGAGAGCATTGCGGAGAGGGATGATCAGCCCTCACACCAAGGTTAACTCATGATACAGCAGTGGTTGTTGTATAACTTGTGGGATTAATCACCACAAGAGATGTAACTGGGGAAATGGATATGGATGATTTCTGTGTGGGATATCTATATGTTTTGTTTTTGACATTCATTGATGTCATTATATAATGTTAATGCAGATAATTATTCTCTGGCATTGTTAATCAGTTATTATATAATATGATTCAATCTAGGGTTGACTTCGGTCGCGGTTGTTGCTGCCATTAGGAAATCTGAGCCCCAGCTCTAGTCAATGTCAGACCTGAGCCACTCAAGCCCCTGTCTATGCCCCTGCCCACGATTGTATTTCTGTTATTGGTTATATCGTGGCTTTTTCTGGTGCCTGATTCCAGTCGGTCTGTTCATGAGGTTGTCCTATGTGGGTACTGAGGTTACCCTTTAGGCTCAGCTGAACACGGCTGAGGTCTCGCTATCAGCTAGATACCACTCACTGTTGTTGGTGTTATGTAACAGTTATCTTCACTGTGGGAGCGTAGGGTTCCATCTCTACAAGCTTCAACTATCCATGAGCCATGGGGATGGGATCAATGGATAGTTTATCCCTGTTCCCAATATTTTTCGTATTTTTACTATTGTTTGTGTTAGGGTCTGTTTATTGCAATGTTATCATCGATTTGCGGAGACAGGTACCCGGTCGTATGCGGGTATAACTCGCAACTAGTAATTTTTAAAAAGTTAGTTTCTTAACCTTCACATGACGTAGCAGTCAACCCCAGCATTTTGGCTGTTTGTGATTCCTGGGCAAGGTTTACGTTCAATAGTTTGCCATTGCTTTCTGCAGAACCGGCACTTATACCTTTATCGAAAAAAAATCAGCACCTCTGTGTTTCGAACCTGGGTATACGGGATTACGAATCGCATCCGTAACACCTTTGCTACGGAGGCGGTGCCACTGGTAATACTGAGTGTTATAACTGATGTGGGGCCGCAATGACCTCCACTGTGGGGACATAGGATCCCATCTCCGCTGGCATCAATTGTATGTTGTGTCAGGATATCTATTTGTATTTGAATCATGCGGTCTAATCAATAAAGATTCCAATTCACTGTTCTTAATTTGTTTTGTTTAGACTCTTTTGTTGAGTTCATCGTTTATAGTTTGTTGTGTAGATGTTTGAACCTTAGTGATTGTTTGTCTGGGGTCTACAACAGTATAGTCCCCGGCCCAAGAACTACTGGAATTTCTGCCTATATCTAATCTGTTCTTGTTAATAGAGTCGAATGTATAAAGTGCTCCTTATCTCTTTCTGATTGTTATTCTTCTTGTTATACTGCCACTAGCAGCCGGCGTTGCGTCTCCCTTTATAGCACTTTAGTAGAGGAAGTTGTGGTCTTGTCTTATATATATATATATAGATATATATATATATATATATATATATATCTATATATATATATATATATATATATATCTATATATATATATATATATATATATATATATATATATATATAAAGGGTCTGGATTTATTATAGCACACACAGACCTGGTCAGATACATTCTAAATTGTGGTGTTTTCGTGATCTGTTTTAATTATTTCATTGTCAAGAAGAGAGAACATCACAAATGATGAAAGCAGGACTAAAGTAGTGGTAACTGCAGCGCTGGATATCATTAGAAAACGGTCGCATAACTAGGCTAGCTAATAACTAACTGACAGTATACCTCAACTAGAAATGGCGTACAGACAACACGAAGCCTAAAGAAGAGGCCAACTTTGTGAAAGATGGACAGAGGGAATAACAGAATCCATGGGAATCTCGATATATGAAACCATAAACGGGCACCCTCCCGCTGTTTATGCTTCACCTCGACACCGCAAAGTAGAAGAAGAACAAGACGAGATGAGATGAGGAAGGCTAATTTATTTGTTCAAAATATTTTATGCGACACAAAACACACATTTGCTTAGTGGAGATCGAACGCATGGAGGTAAAAGAGGCAAGCATCTACTTTCATGTGTTGTCTTGATTAATGTGGTTTCACTGTGGAAATGATGAGATGTCTTAATTGTATCACTGGGGACATGTTGAGATGTCTTCATAAATGTTTTAAATATTTATCACTATCCTCCACAATAATATAGGTGCAAAAGCTCGGCGATAATATTGGCAATCAAACTGATTACATACTGATACCAAAGATATTCAGAAGCAGTTAGGTAGGAGCAGAAACTAGACCAGGTGCAGATGGACATGTTGTTGTTTGTCCATCAAGAATGATGATGACCATTTATTTCATCCAGTGGGGTTGAAAGTATGGAGCCGTGAGTTCTAAGACGGCTGATAAGGCCTATTTTGGCTCGAAATGTTCTTTGACAATGTGGACAAAGAATGCTTGACGTTTCTGGAGGAGGATTTTCTGCAGTGGTTTTTCTGTTCTGTCTTTTATTCACATCTCATACAGTTCTGGTTGCTTCACAAGTGACTGCACCCTTGCGTAATGATGCACGCCACGAATTTCGGTCTCTGGCTGCAGTCTCCCAGGTGTCACGATGAATTCCAAAAGCATTCAGTGAGATTTTCAGACTGTCTTTTCCTCTGGCCGCCTTGGGAGCGTTTACCTCAACGCAACTAGCTGTAAAAATTTCGTTTAGGGAGCCTGTGATCTGGCATGCGAGTCAAGTGACCAGCCCAGCGAATCAGATTCTTCATAAGTAGAGTGTGGATACTGGGCATGGACGCTCTTTCTAGGACTTCAGTGTCTGGGATCTTGTCTTGCCATTTAATCTTCAGTAATTTCCTAAGGCAGACTGTGTGGAAGTGGTTTAATTTCCTAGCATGTCGCTGATAAACAGTCCAGGTTTCACAAGCATATAGCAGTGTGGATAATACAACTGCTTTGTAGACTTTCAGCTTTGTTTGCAGGCTTATGCAATTTCTGTCTCATATATTCTTGTATAGTCTGCCAAAAGCCGCGCTGGCCTTGGAGATTCTTGCATTCACTTCATCATCAATTGTGGCAGCTTGTGACACAGTGCTGCCAAGATAGGTGAATTTGTCCACAACACTAAGACTATGACCATTCACTTTGATATTCGGCACAGTGTGATTATTCCCTGGAGCTGGCTGGTAGATAACTACAGTCTTCTCCAAACTGATATTGAGCCCAAAGTTGGCACAGGCATGTGAGAAAGCTGACACATTATGTTGCATGTCCGCCTCTGAGTTGGCGTATAGAGCGAAATCATCAGCAAACAGGAGCTCTCTGACGATGTCGCTGTCAATTTTGGTTTTAGCTTTCAGTCTTCTGAGATTGAATAACTTTAAATCCATACGGTAGTTGATGTCTATTCCAATGTCGTTGTTCTCGAAGGCATTCGTCCACATAGCTGAAAACATGAGGCTGAACAGTGTTGGTGCCAGGACACATCCTTGTTTCACTCCATTAGTGACAGGAAAAGGCTCAGACAGTTCACCATTTTCCTGTACTCTTGCCTGCATGCCATCATGAAATAGCCGCACTATTTGAACAAACATTCCTCGAAAGATGGACTTAGTGACCATGTGTCAGTTATAGGAAATATGACGTTACGACTTTAAACCATAAAGAAATCTCCAAAGAACAACAAGTTAGATCTAACATTACTTAAGACAGACAAAGAAATTAGAAACATGTACAATGTCACTGTAAAGAACAGACTATTGATGAACAAGTTAAAAAAAAAATGTTGCTTAAAGACAATAGGGTCCAGTTCATTGCACCGGGTTTTTATCCCATATGGCTCGGTACCTTTCCGCAGTGCGGAAAGCGTCGCATAAAGCACGAACTTCGTAGCTCCAGCGACGACCCTCGGGAGTCTCCGAAAAAGTGCACCCGTGAACCGAAGGATGCGGCCCGGAATCGAACCCACAACATTCGGAGCCCGAGTCAGACGGCTTGATCACTTTGCCATGGGGACAGCCGTTTGATCCACAATGGGACATGTTGCGGGAATCAATCCAACAGACATCAAAATAAATCATTCCATCTAAACAAGAAATTGTAAAAATGAAATGGATGACATATAAAATTTGCAGATGATTGTCGAAAGAAAAAAAAACAAGATAAAGAAGAATATAATATAATAAATAAATAAATAAATAGTAAACAAATGCAAAGTGGCTAGGGAAGTATAGATGAATCAACAGTGCATAGGAATTGGGAGAAACTATGGCAAAACTCACACTTCATGCAAATGGTAGTTCCATATCCTTTACAGGACGCAGCAGTCAACCAGAGCAATTTTTGCCTATTCGTGATTTCTAGGCACGTTCTACGTTCAGTAGTTTGCCATTGCTTTCTGATAAGCCGGCACGCATACCATTTCAATAAAAACCAACGTAAGGCAGTCTGCTGCCATGTCTCCACAGCTGTGTTTCGAACGCGGTATGCGGGATTACGAACTGCGTCCGTAAAACCTTCGCCACGGAGCATGAATCGCTGCGGAGCTGGAGTACAATCTATGTATCAACAAATAAATACAATAACAGACAGGAAAACACCAAATACTACTGAACGTATAACATCTAGGGCAGAGGCTCTCAACCGGTGGGAAATCCCCCCCTCTCTCCGGGGGGGGGGGGGGGTTTCCATAGGGGGAGGGGGGGGAATGAAGATTATTTCAAGATCGCGTTAATACAAGAACCGATTACTTGATGTTGTTTTTCCCTCATACTTTACGGTTCTGTATGTCTCACCCTTCTAAAATTCATTTTATAAAGTAAGTGGACTCACAAATCACGTTTTATGTGGACATCTAGACTTGTTTTAGTATGTGCTTCCATTATTACGTAGACTGTGTAGGGGCTGGAGGGGTGGGGGGAATTTTTTGGTAGGAAATACCATAGGGGGAGGGGAGGGAATGACGTTCTGAAAATATGGTGAAGGGGGCACGGGCCAAAAAAGGGGATAGAAATCACTTGGTTCTAGGTCGGGGATATTTTACATACTAAAGAGGAAGTTTATTGCCTTTCCAAAGCACAAAGCCTGGGCTAAAATAAAGAAACAATGTGTTGCCCATGCAGCATGATCCCTCTCTCGGCCTGCCTACTTCATTCCAAAGGAAAGTTAACACCTATACATCTGGAACAAGACAAGCTGCAGAAGCTGCCGGATCAGCAAAGCAATGCTCTAACTGTCCGCCTGTCGGAGCTTCGATCCTAGACCAGCAGCCAACCAAGGCTTAGGCCTGGTCTGCCCTGCCATGACATTTAGTCTTTAGGTTGCATTTCATCGCACCAGGATAAGGCTAGTATCCTCCCAGTTGCGCTCTTCCGTCCGAAGCCGTTGTCACAATGTGGGGTGTCGGGTTTGGTAAGCGGCGCCTAACATTCGGCGCTAACAGAAAGCAGGTAGTACCGTCTACTGTCATACGGTAGCTCAGTCATATCTGACTAAGACCTGACTATAATATATATATATATATATATATATATATATATATATATATATATATATATATATATATATATATTATACACACACACACACAAGAACAAGGGAGATCGAAGCGACTGTAACAACTGTAGGGGTATCTCACTTCTGCGTATTGTTGGGAAAGTATTTGCCAGAATTGTCCTGCGCAGACTTCAAGTGCTGGGAGATCAAGTCTACCCCGAATCACAGTGCGGCTTTCGTCAGAACCGGTCTACCATTGATATGATATTCTCATTGCGACAGATGCAAGAAAAATGCCGGGAACAAAATCAGCCACTGTTTATTGCCTTCATCGACCTCACAAAGGCATTCGATTTGGTCAGTCGTGAGGGTCTGTTCAAAGCACTAAAGAAGATTGGCTGCCCACCAACTCTTCTGTCCATTGTGGAATCGTTTCACACAGGCATGAAGGGTATAATCACGTTTGATGGCTCAACTTCAGAAGAGTTTGAAATCAAGAGTGGTGTTAAGCAAGGTTGTGTACTAGCTCCCACCCTCTTTGGGATATACTTTTCACTTCTACTGAAATATGCCTTTCGTGATCAGGATGGTGGTATATACATTCACTCACGCTCAGATGGCGGCCTTTACAATGCTCAAAGATTGAAGACCAAGACCAAAATTAGGAGGGTACTGATCAGAGAGTTGCTTTTTGCAGGTGATGCTGCGATTACGACCCACTCTGAGGAAGAATTACAACATCTACTATCTGCATTCTCCAATGCTTGTTCTGAATTTGGTTTAACAATTAACAAAAAGAAGACACAGATTATGTCACAAGGTGCACATGGTGTACCTTCAATCTTTATTGATGACGCCAAACTGGAGATAGTAGACCATTTTACATATCTAGGCTCAGAGGTAAATAGCAAATTTTCCCTCGATCAAGAAATCAACAGCAGGATTGGCAAGGCAGCAACAACAATGAACGTGTTAGCAAAAAGAGTCTGGGAGAACAGGAAGTTTACTGCCAAAACAAAAGTCCTCGTCTACCAAGCCTGTGTCCTTAGTACTCTTCTTTATGGCAGTGAAACCTGGACAACTTACTCACGCCAAGAGAAACGTTTAAACAGCTTTCATATGCGTTGTCTGCGAAGGTTTCACTGCCATAAAGAAGAATACTAAGGACACAGGCTTGATAGACAAGGACTTTTGTTTTGGCAGTAAGCTTCCTGTTCTCCCACACTCTTTTTCTTAACCTGTTCATTGTTGTTGCTGCCTTACCAGTCCGGATGTTGATTTCCTGATCTAGGGATAATTTGCCATTTACCACTGACCCTAGATATGTAAAATATTATATAAGGACATATTTTCCGACATTCCAGGTAGGACGGACAGGATCGAGCACTCCATACTTCTTTCGGACTCTAAGCCTATCAAATGCAGGCCGTACTCTATCCCACTTAGCTACAGAGAAAGTCTAAATAAGGAAATTCTTAATGTAGAAGCTAGTGGAATCATTCAGAAATCTACATCTGAGTACTCCTTTCCAATCGTCTTGGTCAAGAAAAAAGACTCCACAATTCGTCTCTGTGTGGACTATAGGAAACTCAACAATGTCACGAAGATCGACGCAGAACCAATTCCTTCCTGCGAAGATCTTATTCTTGATATGTCCACCTCCAAAATCTTCTCCAAATTAGACCTTACTAAGGGATATTGGCAGGTCCCTATGCAGACGCAATCCATCCATCTTACTGCATTCTCAACACCTTTAGGTCTTTACGAGTGGCGGTTTCTTCCTTTCGGACTTCGTAACGCTCTTGCCACTTTCGTACGCTTAACTAGAGATTTACTACATGGAGTGACAAATACGGTGACATATATAGATGATATTTGTGTCCATACAGATGACTGGACAACACACTTACTGAAACTCAGACATGTCTTCGATAGGTTGCGACTCTTCGGTCTCACGGTCAAACCGAGCAAAGTTGAATTGGGCCTACAAGAAATATATTTTTTGGGTCATGTCAAGGACAACTAAAAACTGACAATAGAATTATTACTAAAATTATGAACCTGACCATGCCTACAACAAAGAAGCAGGTCAGGAGCCTTTTGGTTTTAGTAAATTATTATAGTAAGTTCATACCGAACTTAGCGGAAATCACAAGTGTATGTTCAAATGTTTTAAAAGCATCAGTAAAAGTAGATGTCAAAGATGCATTATTAATTTCTGCATTGTCAAAATTGAAAATCCTATTTAGTAATGTACCAATCCTCCGTTTGCCTAATCCTAGGCTCGTTTATTATCTTAGGACAGATGCCAGCAGGATTGCCATCGCTGCAGTACTAGGCCAGTTTTATGATGGCATCTTCCATCCAATTTGCTACGTGAGCCGCAAGATCACACCTGATGAGTCCAGATATTCCATATCAGAGTTGGAAGCCCTAAGCGTCATCTATTCGGTGAGGAAGTTGCATCGATTTCTAGCGGGTAATCACTTCGTAGTCCAGACCGATAATTCCCCAATCACGGTCATACAAAGTGGGGTGCTTTGCAATGACCGCATCTACAGGTGGTCATTAATATTACAGAATTATACTTTTAGTATAGAGCATATTAAGGGTAGGGACAACATTCTTGCTGATACCCTTAGTAGACCATCTGAGGTAGAAATACCTGATATTCCACATGAAAAGGTAGTGTGAGAAATGTTAATTTAGTACACTTAAAATATCCTGTGTAAAATATCCTATGTAATACATAGACATCATGATCAGGACTGTGTGCTAAGAACAGTGAACCACAATGTGTCCGTAGTCAGCAGAATAAGAACTGTGCTCCAAGAACAAGTGAATCACCGTGTGTACATAGACAGCTCGCTACTTACTATGCTCCATTTGTGTTCCGGTGAATCACCTGCGTTAATCATGGAAGAACAGTGTCAGAACTATGCATAAATAACAGACACGAATATACATGTCTACGACACCAGCGGACTCTACGAGTGGAAGAATACCCATAAGACACAAGTATGACTGTGTAGTGTATTTAATATACCAAGGACAAATTTGTATAAATAAACTATGCCAACGAAAGCAATTTCTGTACGTTATGGCAACCACTAACCTGAGGTAAATAAATACCATGTATATATATTTAGTTATTGTGATATGTATTATAACATGTTTTTAATATAGTGATAAATTATAATTAGATTAGTGACTTTAATATAGATTTAGATTAGATTTAGAGAATACAATAGAATTTTTTTTGTAGTTTAGATAAATCATTAATTTACCCACTTACTTAGCATAAAAGTAGTTTAGGATAATACTTTAAACTTAATAACAGCTAATTAAAGACTAGGATAAAAAGTTTAGAGAGGAACAGTACCATTTAGTTCATTTCATTTCACTTGATTCCATTCCATCTTGATGAACACTTTAACAACCTCATCATTTAGAATTAAAATTAGTTTATACCTTATAGGATAAAAGGATTATACGGATGAACATACATCATTTACACCATGTAAAGTAAAAATATCAATCATATTTTTTCATTTAAAACATTAAAACTTTATGTATAATTTTGTTACATTTCACATTTCCCATTTCAGAAAGGTACATAACTCATCTCACATCATTTTCATTTTTTTTAGATAGTTAGATTACTTCCCTTAAATTAGATTGATTTTGTACAACAAATTAAAATATATATATTTATAGAAGTAGTAGTAGTATTTCAATAGAATATAGTGTTTAATAATATCAGGGTACAAATTATCAACCCTATTTCATCCATGTAAATATTTTGTAAATACATGACTCGTGCAGTAAGTTACGCACAGTCATTAAGCTCAACTCTTTTCAGACTGAGCCAAACTTGTACAGTGTCACTTCAAGGTTTTTAAATAATTGGGAGAATAAAAGATGTCTGACAGAAGTGTGAAAGTGAGAGAAAATGGAAAATATACAATGGAGAGTGAGGACAACCAGCGGATTTTTTCTACCGCTCAACGCGACTTTTTATTATTTGTCTGCGTCAAGCGTTTGCTTTCAATGTTGAAATATACTGTCTCGAATGTGTTGTGTGTAGTTTAGTGTAGACCTTAGAGAAAGTATTTTAAGTCTCATAAGACGGAAACGTAGTCACGAATTAGTGTTAAACACTTGTTTGTGGCCACATTTAACCGAATTATGGCACTTGAAAACTAACTTACATACATATTATATACAGGCACACATGTTAGAAGGTAAATTATATTATTAGGTAGATCCAAACACGCAAACAACCAAGGAAAACAAACATGTAAATTACATACATTTTTTAGAACAAAGGGAAATAACTCCGGGTCAGGGGACACAGTAGACAACGAAACACTAACTTAACAGTGAAAGATAACTTTACACGCGGAAGCGAGATAGGTAAAGCCTGTCGCACACAGCTTGTGCAAGGGTTGTTTAATATTATATGGGGGACATGAAGCAATTCGTGTGTTGACCCTAAGAAAGTCAACTTTGTATGGGTAGTGAGTTAATTTACTATTTGAGGGCAGGTCTTATAAGACAATGGTCCGGTTCAGACAAACCTCTAATTAATATAATATTGCGAGTGAGAAGAGGGCTCACGCCAACCAGACAAGTTTGTGGCGATCACCAGTAGCCAAGTAAAGTGATACTACATTGTGACAATAGTCAGTAGAAGTCTATTGAGTTACCCAGAACCAAGTTATCATTAGTCTTTGACAAAAAATTAGATACACTAATTTTTTAGAAACCTCTTGCGTCACAACCATGAGTCAAAGTTTGTAACGCAACACAGGAGGGGAGGGTGTGTGTCAAAGACTCAGGGAAGACCACCCTGAATGAGTGGTCTACCTCAAGTAGATTAGAGGTAACCCAGTGCCCCTACATGAGGGCAGGGTAGGTGTAGGGAGTAGATAGGAAGGGGAACTATCAAACAGTTCTCTCATGAGACACGGAGGTGTCAACCAGAGAGTAAGCACTCTGGTCACGGCATAATCACGCCAACGTGATAGACACGGAGAACTAGAATGAAACTCAAGAGAGGCCACTACTCTAAGCGTGCTGAATGATGCAGCACGCAAAAGCCGAAGTACGCACAAGGTCCCTCCGCGTACTGTGTAGTCAGCACGCGGAGAGGAGTCAGACAGGGGACAGACTTCGTAGGGAACACATCGCTTAGCGTCGATGCGTATTCTTTAGCCGAGTAGATAGAATTAGCAGTAGGGTTAGGAACGACTAGTGATAGGCAATTCTGTGTATTCATGTGTGATTTATTAGCGACCGTTTTGTGCATTGATGTAATGTAAAGAGCCAGTGGCAATAAAATGTGTAATCAATTCCTCTCGTACGACTGACAAATCTTTTTGTGTGGTGCAAGAGAAGTTTATCCCGTAATGCCTGAAGCATCGCTTGATGACATAGTTACTGTTTTCTTGATATTCAAGGAGAGTCCTTTCCTTGCACTCTCTGTTACTACAACGTCTATTAATTGTTGTAGTTCTGTTGAATTATCCGCCACCAATACTGTGTCATCTGCATAGCGTATATTATTTATATTATAACCTCCAACTAGTAATCCTGGCATCTCTTTGATCTCTCTCATTATTACTTCGCTATACAGAGAGAAAAGATCTGGTGACAAGACTGTCACAGCCTCACATAGGGGCGGTAACCAACATAAAGTAAGAGATAGTGGCGAAGGGCTAAAACTCCCGCTCAAGGGAAAGAAGTGAGTCACTCGAAGGCTTGAAGAATCCAGAGCCTTCTCGAAGGACTGGTCAGTGTGTCCACTGTCCCGTGGACACTGATGTGGCCCGTCGATTACGGGGTCCACGAGAAACTCGGATAGAGTTACCACCCGTGTCGGATTGCGACACGTGTGAAACGGCAGAGACAGACTGGACATCGGAGAAGCAACAGGGCTTACCTTAGGGGGACTTGATAGTTCAGACCCATGTGTATTTAAGGGTCGTAGACATATGCTAGATAGTTGCTTAGAATTGTTTGTTATAATCATGTGTGATGTAAAACCTCTGTGATACGCAACTTGTCAAGTGCGGGCTTGTCAAAACCCACTTCGCCAGCGCACTGTATATATTATATAAATAAATGTTGCTATGTTGTATCTAACGGAGTTTGTTGCCTGTGTGAGCCCGAGTTCAGATCCCCTAGAGATCTAAGACTGTGACAGGCTATTTGTGGGCTATCGCCGGTTTTGGCACAAGCTTTACGTTCAGACAGCTCTTGGTTGCCAAGTAAAAAAAAGAAAAGTTAAATTATATCAAGTTTAATACAGGACAAGCTTAAAAAAACTTTGCAGCTATCTAGTAATGAACTAGTATTAGTCCCTCTTCAGATACATTTCAAATGATGTTAATATTATGAAATTTGACATGACTGTGACATTTACGTGACTGCTACTAATTTTTTTTTGATTCCAACAGCAGATTGTTCCGCGAATTATCGGGTGTACGTAACCTATCCTCCAACAGTGGCGAGAGAAGAAGACTACATTCGCAAGTTCAGGGAAAATAAGATGAGTATCATATCATGCTCATTGCAACCCTAAGCGGTACTTACCATCATCCATTCATGTAACATTGTTGCTTTGCATTGATTTGTAGGTATATTCATAACCTCATAACTAACAAAACTTTTCATGTGTATTTGCTCATGTAAACATTAAGGGAGATAACTAAATTTTCTACTCCTTAACTGTTTTCTAAGGGATTTAATTTCAGTAAAATTAACAACAAGTAAAAGACAAGATGTCAACGTTAGAAAAATGTATTGAGTTAGGTATTGCATTAGGATATAAAGAGGAGAAACTGTCAGAATGGGCACAAAAGACGCATTCAGAAAATATTGCGCGGGAAGAAAGAGCAATAGAACGAGAAGAGAAAAAGATGCTTATAGAAAGGGAAGAGAAAAAGATGCAATCAGAGAGAGAAGAAAAGAAGATGCTAATTGAGGCAGAGGAGAAAAAGATTCAGATGCAATTGCAGGCTCAAGAGAAACAGATGGAGCTGGAGGCCGCTGCCAAACAAGCCCAATTAAATGCGGATACACAAATAAGACTAAACCAAATGGAAATTGATTCCAACTTAGAAATGTGAGTAAATAAAATGAGAAGTAAGGATGAGGATGCAATGTGCAGATTGAAATCCATTTTTTCTAACCCACCAGTATTAAGATTACCAAACATAGATATGCCCTTTATTTTGACCACAGATTCGAGTGCTATCGCAATTGGAGGATGCCTTATGCAAGAAGTGCAAGGAGTGAGACATCCAATACTCTACGTAAGCCGGAAGCTGAACAAGGCAGAAATCCTTTATTCCACGGTGGAATTGGAGGCATTAAGTCTACTATTTTGTATGCGCCGATTATCTAAGTTCCTCTTAGGTTCCCATTTTGTTGTGCTAACCGATAACTCGCCATTGTTGGTACTTAAGCAAGGTGTTCCTAAAAACCATCGTTTACAAAGATGGTGGTCTTCTTCTTCAAGATTTCGACTTCGAAATCCGCCATATCAGAGGCACTGACAACATTATTGCTGATATTTTATCGCGACAAACGAATGCGCCAGCAGAATAACATTAGGCACATTAATAATTCGCCATACAAGAAGCTGTGATATTTTATTCTGTGGCATAGAACAGTGTAACTCTACACCTGCTAGAGAACTTTCATTTAGAAGTAATAACACCCCAGTGAATAGGTTACGTATAACACCTACGAATGTGAAACTTTGAGAAATCTATACTACCAATTACCAAAGCTCTAGAAACAATCCGAGCGATAGATAATATCTGTGAAATGATTTCAACCAGTGAACTGACAGTGAACATGAAAGCATTAAGAACACTTTATACTCGACATTAAGAACATTGCATACTTGCTGTTGCTAAGAAACTGTGCAAACAGCCGGAATAGAACTACGTCGATTACAACATTCAAGAGACAGCCATATTATCCGTTAACATTCATGGGCATGACACGCGGACAACAGGAGGACAACGCACACATCGTCGTTGGATTTAGTTAGTTAGTTAATTAATTTAGTAGTATTTAATATGTATATACTTGTGTTGAATTATGTATATAAAATATGTCAACCTATAACTTGTATATTTTCTACCATAATATTACAGGTATTTCCACTCATAGGCGAAATATTCTTCCTATGCAATTTTCTCTATTTAAGTTATGACACCATTTTTTGAGTACTCGTACAAAAAGTACTTATTATCTTAAAGGGAACATATCGCCTAATCCGTTTTTCTAAGGGCAGTAAGACTTACCTCAACTTTATTTAGATATTTTAACTGAATACTATTTTGTGTGAAAGATGTGTGAATGACAGGGTGAATGAATTAAATGAGAGAGCGATGTACTGCGCGGACAAATTGTATGCAAAACGTATTTATTTTAATTTGTCTGCGTCTTTCATGTAAAATGTATTACCTGTCTAAATTGTTGATACATGTTTAGTATTTAAGACACTACATCTAAGCGCCACTGCTTGGAATGCCCGATCATGCATTACACACATTGGGGTAATTCATGACAAAGGATATCCCAACTCGTGACGCTTGGAGATAAACCACACATTGAGCACACACTTTATACAAAACTCAAAACTGAACACTAACAATTAAAATACAGTCACTTTATTAGAAGCAGCAACATATTAGTCAATACACTAACAAGCCAACAGGGACACAGGTAGTCAGAGGGGATAAAACAACATCGTAACTACATACTCAGCATTATACAACATACGAAAGTAAAAGTGTATTGAAATGCACACACAGGACAAGATTTGCAGGTGCACTTAATTAGCCAAGACTTTTGTCTTGTTAATACTCTCTTACACAGAGTTTAATTATCTTGGTATCAGTGGGATACTTGAGAAGGACGGGTTGTAAAAACAACTTGGAAACGTCACGTAACTTCAGTCAGATAAGCATTTTTAAGGACACAGAAGAGAGAGAGACCTCTTCAGCAAATCATCGTGAAGTGGTGTATGGGAGAATACATGAGTGTTGATGCAGATATGTAGATTGCCAAGTTACTATCCACCAAACTACAAACACCGACTTTATGTGATTCTGTGACGGAATTAGTACAAAACTAATTACCTTATAATAACCCATCAAATCAGGGGGTAGAGGGGGACTCCTGTCACAGCCTCACATAGGGGCGGTAACCAACATAAAGTAAGAGATAGTGGCGAAGGGCTAAACCTCCCGCTCAAGGGAAAGAAGTGAGTCACTCGAAGGCTTGAAGAATCCAGAGCCTTCTCGAAGGACTGGTCAGTGTGTCCCTTGTCCCGTGGACACTGATGTGGCCCGCCGATTACGGGGTCCACGAGAAACTCGGATAGAGTTACCACCCGTGTCGGATTGCGACACGTGTGAAACGGCAGAGACAGAATGGACATCGGAGAAGCAACAGGGCTTACCTTAGGGGGACTTGATAGTTCAGACCCATGTGTATTTAAGGGTCGTAGACATATGCTAGATAGTTGCTTAGAATTGTTTGTTATAATCATGTGTGATGTAAAACCTCTGTGATACGCAACTTGTCAAGTGCGGGCTTGTCAAAACCCACTTCGCCAGCGCACTGTATATATTATATAAATAAATGTTGCTATGTTGTATCTAACGGAGTTTGTTGCCTGTGTGAGCCCGAGTTCAGATCCCATAGAGATCTAAGACTGTGACAAAGACACACCCTTGTCGTACTCCTAGCTTTATCTGTTCGTAACTACCCTCTTTATTTCCCATTTTAATTGCTGCTACTTGGTTCCAGTAAATATTCTTTATTATTCTTAAATCTTTTCCATCAGTGTTAATATCTTCCAACATTTTAATCACGTTTAGTAGTTAATAATTGCTTCCTGAACAACCGATACTTATACCATTAAATGAAAATCAGGGCAAGGCAGTCTGCTTCTGTGTTTCGAACGAGGTATGTGGGATTACGAACTGCGTTCGTATCTCCAGCGCCATATCGTCGGGTAGCTGACATTGGCGATTAATTAAAGTACGTTAACCGTGTTTCAAAAATGGACCCAGACATGTATCTGTGAGCTGACCGGAAGAACAATTACTGAACACCCCCCTCCCCACCTTTCCTCTCCAAGATCAGAAAGCAGCGGGGTCTGTCAGATAGATACTGGAAACTCACATCTGTGGAACTGCAGACTAGAATGTCACCAGGTCTGGATTTATTATTGCACATACAGACCTGGTCAGATCCACTCTAAATTTGGGTGGTTTCGTGATGTGTTTTACTTGTTTCATTGTTGAGAAGAGAGAACATCACAAATGATGAAAGCAGGACTAAAGTATTTGTAATAGAAGCGCTAAATATCATTAGCAAGCAGTCACTTAACTCGGCTACCAACTGTCAGGATAACTCAACTAGCAAAGTTGTACAGACCACATGGTGCCTGAAGGAAAGGCCGCCAATGTGAACGATGGACAAAGGGAATAACAGTGCTTGGGAATATCGATATATGAAACCCATACATGTGCGCTCACCAGCTGTTTATGCTTCGCATCGATACCGCAAGGTCCTAGAGGATCAAGATGAGATGAGATGAGATGGAGAAGTCAAATGCATTAGTTCTACATGTTGTAAACGACACAAAACACACATTTGCTGCGTGGAGGTCGAGTGTAAAGAGGTAGTAGAAAGGCTGTGGGAAGTAGAATGGTGTCTTTGGCGGGAATTTCCTTCTTGTGTTACCATGACACTTGTGAGATAAAATTAGCAATGGGGAACCACTCATATAAATGATGTACATTTTCTAAATCACTTCCCTTTTGTTAGCCGCTTAAAAGTGAACCGTTTATGAATGGATTGAAGTACTTATGTATTAAAAGATATTTGAAATACGACTTGATGTTGTTATTATTAATGGTGCTGGAGTTGTTGTTGGTGGAGTCGATGTTGTTGTTGGTGATGTTGTTGTTGTTGTTGCTGAATTTGTTGATACATATGCTGTTGGTAATGATGGTGTTACTGTTGTTGCTACTGATGTGGTTGGTGGTAATGATGTTGTTGTTGGTAATGATATTGTTGTTGTTTGTGATGGTGTTATTGTTGTTTGTGTGTATGTTGTTGGTGTTGATGTTGTTTATGTTATTGTGTTCTTGATTTTGCGGGCGTTGTTGTTGGTTTTTTGATGATAGTGTTGGTGGTGATGCTGTTCTTGATGATTTTTGTAGTTGTAGTGATGTTATTATTGTTGGCTTTGCTGTTGGTGTTTTGCTGTTGTTATTATTGTTGTTGTTATTGTTGGTTGTGGTGATTGTACTCTTGGTATTGTTGCTTTTGATCATGGTGCTATGTTTGTTGTTGTTGTTGGTAGTGGTTGTGATGGTATTGCTGTGGTTGCAATAATCTCCTGTTGAGTTGCTCACTATATCTTAAATGGTTGAATAGATGCCATGTGAAGACTTTGTTCCTCGCAGTCAACAACAACAAACTCCATTTCGATCTTCTCCCAAAATTCAATGAACCATTGTGCAAGCCGTGGTTCTGGTCTCCCCCCATCGTCTTGGGGCATGTGTTGTGGCTATTACAATATTCCTGAATGTATAGTTTCTATGTCACAATCGTCTTGGTGCATGTGTTTTGGCTCTAACAGTAACTCAGCATGTAAAGTTTCTGTCTTTTGCCGGATATGATCATAGCGGAGATTATGGTTCTTGCTCTCTTTCGTTGTCAGATGAGCATATGCTTTCATAAGTTTTCTTGATTAATGTGGCTTCACTGTAGAATTGATGAGATGTCTTAATTATATCACTGGGGAAGTGTTGAGATATCTTCATACATGTTGTATCACTGTGGAAAATTATGAGATATTTAGATTAATGTGGTATCACTGGAGAAATATTGACATGTCGTGATAAATTTTGTATCACTGGGGAAAATGATGGAATGTTTTGACTAAAGTGGTGTCACTGGGGAAATGATGAGATGAAAAGGCATAGAGATAATATTCGCAATAAAATTGATTACATACTGATTCCAAAGAGATTTAGAAATTGTTTACTAGGAACTAGACCAGGAGCGGATGGCCATAGTGACCATGTGTCAGTTATAGGAACGATGAGGTTAAGACTTAGAACCATAAAGGCAACTCCAAAGAACAACAAGTTACATCTAGAATTACCTAAAACAGACACAAACATTAGAGAAAGATACAATGTTTCTGTAGAGAATAGATATAATGTCATGGAGATAATACAGACTAGTACTGAACAATTCGAAATGTTACGGGAATCAATCCCACAGATATCAAAAGAAACCATTCCACCTTAAACATAGAATTGAAAACATAAATGGATGGCAAATGCAATTTTGCAGATGATTGAAGAAAGAAGAAATAAAAAGTAAGATAAAGAGAAATATAAAAGAATACATAAATAAATAGTAAACAAATGCAAAGTAGCTAAAGAATAATGCTGAATCAACAGTACATGGATATTGGGACAAACTATGGAAAAGACTCTTATTTCATGTATCAACACATAAATACAATAACAGGTAGGAAACCACGAAATACCACTAGATGATTAAATTCGAAGAACGGTGCAATATTGATGGGATAATATGATATATTCAATAGAAGGACGGAATATCTGAAAGTGTTGTATGAGGATAGGAGACTGGATGTAAATATTTAAAACAATGATGAAGGTCCACCAATACTTGGATATGGTAGTCTGGTATCTATTAGGGAAAAATGTACGTACACCAATCTCCACGAGGATATGGTAGTCTGGTATCTGTTAGGGAGAAATGTATGTACACCAACCTCCACTTGGATATGGTAGTTTGGTATCTGTTAGGGAGAAATTTACGTACACCAATCTCCACGAGGATATGGTAGACTGGTATCTATTAGGGAGAAATGTACGTACACCAATCTCCACGAGGATATGGTAGTCTGGTATCTATTAGGGAGAAATGTACGTACACCAATCTCCACGAGGATATGGTAGTCTGGTATCTGTTAGGGAGAAATGTACGTACACCAACCTCCACTTGGATATGATAGTACTGGTATCGGTTAGGGAGAAATGTACGTACACCAACCTCCACTTGGATATGGTAGACTGGTATCGGTTAGGGAGAATGTACGTACACCAACCTCCACTATGGATATGGTAGACTGGTATCGGTTAGGGAGAAATGTACGTACACCAACTCTCCACTTGGATATGGTAGACTGGTATCGGTTAGGGAGAAATGTACGTACACCAACCTCCACTTGGATATGGTAGACTGGTATCGGTTAGGGAGAGATGTACGTACACCAACCTCCACTTGGATATGGTAGACTGGTATCGGTTAGGGAGAAATGTACGTACACCAACCTCCACTTGGATATGGTAGACTGGTATCGGTTAGGGAGAAATGTACGTACACCAACCTCCACTTGGATATGGTAGTACTGGTATCGGTTAGGGAGAAATGTACGTACACCAACCTCCACTTGGATATGGTAGTCTGGTATCGGTTAGGGAGAAATGTACGTACACCAACCTCCACTTGGATATGGTAGTTTGGTATCGGTTAGGGAGAAATGTACGTACACCAACCTCCACTTGCATATGGTAGACTGGTATCGGTTAGGGAGAAATGTACGTACACCAACCTCCACTTGGATATGATAGTTTGGTATCGGTTAGGGAGAAATGTACGTACACCAATCTCCACGAGGATATGGTAGTCTGGTATCTGTTAGGGAGAAATGTACGTACACCAACCTCCACTTGGATATGATAGTTTGGTATCGGTTAGGGAGAAATGTACGTACACCAACCTCCACTTGGATAACTGCAAGTTGTTTTCAACGCTTACACAACCTGAACGACATTGCATCGGACTTTAAGAGATAAAGATTAGTTTTGCAGTCTAGCAACCAAGAAAAAAAAACAGTCGACCAACCAATCAACCAATCAACCAACCAAAACATCAACCAATCAACCAATCAGCCAACCAATCAGCCAACTAATTAACTAACCAAGCAACCTATCATCTAATCAATAAAATAATCAATCACCCAACCAATTAACCAAGCAGTCAACTAACCAACCAACCAACCGGAGCACTATTGTTGGGACAAGATGATATAGTCAATAGATGGAAAGAATATCTGGAAGAGCTGTATGATGATAGGAGTCTGGATGTAAATATGTAAAACAATGGTGAGCGTCCAACAATACTTGCAGCGGAAGGTGAAGATGCACTACTTTGTTGTAAATTGTTACCTCAACTCATCTCAACCAACCAGTCACCCAATCAATCAATGAACATCTCTAACAACCAAGCAATCAATCAACCAACTAACCAACCAATCAATCAATCAACCAACTAATCAACCAATCAGCCAACCAATTAACCAACAAACGTACCAATCAGCCAGCCGATCAACCAATTAATCAACCACCTAATCAACCAACCAATCAACCAATCGACCATTCAATCAACCAACCAACCAATCTCTACCAACAAACCAAGTTAAGCAACTAACCAACCAAAAAATCAACCAACCAACCAGTCAACCAACAAACCAACAAATCAACGAATCAACGTGCCAACCAAAAAATCTGCGAACAAACCTAGCAACCAGTTAAGCAACCAATCAAACAGACTATCAACCAACCAACAACGCGGCTTCATTATCCCCTAAAACACTGCGGCGTCAACAAAATATCAGGCAGAATTACAACACTTTCCGTAGTCTCCTAAGAAAAGGACATCACATGGGGCCATATTATTTAGGCTTACATTCACCTCTGTGTGTGTATACGTATTACGTCAAGTAGCTAGAGTCATGAGTCATTCAGACCCACGAGTTGCTTAGATATCAGTTTGTTTTCTATTAAGTGTTTGCTTCAAGTTGACAAGTTTACTCTGAATATAAGAAACAAGCAGTAGTTACATGATGATAGCAAAAGCGTCGACACAAATCCTTCATCAATGCTAATTGATCTATTCTGAAACAAGCCAGGGATGTAACGATGGAAAACACAAAACAAATACGCCCAGAAGCAGTTTCTTGCTGTGAGAATGTGATGTGATAGCGCTATCACATTGTTAGACCTGTACGGGGGAATAGGTGGCCAATATTTCTATAACTTTCGCAAGCGATGAGCCCAGTTGTCGAACCCACGTCGACCGTTCTCATGGGCCCAGGTACATATCAACTTCGCAAACGCGGCTCACTATTGAACTGATTGGGAACTTTAACAACAGCAGGTAGAATACTCCAAGAAAACGCTGTATTTCACAATGTGACAAATGTTCTTTGCAATGTATCTTCGTCATTCGATGTGATAACCATGTTCTTGGACGGAATATCGTGCAAATTCTGACGTCAGAAAGTGAATCATTGACAATTAGCAGACAAGTGAGTAATTAGGTAGAATGTACAGAGATGTAGCTTTAAGGAAGAATGACGAGAACATTACGAACAGATGAAAGGCGTGGTGAAGATATCTTGACCGAAGTGAACTCTCAAAGAAAACTGGTTGCTCACATCAGAAGTAGGCATTCTGTGAGTACGCCAGACAGGAGGCATAGGAAGACATTACAACCAGCGTTTCGCGACATGGATTATAATGTGTGCCTGTACGTCGCTGCGTCTATAACACATTTTATTGCTACGAGAGGATTGTTCCGTGTTCTCTGAATGTATTTCAGTGTAACCGGTAGTCACTACACCAGAAGGCTCCCGGGGCTCTACAGGAGGTACACCGATGACTGCTTCGGTGTTTCAGACATTCCCCTGTCTGATCTTCAGAACTTTATTATCTTTTTCTCCGACTTTCATCCCAGTATCAAACTTACCTCCACCATTTCTTCGTCAACCGTCAACTTTTCAGACCTAACAATCTCTTTAGGTTCATGGGTCTATGCACGACGGTTTATTATAAACCAACTGACTCGCACGCATTCATTCTCTATACCTCCTCCCATCCTCCCTCGTGTAAGGGTTCTATTCCTTTATCCCAACTGTTACGTCTCCGACGGCTTTATCAGGATAATAACGACTTTCATCAAAAAGCCCACGAAATGCTGGATTTCTTTCGCCTTTGAGGCTATCCTGAGAATGTTCTGTCTACAGCTCTTCACTGCTGCCAGTCTGTCAGTCGTGCTGGGGATCTCTCCTCCATTCCGAAACCACGCAATAATAGACCTGTCGTCTCACCAATCTACCATCCTCACAACATTGCTGCCAAGAATATCCTCCCGAGACATCTATCCATTCTCCATGTGGACCCCACCACAATGTCTTCTCAGAGGCCCCCTTGTGGCATGCAGGCAGGATCGTAACCTCAGGGATGTGCTGGTCCATAGCAGTTTACCCTAACTTCACAAGTCTCTTCCTGGCACGATGGCTTGTCTTCGATCACGTGTAAGCCTGCCCACATGTACTTCAAACCTATAGTCTGGCATTCCCTAAGACGACTTTCCACATCCATGAGGGTTTCTCATGCACGAGTCGCAACGTTATCTATGCGATTACTTGCACACGTTGTGACATGAGATATATCGGAGAGACAGGTTTACGTCTTGCTGACAGATTTGGGCAACACCTTTCTGATATCAACAGTGGCGCCCAGAAACGAGTATCCATGCTTTTCAACAGTCCTGACCACTGTGGCGTGGCTGACATACAGGTCACTGCGATCAAATCGTGCGCATCCAACAAACGAGATCATAAGTCATTGGAAAACAGTCTCATCTTCTGGTTGGATTCACTCGCCCTCATAGCCTCAATGTCCAACACAGTTTCATGTAACCTCTAAACCCCACCCCCTCCAAAACCCTAGTTGTATAGTCCACCAAAAAGGTAGTTGTATGTCCTTTGCAGGACGTCGCAATCAACCCCAATATCATTTTTGCTGTTTGGGTTTCTTGGAAGGTTGGCGTTCGGTAGTATGCAATCGTTTTCTGAGCGACCGCCACTCATGTCCATCTGTGAGGACCAACCCAATGAAATCTTCTGTAGCTTTGTTTCGAGAGCGGAACGAGAAATTGCTAACTGCTAACTGTGTCCGTGACATCCTCGCCAATCCTAATTTTCACCATCCGCTCACATGGGCGCCTCTCCAACCCCACCCATTCCCGCTTATTCTCCCACCGACTGGCTTAGCCAATACCTGAGCTTCTGACGGTATTAAATTTTGACCCGGTGACCATAAATTCGGTACATACAACCCACTAATAGTCGTCTAACGTGCGTCAGTCGCTCCAAGCTGAAATACAGATTCAGATAAGTATCCCTTAATATTCTCATGTATTGTGTCACATGTAGTTTTGTGTCGGTTTGTGTTTGTTTGTTCTGTGCTGACGAAGGCTTTGGCAGCAACGACCAATTTGTTTATTGTAATCGTGTTTCAGTAAAGCTCACAATCTTCTTCTTATTTTTTTTTGGTGATTCATTCAGCGTAAATCTGGCACGACTTGATCCCACGTATAGAGATGTGCTGAGTCCATGGTTCTAGCCTCTGTGTATAGACCAACTGGCAATCGGTGGGTTGTACAGTCTGTACCACACAGGCATCGTTTCCTGCAAAGAACATTTTCTGGTATCCTGTAAGGCTTGGTCAATATGGAAGGTTTTGTAAACAATAAGAAATCTCTACCTCCAAATGGAATAGAATACACGATGCGGGGCGGGCAGGCAAGAGTTCTGGCCACTGAGCCTCTTCGGCTAGGGAGAATGACCTTCCTTATAAATTTATTCCTCGCAAGACTATAAATATGTTCACATTATTGTTTCAGTTTCTACTGGGAGAAACCTAAGTATGCAAGTTGCACCACTTAGAAAAGAACGGTCAGAGATTCAACAGAAAGGGATGTCTCACAACAAAGGAAACATAAATAAACAGTAAGGCAGGTTGTTTGTGTTTCTAGCGTGCAGTCCAGGCGAAATACATTCAACAGTGTGACAGTACTAATCTGTAAGTGTTGATAGCTTTGAGTCTCTTGATTATATTGTTTATTCTATGATGTTTTACTTGATCTTTTCTAGGAGAAATAGTACGAATATTATTAGTGGAACTGTGGTAACGTTGTGGACATGCAAACCGTATACAATTAGTGGAATTGTTGTAAAGGTGTGGGCATGTAAACAATATAAAATTAGTGTAACTGTGGTAAAGCTGTGGACATGATAACAATGTAAAATTAGTGGAACTGTGGTAAAGTTGTGGACATTTAAACAATATTAAATAAAACAAAATTATTCAGCTTTGCAAAACTCAATTACGGAAAACATAGGGCGTTGCAACGACTAGCCTTCAGCAGCAAAAAAATACGTACATAAAATATAACATATAAACACGAGGAAGATACTTCAATGAATAAATTAAGGTTTAAGAACGGGGTGAAAAGAATTGGGAAAAAAGGAACGTATAATATTTGCTACATAATTTAGAATCCAAGATTGTGATACTACCATGAATCTTGACTTTATTACTCTTATATAAAAATAAGTTAGAGTCTGTGGTGTAATGGGGGCAGCGATAGGAGATGGTAACGGTTCAGTGTAGAGTCCAGGTAAATACGTGGAAGTGCTACATGAAGACTGTGAGAAAGGTAACCTAGAAGCAATGGAAATATGATGGTGGGCCGAGATGGGAAATTAAGAACGAGTGCCTCGATGGATGTCCATACAATGAATGGGCGTGTGCCAGTAAAGTGTTGGACACAGTGGACCAATGTCAAAGGGCAACGATGTGTGCACCTCAGTATGATGGTGATAATAACGAAACACATTCTCTGTGCTCCTGTCACTAATTTGGCTAGAGTAGCTCCCGGCAGGAAACAACTCGGTCAAAAGTCAGTTTCTCCTAATGGTGTTTAGTTTTGGTTGCAGTTTAAGATCCCTGTGTCAGAGGGGACTAATTACCACCCCAGTTCCCAGAGAAAAACCGCGGAACAAATATCTGATACTCAAGAAAACAGAAAAGAAGTGGCTCGTTGAAAAAAGAAAATAGATTTAGCTGTTTCTGTTATCACCAGGAGTAAAAAATAGGAATTAAGATATGCAGAATAAGCTTGTTACTTATGGGCTGAATAGGCAAGATACCTCCCTGACATAATCTACTCCTGGAATATATGTTCGAACCCCCACTACATGTTTTCCCAATGCGTGCAATCATTTAAGCTACAAAAACATTTATAAACACTTTTAATAATTTAATAACTCTGAGGTTTAACAAACTACACCTGGGTTTGTTGATATCTATGATGATTATATGATGATGATTATAATGGTAAAAATAATTCAGCTTGTGAGGCCATATAGGTCATGCTTTCGTCGGTGAGACGCAGTTCACTGTCAGCTTGAAGGAGTCCAAATTGGTCCCTTCACTATGCTCAGTCACTCCCTAATATGAGATGTTTACTGTCCATGGCTCTTGAGAGAGCTGGAATGAAACGACGGAGATGAGTTGTATCTACTTATTCACATCTCAAAACACATATGTTATCTACATTCATATAAACATACATTCAAGTCATGATATACATGCATGCTACACACACACACAACACACACACACACACACACACACACACACACACACGCGCGCACGCGCGCACGCACGCACGTACACACACACACACACATATATATATATATATATATATATATATATATATATATATATATATATATTTTTTTTTTTTTTCCGCGTTTCCATCCTGTTTCAGGATATTGCGGTCAACACCAGCATCTTTCAGCTGTATGTTGATTCCTAGGCTAGATTGCGCTCATTAGCACGCCACGACTTTCTGAGCGACCGGCTCCATACTCTCATAATTCACTTTTGCGATTCGAACCACTGCTAATTCTTGTCGCGTCACGTGACGAGAGTATTCGGGGTTAGCGGAGAAAGCTGCTAACCCCTCGGCCATGGAGCCGGCTCTATATATATATATATATATATATATATATATATATATATATATATATATATATATATATATATATATATATATATATATATATATATATAAGTTCGAAATAAATATAGATGTATATATTTATAAAACCATTCAGAACATCTATAGTTCAAAACATACATATTCACCTCCACCTATGTAATGGAGGGTTTCCTATATAAGTTCACCTCTCTTGATCTCTCCCTTTCTATTTAATTCATTCCGTCTTGTCGGAAGGGTCGCACATTCCTGTCGAATATTTAAACGGCCTTCCCTGCATCTATCTGGAAAAAAGGGTCCTAGTCATGTCTGTCCTCACGCAGACATCATGCAGACAAGGCAAACTGGTGCCATTCCCCCCACCCCCACCCCAAGTGGTTTCACAACAATCTTGGTAAGCATTCAAAGTGGTGACCCAAAATAACCGCGTTATTCTGGACGTTATCAATAAACTGTTTGCTCTCAGGAATTTCTCCTAAGTATGTCAGTCTCCAATGTAGTGACCTCATAGGATGAAACTAAATGTATATCCTGTACCTAAATAAGCCACACACTCACGTGGCTTAGATATGTTGGATTTCTTCAAACTATCACATACAGCAATTCAGACAACTACGTAGTGAATGAAAGAAGATGAAAACACAGTTCACAATGGAATAGTAAAGGCTAGAACTGGAACAATGAGTAACACAGAAAATCCACCAATGTAAGATTTGGAAGAGAATAAATGCGAAACTGAAACATAATCAACCGGCCCTCAGACAGCAGTCAAATGAATCAACATAATAGGTTTGTATTACCGGATGTTTATAGCATAGGAAATTCCGTTACTGGACTTAAGTCTTTAAGTCAGAGAGAACAAGATGTTAAAATCTTCCCAAATCGGTCTCCTTTTTCTGCCATACGTGCGTTTGCGTCAGACGATTGTAGGTCTTGCTTGTCGTTAAATATTCTGTTCTCACATGACATGATTTTAATTTCTCCCTCCTCTTTTTACTTGGAATAATTACTTATGTCCCAACTAGGATAAACTCCTTCTAGTTTTCACGTAGGACGAGGTACCGGGATGTTTAAGTCCCGAATACTTTTCACACCTCCCCTCCTTTACTCATGGACGGTAGTTTCATCTGTCAATGAAATTGACTGGTGCTCCGCCACGTGTCTGAAACAATGCTTCGTTTCGCTGCTTAGAGAGTGAATTCGCGGCTATGTCATCTATTCCTATCTGCTGTTGCCTCCTCACTTTCCCGGGAAATAACTATCATTATCTCCTGGGTTGCGACGAGGTGTAAAGCCTGCAGTAGATTGCCGTCTTAAGTTCACAGGTCTGTCCGCTGAATTCGCTTGTTGCGGCAACTCCAAACGTTTTCCATCACCGCAAAGTCTAGACTTTGGATAGGCGTTATAGGCGTTAGGCCTGCATTAAAATGCCGTCTTAAGATCACGCCGGTTTTCCGTCGAAGGCAATGACGTATTAGGCATCTATCCTATTCCGATCGCATGATTGTAAACTAACACGCCATTCTCCGCTCACTGGGTTCGGATGTCTGCTTGAATAGAACATCAGTGTGAAGATTCTTCAGATGTAGAATCCATACTTTGCTTTGATCTACGATATACGAGCGCAATGCAGCGTTAGAGAAGTTATAGCGCTGTTCTCTGTGACTATGTATTTATCTCTAGTTTTCAGTCTTGGTTAATTTGTCCTTATTCCTGTACTGTGAAATGAGCGATACATTCGTGGCTGCCGTGGCTCCTCATCACAGCTCTTTTATGTGTGTACTAAAGGAATACTAAAGCCTGAATGGACTGATGTATGTGAACGCATACACACACACATACACACACACACACACAGACACACATACACACACATTAACAAACGTTCAAATGACCATATACAGAGTGGGAGGGAGAGAGGGAGAGAGAGAGGAATAGTATCTGTGATATGACCCTGGAATATGCAAAATGAGGAGTTCTAAATGAACGAGGCCCTATCTATCCTTTTCCATATAAAATAGAGTTGATAAGGTTGATTGTTATACCACGTATTGTAGCATAAAATCACCAAATGCATTGTGTTATTGGTGCTGTATATGATCAGACCACCCGTAATATACTTGCTATCAGTTGGCACAGCGAAGCAAGTCTATTATACTGTGTGGTACTGACGAATAGCACCAAGTGCACATACTATAGTGGAAATCATGGACAGGCGTATACCACAAACAGAACAGATGATGACTATACTGTGGGTATGTCACCTCAATTCCTCTCGTTGCTGTTCAACACTCACTAAGTTTTATAAAAGTAAATCATGAAATTATATATATATATATATATATATATATATATATATAGTATATATATATATATATATATATATATATATTATATATATATATATATATATATATATATATATATATATATATATATATATATATATATGGGACTCTACAATTTGCAGTTAGTCGTTCCACACAACATGACATAAGAGAATATACCATAATATATACCTGCACAGTTACCAGCACATACAGACGATAATTTAGTCATGTTTGTCAGGGATGAAAATATTAGTTGTTTTCGTCATGTCTGAGGACTTCATCTTTCCGTCCACATTCCATTTGTCTTGTTGGAATTCAGTCCTGTCACAGAGTGTGTTCACATGTCATGAGACAGTCAGTATAACATCATACCCTCCAATTTGTGTCTCCTCAACAGAATAACAAACAGACATGCAGCGTCTGTGTGTCCTGGTGACGATGGGTGCCTGTCTTGTCACGTCTGCCCTAGAAGATGTTGGTGTGACAGTTCAGGTAGAGTAGCTCAGGCTAAATCTCACCAGCAGCGAAGTAACACAGTAAGTAAAATAGTAAAGAGACCCCTTTCTTGCCATGAGTGACGTAGTATAGCATCAAATGATATATCAGTCGGCCCTGGATGGGCGATGTGGTCAGTATGAAACAAAATTTCACAAGATTAACAATATTCTCTGCAATTTATCTTTGTTAATTGTTGTGAGGATAAGAGTTCCTGAGAGTTCTATTGTGCCAATCTTGATGTAGGGAAACGAATCATGGAAATTAGCAGACAAGTGAGGGGTTATTTGGAGGCTACACAGATGTGGTTGGCCGTCTCACACCAAGAACACAGTCCTGGATCAGTTCTGTGTTCTTGTGTCAACCCAATCCGCGTGAAAAGGTAACAGGAGTCTTGTGATTCGTGAATGCAAAACACCAATAGAACTGGACAAATGACACCACGTTTACCGAACCACCTTAGTGTGGGTCCAGTAGTGGAGACTTTACACGTTCAGATGAAGTAAATAATATGGCGCTATTCCATTCCAGCAAAGCTGTAAGTATCGTTTGGCAATCTATGTCTTCGCGAGAGGTTGAATTTCCAGTCATAAATCGATTTTATGAAATGAAATTAAAATTACTATTGCAAATAATCTACAATTAATCCTACACATGGACGTAAACAGTGTGATCTTTGAGCGTGCCATAAAAAGTTTAAAAGTCAAGCTTTTCATTTGCAGAACATCGTAATCAACCCCAGGAATTTTGGCTGTTTGTGATTTACAAGGCAATTTTGCATTCAGTAGTTTGCATTTGCTTTCTAAACGATCATACAATTATATGCAAGCCAACGCATGGCATTGAGCCTCAATATCTCCTGCAGCAGTGCTTCGAACATTGTAGGCGGGATTGTGAATAAACATCATGGAATAATGCATAAAATAAATAGAAAAAACGTCAATCAATACATCGGGTATTGCCTCCACATTTAGTGTTGACTTAGATTGTCGTTATTTAGTCGCGTTCCCAATTTTACTGCTCGTAGAAAAACTAAGAAGTATAAACGGACTGACCCAAACGGCTATCGACCCGGCAATGTTAATGGACTACGAGATAGATCAGCGATTCAAAAAATAGGCACAATGAACGTCTGCAGTTTCAATAGTAAAGAAGAAGAGCTTATAGAAACAATGGAGAAGAGGCATATTGGTCTGATGGGAATAGCGGACACCAGAACAAAAGGGAAAGGATGCAAGGAGCTCCACCGCAGTTACACGTTTGTTTACTCTGGAGTAAAACAGCAAGAAAGGGCAAGACACGGTGTGGGAATAGTCATCGAACCACGGCTAGCAAGAGGAATACTAGAAATAAAATATATATCAGAAAGAATCATAACAGTGAGAATAAAAGAACAAACAATCACAACATATGTACAGATATACGCACCATGTAATGCAAACAATAATGAGCAAGAATGCGAGGACTTCTACGAAGACATACATGATAGTGCTAAATAAAATAGATAAGCAGGACAACATCATAGTTATGGGAGACTTTAATGCAAGACTAGGACATAACAGAGTGGGCATAGAAAAACACCTGGGAGCATTTGGAGATCAGCAAAATGAAAGGAATGATAACGGAAGTAGACTGATAGAGCTTTGCAGCCAACACGACCTCTATATAACAAACACATTCTATAAACATAAAGATTCGCAAGTATACACCTGGTATAAATGGAACAATCTAGATACTAAAAGCCAAATTGATTTTATATTAACAAGAAATAACAGAAAGAGAAATATATTAGATGCAAGAGCAGTGCCCAATTTCAGTATAAACACAGATCATAAAGCAGTCGTTGCCACAATAAGAACCATTAGAAGAAGAAAACAAAGAGCAGGAAAATACATGCCATGCGAATCAGTAAACTTAAAAAACCTTAAAGACGAGGCAGTAAGGGAAAATTATGAGAAAGAACTAACTGAACTCTTTGTAAAATTACCTACGGAAAGAAAAACAGTGGAAGAAGAATGGGAGATGTTCAAATCAAGCATTTTAAATACTGCAAAAATAACATGCGGAACCACGAAAAAACGCAAAACACGGATAAAGAAAATAACAAGTTGGTGGAACGCAGAAGTAAAGAAAGCGGTAAAAGAAAAAAAGGAAAAATATAAAAAGTGGTTGAAGAGCAAACAGGAATGTGATTACAGAGAATACAGAATAGCGAGAAGACATGTGAGTAGAATAGTAAAGAGGGAAAAACAAAAAGACTGGGAAGAGTATGGAGAAACCCTAAATAAAAACTACAAGGAGGCAACCAGAAACTTCTACAAAAAGATAAGTGCAATGCGAACCAGAGGAGAACCCTTTGACCCAACTGAAATAATTAACAGCGAAAATGGAGAACCAATAAGTGAACAAAAACAGATCCTAATAAGATGGAAGCAGTATTTCGAACAACTTCTCAACATCCCATCAGATGTCACAGGAATTCAAGAGACCTACACAGATGTCACCGAGGAACTAGAACCAGACATACTAAAAGAAGAAATTATAGAAGCCATCAGATTAGCCCCATTGAACAAATCACCAGGACAGGATGAAATACCAAATGAACTAATTAAAGCAGCAAGGGAAGTAGGAACAGCTTGGCTACATAGACTATTCAACCATGTTTGGGTAGAACAACAGACACCACGAGACTGGGGAAACGCCATAATTATCCCAATTTGGAAAAACAAAGGCAGCAAAAGAGATTGCACACAATACAGAGGCATTTCACTGTTGAGTCATACTGGGAAAATATTTTGCAAAATTCTTGAAAAAAGATTACGAACTACTTTAGAACCCCAGCTAAGCGAAACGCAGCTTGGATTTAGGAAAAACAAAGGATGCACAGACGCCATTTTTGCTCTTAGACAACTTATAGAAAAATCAATTGAATTCAATGAAACACTCTACTTAGCCTTTGTCGACCAAGAAAAGGCATTTGATAGGGTAGATAGAAACAAGCTGTGGGAAATCCTTAAACAATATGGAGTGAGTACACATCTAACAAACCTATGTAGAAGTTTATACAACAACAGTGAATGCATAGTGAGAGCAACTGGAGGACACTCAGAACCCTTCACCATAAGATCTGGAGTACGACAAGGTTGTGTCCTGTCCCCTCTCTTGTTCATAACATATATAGACAACATATGTAAAGAAACCAGCCAAGCAGAGACAGCAAGAATACCGCATGACGAGAACACAGAAGAAGAACCATCTGCAAATCTAACCATTAGAGAACTCCTGTTTGCGGACGACCAAGCACTAATAGCAAAATCAGAAGCTGAATTACAAGACCACATGAATAGTCTAAACGAAATGTGTAGGGAACATAACATGAAAATTAGCACAAGCAAAACAGAGGTAATGACTATAACTAAAGAAGAACAAACAGCAACAATTCACCTAAACGAACATCCCTTGAAACAAGTAAAGAGCTTCAAGTACCTAGGAAGTATAATATCATCAAATGGCAGATCAGAAGACGAGATCGAAAATAGGTGCAATAAGGCAAATCAACTCATTGGACAAATGGCACCAATACTAAAGAACAAACATGTATCAATAACTACTAAGAAAGCACTTTACAACACAATCTTCCTACCAACTCTGTGCTACCAATGCCAAACCTGGACAATGACAGAAAAAGAGAAAAGAAAAATCACAACAACAGAAATGAGGTTCCTGAGAAGAATACTCAACGTATCAAGAAGAGATAAGATCAGAAATGAAGAAATCAGGACTAAAGTGGGGGTTAAAGCTGCTCTAGATTTTATTACAAAGCAGCAAGTCAAATGGTTTGGCCATGCAAGTAGGCTACCAGCCAACAGCTTGCCACAACAAGCAATGATGTACAGACCAGATGGAAACAGAGGAAGAGGCCGACCACGTAAACGTTGGACGGAGGGAATAACAGAATCCATGGGAATGTCGATATACGAAGCCCATAACCGGGCACTGTCACGAAGTTTATACTTCACCTCGACACCGCAAGGTACAAGAGGAACACGATGAGATGAGATGAGATGAGACCAATTTTACGCAAAGGGGCACTCCATAATGCTCCGTTCCTCTGGCTGTGAATATCACATACATTGGCACCTTTCCGTCTTGACAGACGATAGTTTGGTACATTGTGCTTTAAAAAGGCTTAATAACTACGATCCATGGCGGTGGCGAGTGTGGCTGGTAAGGCCAATTCTTGCTGCAAATGTTTGCCCACAGTAGGTGCATATGAAAACATGGTCATTTCCACCATTTTGCACCATCTTACGTCTCTCACGCTCTGTGTGTGCTTTATCTGCAATCATTTTCTCCTTTGTCTTTATTCCGTTTCTGATAGTTGCCCTCCATGCAACACGTTCAGCGGCGATGTGCTCCCAATGTGCATTATCAATGCCTGTATCAATCATGTCCCGCTTACACACATCTTTGTATCGTAGTAGAGGCCGACCCTGAGATCTCCTACCCGTCTGTAATTCACCAAAAAAGATGTCCTTTAGTATTCTACCATCATCCATCCTCCTAACGTGTCCTATCCATCTAAGTCTACGAAGACTGAGCATGGAATACACCGTCACACAACCTGATCTTTCCAATACTTCAGTATTTGTGATTTTGTCTTGCCACTTAATACCAAGTATTCTTCGCAGACACCGCATATGAAAGCTGTTTAAACGTTTCTCTTGGCGTGAGTAAGTTGTCCAGGTTTCACTGCCATAAAGAAGAGTACTAAGGACACAGGCTTGGTAGACGAGGACTTTTGTTTTGGCAGTAAGCTTCCTGTTCTCCCAGACTCTTTTTGCTAACATGTTCATTGTTGTTGCTGCCTTGCCAATCCTGATGTTGATTTCCTGATCGAGGGATAATTTGCTATTTACCTCTGATCCTAGATATGTAAAATGGTCTACTATCTCCAGTTCGGCGTCGTCAATAAAGATTGATGGTACACCATGTGCACCTTGTGACATAATCTGTGTCTTCTTTTTGTTAATTGTTAAACCAAATTCAGAACAAGCATTGGAGAATGCAGATAGTAGATGTTGTAATTCTTCCTCAGAGTGGGTCGTAATCGCAGCATCATCCGCAAAAAGCAACTCTCTGATTAGTACCCTGCTAATTTTGGTCTTGGCCTTCAATCTCTGAGCATTATAGAGGCCACCATCTGAGCGTGAGTGAATGTATATACCATCATCCTGATCACGAAAGGCATATTTCAGTAGAAGTGAAAAGTATATCCCAAAGAGGGTGGGGGCTAGCACACAGCCTTGCTTAACTCCACTCTTGATTTCAAACTCTTCTGAAGTTGAGCCATCAAACTTGATTATACCCTTCATGCCTGTGTGGAACGATTCCACAATGGACAGAAGAGTTGGTGGGCAGCCAATCTTCTTTAGTGCTTTGAACAGACCCTCACGACTGACCAAATCGAATGCCTTTGTGAGGTCGATGAAGGCAATAAACAGTGGCTGATTTTGTTCCCGGCATTTTTCTTGCATCTGTCGCAATGAGAATATCATATCAATGGTAGACCGGTTCTGACGGAAGCCACACTGTGATTCGGGGTAGACTTGATCTCCCAGGACTTGAAGTCTGTGCAGGACAATTCTGGCAAATACTTTCCCAACAATACACAGAAGTGAGATACCCCTATAGTTGTTACAGTCGCTCCGATCTCCCTTGTTCTTGTACAGCGTTATGATGTTTGAATCTTTGAAATCCTGTGGGACTTGTCCTTCTCGCCAGCATAGCTCTATTAGCTGGTGGATCTGTAGAGCGAGTGTGTCTTGCCCACTCCTGATCACCTCTATTGGAATCCCATCCTTACCTGGAGCCTTGCCAGATGCAAGCTCATTTATAGCACACTTAACTTCTGTTATAGTGGGAAGTGTGTCCAGGTGGTCAAGAGTTGGCAGGGCCTCTATGGCGTTGAGGGCATCATCCGCTAGCTTGGTCTCACTTGAGTAAAGCTCTAAATAGTGCTCGACCCATCTATCCATCTGCTGTTTCTTATCAGTGATGATTTCTCCAGTCAAGGTTTTCAGCGGTGCACTTCTTTTGATCATTGGACCACAGGCTTTCTTTATCCCTTCATACATGCTTCTGATGTTTCCCTTATCACTTGCGATTTGAATGGACTCACATAACTTGATCCAATAGTCATTCGCACACTGCCTGGCAGCCTTTTGTACATCCTTCCTTGCTTGCTTCAGCTCACTCAGAGTGTTACGCGTTGGTCTTTCCTTGTTTCTTAAGAGAGCTATCTTCTTTTTATCAATCAAGGGCTGCAGTATCTGGCTGTTTGCCGCAAACCAGTCCTGCCTCTTATGATCCACAGTGCCGTAAACCCCTACCGCTGTTTTATAAATAGTTTCCTTAAGTTTACTCCATTTATCATTTACTATACAATTTTCTGATGTATCATTGAAAGCGTCTTCAAGTTGCTGTTGAAATTCAAAGCACTTTCCAGGATCGTGAGTGTTAGTAATATTAATCCTGGGGCTAGACTTGTGTTTAGCTGTGTAGATTCTCTTTGGTCTCAGTCTAACCCTTGCAACAACCAAAGAATGATCTGTATCACAGTCAGCACTGTGGTAACTTCGAGTTAATGATGTATGGTTCAGATGTTGTCTCCGTGTGATAATGAAGTCCAGCTGATGCCAATGGCCGGATCTTGGATGTTTCCATGTGACCTTATGCATCTCTTTTGTTTTAAAAAAGGAGTTTGTAATACATAGGTCATTTCTAGTGCAATGCTCCAGCAGCCTTTGCCCATTATCATTCATGCGACCGATGTTGTATTTTCCAAGGCACACTGGCCATGAACTCGAGTCCTTGCCCACACGAGCATTGAAATCACCGAGCATATAAATGTAGTCGGATTTTGGAACTGCCTTGATCGCAGAGTCTAGCTGCTCATAGAACATATCCTTCACATCATCAGAGGAAGCGAGTGTCGGTGCATATGCAGTGAGAATGGTGGCAAATCCACAGGAGGTTGCCAAGCGCAGTGATAATAATCTTTCATTACCTCCAGCTGGGATATCAATCATTCCCAGTAGCGAATTCTTCACTGCAAAGCCCACACCATGTTGCCTTTTTTCTGCCTGCCCTCTTCCCTTCCAAAAAAAGGTGTAATTGTTTTCCCTGAGTGACCCTTCCTCAGCGAGGCGAGTCTCCTGCAGGCCAGCAATATCAATGTTAAGACGATCGAGTTCAGCATCAATCACAGCCGTTTTTCTCACATTGTCAAAATTTGTCAAGTCAGTGGAAAATCCTGGACACATGGTTCTCACGTTCCAGGTTGCAAGCCGTAGCTTGAGGTTTCTATTCTTTTTATTAGTACCTGGTGCATTGGTTTTACAGCCTGCGATTCAGATTTTGTCCTAGCCCCAAGCACCCATTGAAGCAGGCAGGCTGTGGCGGATCAGCACCCAATTGGCTGGGGGCTGCCCAGCTTGAGGCGGGCGGTAGCTGATCAGTGACACCTGTAGGTGTCTCCCACCGTCAGAGGCAACGCGTGGCGCCCCATGTCTACGCCAACTGACAAGGACTTATAACCCGTAACAGTTGCCTCTCGCTTTGATTCCGAGACCGGTTAAGACCAGGGATGGAGTTATTGCCTCTCCATAGCACAAAGCCTGGGCTAAAATAAAGAAACCATGTGTTGCCCATGCAGCATGATCCCTCTCTCGGCCTGCCTAGTTCACTCCAGAGGAAAGTTGACACCTATAATCTGGAACAAGACAAGCTGCAGAAGCTGCCGGATCAGCAAAGCAATGCTCTAACTGTCCGCCTGTCGGAGCTTCGATCCTAGACCAGCTGCCAACCAAGGCTTAGGGCCTGGTCTGCCCTGCCATGACTTATTTTGTCTTTGGGTTGCATTTCCTCGCACCAGGATAAGGCTAGTACCCTCCCAATTGCGCTCTTCCGCCCGAAGCCGTTGGCACAATGTGGGGGTGTCGGGTTTGGTAAGCGCCGCCCAACCTTCGGCGCTGACAGAAAGCAGGTAGTACCGTCTACTGTCATACGGTAGCTCAGTCATATCTGACTAAGACCTGACTTATAGCACAACAGTACGCACAGGCATACACGGATAACGCCGCAGTCAGAATGCCAATACAATACCCCGCCAGTAAAATCGATGGAAGTGGCGGTCACCAGAAAACCAGCAGTTGCACACACACACACACACACACACACACATACACACATACACACACATACACACACATACACACACATACACACACACACACACACACACAAACATTACAGCTTAGAAATCGACCAACCGTCATTTTAGTTAGTATGCAGTTCACAATACAAATCACCGTGAAGAGTTGTAAAAGTATTCCACATAAAATCCACAGCTCACAGCTTTCCCTGACTTTGACAATCGACGATCCCAGTCGTTGGGACCCGCGTCCAACAGTAGTAATGACATTAACGACGCAGTTTGCTATCAACTTCGCGAGCGCGTCCGCCACTATAACAGAAACCTTGTAAAAAAGAACGAGCTGCTTAGAATCAAGGACTGTGGAAGATTATGGAGAAATATGGCTGTCCACGAAAGTTTGTTCAAATAGTGCGGTTATTTCATGATGGTATGCAGGCAAGAGTACAGGGAAGGAAATGGGGGGGGGGGGGGGGGGGGGGAGGGGGGGGGCTTCTGAGCCTTTTCCTGTCACCAATGGAGTGAAGCAAGGATGTGTCCTGGCACCAATACTTTTCAGCCTCATGTTTTCAGCCATGTTGATGAATGCCTTCGAGAAAGACGACATTGGAATAGACATCAACTACGGCATGTGTCAAGGTCTCACATAAAGTAGATATGGACATAAAGCTAGAAGGGATTTATAGAAGGGATATAACACCAACCCTAAGAAGGGAAGTAAGGCCAACAGCTCGAACGCCCGAACAATCTCGAGTCTTTGAGAACGATGGGTCAGTTTGCCTACTGCTCCGTTGACACAGGTGGAACCCGCCTATAGCGTGAAGGGACCATTTCCACGAGAAGCTCGAAGAGAGTTACACTCCGTGTCCGCCCGACGCACGTCGAAGGGCAGACGAATACTGGACAGCGGACAAGAAGCAGGGTTTAGCTTAAGGGGGACTTGATAGACAGAAACTAAGTTGTATTTAGAGATTGTTGATTATGAGATAGTTTGATAGAGTTTTGCTGTGAAGGTTATGTGTATGATTGATTTGTTAACGTACCACGAACTCCTGTGATATTGTAATTGACTGCGAAACCATTCTTCGCCAGATTACTGTGAATAAATTAGATTACCAATATAATAATGGAGTGTGTTGCCTGTCTGAACCCGAGTTTCATTTCCCTAGGTCTTTAGGACGTTGACAGCAATGAAGGAAAGGTGTTCAATCCCAGAAGGCCAAAAACCAAAACTAGCAACTACACCGTCAGAGAGCACCTATTTGCTGATGATTGCTCTCTATATGCCAACTCAGAGGCATTCATGCAACACAATGATTCAGCTTTCTCACGTGCCTGTGCCAACTTTGGGCTCAATGTCAACTTGGAGAAGACTGTAGTTATGTACCAGCCAGCTCCAGGGAATAATCACACTGTGCCGAATATCAAAGTGAATGATCATAGAGTAAGTGATGTGGACAAATTCACCTATCTTGGCAGCACTGTGTTCCATGCTGTCACAATTGATGACGAAGTGAATTCACGAATCTCCAAGGCCCACGCTGCCTTTGGCAGACTGTACAAGAAATGGAAAAAGCCTGCAAACAAAGCTGAAAGTCTACAAAGCAGTTGTATTATCTATACTGCTATATGCTTGTGAAACCTGGACTGTTTACCAGCGACACGCTAGGAAATTAAACCACTTCCACACAGTCTGCCTTAGGATTGTAATAAAGATTAAATGGCAAGATAAGATCCCAGACACTGAAGTCCTAGAACGAGCGTCCTTGCCAAGTATCCACACTCTACTAATGAAGAATCAGCTTCGCTGGGCTGGTCACTTGACTTGATGGCAGATCACAGGCTCCCTAGACGATATTTTTTTTTCGGCGAGCTGCGTTTTGGTAAGGCTCCCAAGGCGGAAAGAGGAAACACTTTAAAGAAACTGAAGATTTCACTGAAAGCTTCTGGAATTCGTCATCACACTTGGGAAGCTGCTGTCAAAGACCGAAATTCGTGGCGGACATCATTATGCACGAGTGCAGTCACATGTGAAGCAAACAGGACTGCAAGAGCTGTAAAGAAAAGGATGGAAAGAAAAACAACTGCAGTAAATCCTCCTCCTGGAACGCCAAGCATTCTTTGCCCACATTGTCAAAGAACATTTCGAGATAAAATAGGCCTTATTAGCCGTCTTAGAACTCACGGCTCCATACTTTCAACCCCGTTGGATGATGGAAAACTTGCAATCATCATCATCATCATCATCTTCCACTTCTGCCGTCAAGCGACGTGGGGAGGAATAATTTGCGTTCCAGCGCCCGATGGGCGGCACTGGATAGTGTCATTCCGTGTGGTTGTACAATGTCTCTGATGTCGTCAATCCATTTTCTTCTTGGACGTCCTCGTGGTCTCGTCGCAGATGATCTTTGATGTAAGGCCAGTGATGGTAGCTGCTGATGTTGCATTCTAACGACATGGCCAAACCACTTGATCTTCTATCTTTCAATAAATGTATCACAAGGTGTAGATCCCACAGTCTGTCTGATAGTAGCATTTCTTACTCGGTCTCGGATTGTTAAGTTGGCAGCTCTCCTCAAGCATCTCATTTCACAGGTGTTGATTTTGCGAAGGTGTAATTTGGATAAAGTCCAGGTTTGAGATTGGTAGCATAGGGTTGGTGTGAATATGCTGTTTATTATCTGTCGCTTTGCGAACATGGGTATGTTTGGATGTTTCAGTAAGGGTGATAGTTGATATGTAAGTGCACTAGCTTTTTGACATCTGATTTCAATTTCTCTGTCCAATCTGCCATCTTCTGTGATCATACTTCCAAGGTATTTGAATTCTTTAACTTGTTTCAGAGGTGTGTTATTTATCTGTATACTTAGTGGGCCTGGCGATCTGCTAACTTGCATTACGGTTTTGGCTGTGTTTATGCTCATATTGTATCTGCTGCAGGTTGAACTCAGATTAGTAATATGATTTTGTAGTCTGCCCTCATCGCTGTAAAACAGGCACTGATCGTCTGCAAATAGAAGTTCATTATTCCCTGTGGCTCAGTTGTTTCATCTGGAGTAAAGAGTTCTAAATTGTCTGAATCTGCCTCACTCCTGTATTGACTGTGAACATATCTGATGTGACGAAACGCCTACAGATCGGCAGATCTCTGCATAATATCCCTTTGAAGGGAGTGCGATGCGTTGGTCTCCCTTGAATTAATATCAATTAATAGGGGATTCCCCATCAAAAAGTAGTGCGGGGCGGAGCTATTCTAGTTATTTATAGAAAAATCTAGAATGTTCCCTCAAGTGCGTACGTGGTAGAGATCTCTAAGTTCACGAGTGCTTCATGCAGCACGGGTTGGTGGAACTTATCGTGACTCTGGCTTTTCTTCATGAATCATGAAAGTCACGCGGCCCAGGTAGGCGATTTGAAGGCGTACTGACTTAGTCGTGGTCAGTCGCCCACCAGACCTCAGCGTAGATAGATCACAGCCAACAGGCTGCTGTAATTTTGATGTCAATATTCGCGGCCAGAGCGGACATCTGCAGTCAAGTTTGTGATTGTTCAATCACAGGTTAGTTGAATACTTATTATATTATTTAACTGTTGTCTATATGCCGGACCGACCTCCCCGAACGAATTTATTGCCGTCGAAACTTGAGTCGTCGCGTAGCGTTACAAGTTACAGCGGGCTATCTGCATATTTAAGTAGGCTTTATCGATCAGCGATGTAATGTGTTACCTGACGGAACAAGCCGTATTCCACAGCGAGTGGTGTGTAAATAAAATAGGCCGAACGATGTGCTTTACAGTGTGTAGCAGTTACTTGTTTGGTTTATTAATTACGCATGCAAGGCGACAGTTTGTCAGTCATTACATCAACATGCTAGACGCTGTAAATAATGATAAGGTAGAGCTTATTATTAGAGATGTGTAATGTGCTTCGTGACATTAGAATTGTAACTTAATTGTTCTATCAGTGATGGTGATTTTTCGAGGAAGCAAGGTGAGATCAGCCGTGGTGTATTTGCTGTGTGCAGATAGCAGTGTTATTCCGTGTAAGCAGGAATGGTGTTGCATCGATAGGATAACGGTTGATAGAAAGTATTCATGATACTATTATTACTGCTTGTTGTCATGTCCGTCCGCTAGCATGACCGTGCTTGTTCCATCATACGTTTGTCTAGGAAGCTGACTGGGAGGTAGGCCGGTACGCCCAACCTGTTAGGTTACAGGTCCGACTCAATGCAATCGTGCATATCCGATGAGTGAACATACCCGATCGAGGGTGATGCGGCACTCCGTAATTCGAGGCCGAGGTGTCTAGATAGATCGAGGTTTGAACCTAACCGTTTCGGTCTCTAATATTCTACTCTTCTGGAACCCTGACTCGGTTCATGGAGTACTTGGAGTACTGCCGTGAAGTAGTAGTATATGAGAGGAATAATCCCCCCCCCCCCCCAAAAAGGTGGAGTCAGAGTTTGGTAGTGGAGTCTGGAGGTTTGCTACATTGGATGACGTGACTTAAGTCGTCACGGGACAAGGTACACGGGACCCACAGTAGCTGTGGGAAAGTGTAATGGTGGATGGCCACCACAACTGTGCTCGACCGGCACAGGTATGACTGACCTGAAAGATAGTCAGTGAATAAGAGGGCAACTCAGGATCTGGGGCAGGGATCCCAGAACTGACACTATGGCTGTGAAATGAGTTTGTTATTTAAGTGTAACAATTCATGAGTTCTCCTTGGTTAATGCTATAGTAATGAATTATCAGGAGTATAATTCATTATAGTCATATAGTTATTAATGTGTGTAATTGATCAGTCCATGGGTTAAGGGATTGATGAATTGATGAGTCTGTCAGGAAGGAGATGTCCGGCTGGACACCTTCTCGATAAAGTAATCACTACACTGAAAGGAAAGTAGGTGTATATGTTGATTGATGATGAGAAGATGAAACAGGATTGGACTGGCACCAGGCGAAGGATGCTTGACAGAGTCATACAGTCGACTCTGGTGCTAGGGGTTATTTGTAGCCCAGAAGTGTTACTTGACTGAACAGGTGTGCTATTGCTGTTTCTACCATCATTATGCCTATATATTATAGTGACTAAGTAGATCTATGATGTGATGATTTCATACTCATGTTGGTAGACATGAGGAATGTCTGAGAGGCAGGTGACATGGTGGAGATGCTGGTAGTCTTTGTTGTAGTTGAGTACTCACACCAACCTCTCCGTGTTTCAGGATCTGTTATTACTATACAGAAGAAGATTCAAGAGCTTCACCATGAGCTCTATGGGCCCACTCATTCCAGTGCCTATCCAGAAGTTGATTGAGGCCATACTGGGAGTGGTCGTCTGATTCTGCGAGATCAATGTTGGAAGGAGCTGAGTGCTGAATAAGTCGGTAGGTCTAGGTTAGGACCTCCGTCAAGAGTCCGACGAGTGTCATCCGATCCTGAGAGGATCCAACACTGAAACGTCTGGTGATTCTAGCCAGTGAAGCACTGGTGACATTCAACCTCAGTGTAAACCTTGGTGATTGCAAGGTAGTGACCTTTCAAGTTGAGCAGAGTGATCATTGATACAGGTCACCATGGCCTGTGTATATGCTTCTGGCCCGGCTGGGTATCATGGGACAGCCATGTATAATGTAATGCTTACATAGTGTTTCTACATTGGTTACCTTTATGAAGCCAACACTGTGGTCCAGTGACCTAAGGACATTGATTACGAACATTGGTGGGAACACCAGAGTGACATGTTTGTTAAGGTAGGGAGCTACCTCATTCCAACGTGGTGAACTGTTGACAATGTTTGTTAAGGTAGGGAGCTACCTCATGCCAACGTGGTGAACTGTTGACAGTGTATGCTAAGTTGTGATTGGTACCCTTCGATCAGGGTAGTTATCAGATACTGTGTGAAGATCTATTGATCCAAGGACATGGAAATAAGGTGAAGTGTTTAGTCACCTGATAGACTTGGCCAGTGACATTGTGTGTTCAGGTGGAGCAACCGCTCATTGTGTAGGTGACATATCAGTGGGTGGGTCACTTATGAGATAGAAGAGTGACCTGGCTCTTGTGTAATTTGAGACGGTGCTACATGTACTTTTTCTGCAAGTGGGAGACCGCTAATGTTCTAGGGTCGGCCCAGACTTCATCAGGAGTGTGACGAGGGAAATAGTACGACAGCAAGGAAGGATCCTTGTTCATCGGTGCAGTGTCAGTCAGGCAGTGGTATTGCGCTTGATCAGCCCGTGATTGGTTCTCTGTGTGAAGAGGGAACTTTGGAGAGGCAGCAGACCTTGGAGTTCCAGTCCACTGGAGGAGCCTGGGTGAGTCGCTACCACGACTGGACAACCGCACGAGCTATCGTCCGCCTCCATGATGAATACTCATCTGTATAGCTGATCTTGTACATAGTTCTTCTAGTCTGGCTTTCAGCCATCCTTCTCTGTGTTGTGGTTGACGTAGTTCAGAATTAAATTTTTGTTCTCTTAGCTATGACTTTGTGCAGTGATATGACTGGTGTCTGGTCCGAGCCCCCTTAGGGCTTGGAACCCTAGGTGAGGGAGGGGAGGTTAAGCTGTCCCGGCTTGTGTGGGGCCATGGTAGATGTAGAGTGCTATTGAGGTGGTTGGAGCAAAGGCAGGGGATAGTATCTATCGTGGCAAACCAGTCCAAGCCCCGGCGGTCTTGTCACAAGATAGAGTGGGGGCTCGTCCGGGATCTTCTCTTTGTTCTGACATCTCGTAGGAATAGGTTATAGTGTCATCTGTCCTATACCTATTGTCTACTTGACGAGTAGGGCTACTGATACCTTTCTCTTCGACGTGGACAGACATTTAGTTAAGTTAGTATAGATACATAGTTACAGTGTTGGTTGGAGTACAGTTAGCATTGTGATTGGGTATTGCCTATCTATACTGATACTAAGTTACACTAAGCATGGCTACTCGTACTTTAGATTTAGCTAAGGTGCGGGCATCTGCAACTGAGATGGGATTGGAAGGTGAGGAGTTCAAAGCCTATGTACTGGAAGTAGAGAGAAACTTCAGAGAAGAAGAGAGTGAGCGAAGAAAGTCAGAAATCGAGCTTGAAGCTCGAAAGTTAGCACTTGAAGAGCAAAAGTTGGTGGCAGACCAACAGGCACAAAAACTTGCAGCTGACCTAGAGTCTAAGAAATTAGAAGCTAGGAAGTTGGAAATGGAACATGAGTTCCGTATGAAGCAACTTGAGGTAGAGGCTAAATCTGTTGGTGATTCTGAGGGAGCAGTAGGTGGAGTAGCTTTACCTAGCTCATCAGTAGCCAGCAGACCAGCTTACCATGCTATGAAATGGCCGTTTCCACCATTTGAACCGGACCAAGAGAAGATAGATCAATTCTTAGAGAAGTTCGAGGCAATGTGTAAAGCTATGGGTTTAGAGCCTGAGCGTTGGAATCTTAAGCTTTCACAAGGACTCCGTGGCACCGCGTACGAAGTGTATGCGCGTCTTCCCCCAGGGATGGAAAATGATTATCCAACCCTGAAATCGGCTCTTTTGAAAAGATTCGAAATGACAGCCCATGCTTACAGGCGGAGGTTCAGAACTTCCAAGAGAGAACCAGGTGAGATGTTCTCGGCCTATAGTGTGAGGCTGAACTCATACCTGTTGAAATGGATGGCGTTGGCCAATTTCAAAGAGGATTATGAGAGTCTGAGAGAGTTGATGGTGGTGGATCAAATGAAAATGCAGATGTCCAAGCCTTTAAGGAATTTCTTAGGGGAAAATGGGGCGGAAAGGCTAGACATAGTAAATAAGTTAGCTGAAAGGTATGTGGAAGTCTATGGTGAGACTGGGGATTCCAGTCAGACTGATTCACAGAAAAGGCAGAAGGGGCTTGATCAGAAGCCCAAGACCAAAGGTCCCAAAGAATCATCCAATGTAGCAGATCCTGTGGTAAAAGACTCTGGTAAGAAACCCGATAAGCAAAGCCCTCCCGCCTCCCAAAACGGAAGTGGAGTAAGAGGTGGTGTACCTACTGTAAGTCTCCTTCCCATAATACTGTAGATTGTCTGAGGAAGCCAAAGGACTTGCACTTTGCGTGTCTCGCCTCTATTAGGGGTAGACCTAGCGAGACCACACCTAAGTGTCGGGAGAAACCAAAGTCTGAGAACTCACCTGTGATCGAAACGATAGAGGTGAATTGGGAAGCAGGTGGAATGTCTATACGATACAGGATTGCAGTTTGAAGCTGTAATCTCATCCCACCTTGTGAGCCCAGGGCAGCTCACCGGCGAGACAAGAGAATTCAGCTGGCCATGAGGAGCTCCGTAGCTATGGACTTGCCGATTGCTCGGATTGACATTCGGTGCAAGTATGTTACGGGTAGCATCCAGGCGGCTGTGCTGCCTGATCCTATTTACCCTTTGATCCTCGGTCGTCCGCATGTATTCCTGGGGGACCGCAGGGAACATTGTCTAGTGAGCGCTAGGCAGGCCAGGGCTAAGGATGGAGAAAAGGCAGTGTGGTAAGGAATAGACCATTCTCTTGCGAGGGTAGTGAGCAGTGCTCAAAGTAGGGACCAGACTTTGCGTCCTTACTTACTGGAGGTGTCCCAAAGTTCTGTCCCGCCAACTCCGGGTCAGTTCTATGTAGAAAACCGGTTGCTTTATCGTAGAGTCGGGCAAGGGGATAGCCAGTACGGTCAGATGGTAGTCCCTACTGACTACAGATCCCGCTTGATACATAGAGTGCATACCTTATCCTTAACCGGACATAAGGATGTGGGGACAACAGTCCAGTGTCTTTCCAGCCACTACCACTGGCCTGGAATGACAGGCGACGTGCGGAGATATATCCGGTCGTGCCCAACGTGTTGTCTGGCAGCACCAAAGCACAGGACCAGAAACGGTTTATCTCTGCAGATTGGAGATAGGGTTCTCGCGCTTCTCCCAATCGAGGGGGCGGAATTCGAACTCGGATGGCAGGGCCCTTTTCCTGTGGAACGGATAAGGTCCCGATCCACGTATGAGGTGAAGGTCCGCGGGGAATTGCGTAAGTTCCATTGTACTCTCCTTCAGAATTTGGAGAGGTCCGAGGTAGTTTCTCCAGAAAGTAGTGCGACTACCATCGCGCTAGATTCGGTTCTGGGTCCAGACGAGGGCGAGGAAGACTCAGTCCTACGCAGTACATCCTGTGGGGAGGGTCTGCGGTCTCCTGAGCGTTCAACCGTATATAGGGCGAACAGGCTCCGTCGGGAAGAGGCCCATGGTGTTAAGCACACTGGGAATCGAGGTCGGACAGGCGAAGTCATTTCTGGCACGACGGGAGCGTCGGGTGACTCGATACGCCGACAGGCTCACTGTCCTTACTCGCGGGAGAGAAGGCATGAGCAAGGGTACTCCAGACGAACCTGGAGTAAGCGACCATTCATTTCGGTCGACATCCGCGAACAGCCCACGAGGGTGATGCCTAATCGGGATAGGAAAAATCCTATTGTCGGAAGGGACGAAAGAACCTTCAGTAAAGTAACCGATGGCCTACACCAGGTGGATGCAGAACAGTCCAGTGTAGAGGACGGATCCTGTAAGCCAATCACCAGGCCGTTACGTTTCGGGCCTAATCGCTGGAGATAACGTCTGTTTGAGGCGGTGGTTGGTGATCCAGCATCCATACCATTCTGGTGGATCTCCCCAGGGAAAGTGAACGGTATGGAACGTCTTTTCCTGGAAATCCAATCTTGATAGAGTAGAGGTTCAGAGTTCAGACCGATCTTTGTCTAGTGAGTTCGACCGGGTCGACCATCTTAAGTGGGGGCCTATGTGACGAAACGCCTACAGATCGGCAGATCTCTGCATAATATCCCTTTGAAGGGAGTGCGATACGTTGGTCTCCCTTGAATTAATATCAATTAATAGGGGATTCCCCATCAAAAAGTAGTGCGGGGCGGAGCTATTATAGTTATTTATAGAAAAATCTAGAATGTTCCCTCAAGTGCGTACGTGGTAGAGATCTCTAAGTTCACGAGTGCTTCATGCAGCACGGGTTGGTGGAACTTATCGTCACTCTGGCTTTCTTCATGAATCATGAAAGTCCCGCGGCCCAGGTAGGCGATTTGAAGGCGTACTGACTTAGTCGTGGTCAGTCGCCCACCAGACCTCAGCGTAGATAGATCACAGCCAACAGGCTGCTGTAATTTTGATGTCAATATTCGCGGCCAGAGCGGACATCGGCAGTCAAGTTTGTGATTGTTCAATCACAGGTTAGTTGAATACTTATTATATTATTTAACTGTTGTCTATATGCCGGACCGACCTCCCCGAACGAATTTATTGCCGTCGAAACTTGAGTCGTCGCGTAGCGTTACAAGTTACAGCGGGCTATCTGCATATTTAAGTAGGCTTTATCGATCAGCGATGTAATGTGTTACCTGACGGAACAAGCCGTATTCCACAGCGAGTGGTGTGTAAATAAAATAGGCCGAACGATGTGCTTTACAGGGTGTAGCAGTTACTTGTTTGGTTTATTAATTACGCATGCAAGGCGACAGTTTGTCAGTCATTACATCAACATGCTAGACGCTGTAAATAATGATAAGGGAGAGCTTATTATTAGAGATGTGTAATGTGCTTCGTGACATTAGAATTGTAACTTAATTGTTCTATCAGTGACGGTGATTTTTCGAGGAAGCAAGGTGAGATCAGCCGTGGTGTATTTGCTGTGTGCAGATAGCAGTGTTATTCCGCGTAAGCAGAATGGTGTTGCATCGATAGGATAACGGTTGATAGAAAGTATTCATGATACTATTATTACTGCTTGTTGTCATGTCCGTCCGCTAGCATGACCGTGCTTGTTCCATCATACGTTTGTCTAGGAAGCTGACTGGGAGGTAGGCCGGTACGCCCAACCTGTTAGGTTACAGGTCCGACTCAATGCAATCGTGCATATCCGATGAGTGAACATACCCGATCGAGGGTGATGCGGCACTCCGTAATTCGAGGCCGAGGTGTCTAGATAGATCGAGGTTTGAACCTAACCGTTTCGGTCTCTAATATTCTACTCTTCTGGAACCCTGACTGAGTACTTGGAGTACTGCCGTGAAGTAGTAGTATATGAGAGGAATAATCCCCCCCCCCCAAAAAAAAAAAAAAAGGTGGAGTCAGAGTTTGGTAGTGGAGTCTAGAGGTTTGCTACATTGGATGACGTGACTTAAGTCGTCACGGGACAAGGTACATGGGACCCACAGTAGCTGTGGGAAAGTGTAATGGTGGATGGCCACCACAACTGTGCTCGACCGGCACAGGTATGACTGACCTGAAAGATAGTCAGTGAATAAGAGGGCAACTCAGGATCTGGGGCAGGGATCCCAGAACTGACACTATGGCTGTGAAATGAGTTTGTTATTTAAGTGTAACAATTCATGAGTTCTCCTTGGTTAATGCTATAGTAATGAATTATCAGGAGTATAATTCATTATAGTCATATAGTTATTAATGTGTGTAATTGATCAGTCCATGGGTTAAGGGATTGATGAATTGATGAGTCTGTCAGGAAGGAGATGTCCGGCTGGACACCTTCTCGATAAAGTAATCACTACACTGAAAGGAAAGTAGGTGTATATGTTGATTGATGATGAGAAGATGAAACAGGATTGGACTGGCACCAGGCGAAGGATGCTTGACAGAGTCATACAGTCGACTCTGGTGCTAGGGGTTATTTGTAGCCCAGAAGTGTTACTTGACTGAACAGGTGTGCTATTGCTGTTTCTACCATCATTATGCCTATATATTATAGTGACTAAGTAGATCTATGATGTGATGATTTCATACTCATGTTGGTAGACATGAGGAATGTCTGAGAGGCAGGTGACATGGTGGAGATGCTGGTAGTCTTTGTTGTAGTTGAGTACTCACACCAACCTCTCCGTGTTTCAGGATCTGTTATTACTATACAGAAGAAGATTCAAGAGCTTCACCATGAGCTCTATGGGCCCACTCATTCCAGTGCCTATCCAGAAGTTGATTGAGGCCATACTGGGAGTGGTCGTCTGATTCTGCGAGTTCAATGTTGGAAGGAGCTGAGTGCTGAATAAGTCGGTAGGTCTAGGTTAGGACCTCCGTCAAGAGTCCGACGAGTGTCATCCGATCCTGAGAGGATCCAACACTGAAACGTCTGATGATTCTAGCCAGTGAAGCACTGGTGAAATTCATACTCAGTGTAAACCTTGGTGATTGCAAGGTAGTGACCTTTCAAGTTGAGCAGAGTGATCATTGATACAGGTCACCATGGCCTGTGTATATGCTTCTGGCCCGGCTGGGTTATCATGGGACGCCATGTATAATGTAATGCTTACATAGTGTTTCTACATTGGTTACCTTTATGAAGCCAACACGTGGTCCAGTGACCTAAGACTTTGATTACGAAAATGGTGGGAACACCAGAGTGACATGTTTGTTAAGGTAGGGAGCTACCTCATTCCAACGTGGTGAACTGTTGACAATGTTTGTTAAGGTAGGGAGCTACCTCATGCCAACGTGGTGAACTGTTGACAGTGTATGCTAAGTTGTGATTGGTACCCTTCGATCAGGGTAGTTATCAGATACTGTGTGAAGATCTATTGATCCAAGGACATGGAAATAAGGTGAAGTGTTTAGTCACCTGATAGACTTGGCCAGTGACATTGTGTGTTCAGGTGGAGCAACCGCTCATTGTGTAGGTGACATATCAGTGTGGGGGGTCACTTATGAGATAGAAGAGTGACCTGGCTCTTGTGTAATTTGAGACGGTGCTACCTGTACTTTTTCTGCAAGTGGGAGACCGCTAATGTTCTAGGGTCGGCCCAGACTTCATCAGGAGTGTGACGAGGGAAATAGTACGACAGCAAGGAAGGATCCTTGTTCATCGGTGCAGTGTCAGTCAGGCAGTGGTGTTGCGCTTGATCAGCCCGTGATTGGTTCTCTGTGTGAAGAGGGAACTTTGGAGAGGCAGCAGACCTTGGAGTTCCAGTCCACTGGAGGAGCCTGGGTGAGTCGCTACCACGACTGGACAACCGCACGAGCTATCGTCCGCCTCCATGATGAATACTCATCTGTATATGTGATCTTGTACATAGTTCTTCTAATCCGGCTTTCAGCCTTCCTTCTCTGTGTTGTGGTTGACGTAGTTCAGAATTAAATTTTTGTTCTCTTAGCTATGACTTTGTGCAGGGATATGACTGGTGTCTGGTCCGAGCCCCCTTGGGGTTTGGAACCCTAGGTGAGGGAGGGAAGGTTAAGCTGTCCCGGCTTGTGTGGGGCCTGGTAGATGTAGACTGCTATTGAGGTGGTTGGAGCAAAGGCAGGGGATAGTATCTATCGTGGCAAACCAGTCCAAGCCCCGGCGGTCTTGTCACATCTGATATACCTTCTTGTGTTCTTACTGCACTTTGGCTTGAGTGGTACATGGCTATGATGTTTTCTAGCAGTTGCCCTTGTATCCCATAGTCTTCAAGGATGGTCCATAATTTGTATCTCTCTACTCTATCGAAAGCCTTTTCCTGATCTACAAACACAATATTCTGCTGGTCACTATATTCGATAGCTTTTTCACAAATTTGTCTAAGTGTAAATAATGCATCAGTGCAACTTTTACATTTCCGAAAAACGAATTGTGCTTTGCTGAACTGTTTTTCAACTATTGGTCTAGCTCTTTGTTCCAATAGTTTTGCATACATTTTCCCAACATGGCTCAGGAGTGATATACCTTTGTATGTTTCGCACTCTCTCGTATTGCCTTTCTTTTTCCATATTTCCATATTTGCAATCACTCGTCCTAAATGCTTTGGAAACGTAAATACTTTGGCACAAAATCAAATGTTATAGTGTATAGAAAGAAAATCAGCAGGAGCTTGATTCCTAAAAGAAAACGCAGTGGTTGACGAAGTTGAAGAAACACACAGGGCCTTGAAAATACCCTGGACATGGACATGGCAGAGGTGCGGGATCTCTTTCGGGTCGTGATGAGCGTCACATTCTGTCAAGTATCTGCTGTGTGACAAACTGTGGTATCAAAATAAATGCACTGGGAACAAAGATGCCATGTAGACTACATGTTGACCTGTGGTATAAAAATAATAGCATTGGGAACAAAGATGTCATGTATACTATAAGCAGAGGAACATACTGGGCAAAACTTGACCTTTGATGACTGCCATGTTTCTTTTATATAATTTCTATAACTGTCCTGGCTCGTATCTGTTAACATGGCCAGTATCTATACTGTCACGCCTCTAGAAAACATCTGTCGCTGAAAAACCGTGTTATATGGTCAACGCTTTTATTGAAAGCACCCAACTGTCCCAGCAACCCTGCTGCTACACGCCCTCGGTAGTACGGGCAATTATTGTCCATCTATGCTACTTTATATTGCTCTAACGAACCACCAAATGTTTTACAGGTTACTTTTTCATCTGTATAATCTTATTCTTTTACGAGTTTAATGTCTATGCCAATAATTGAAGTTCCTGTGTCCCTAATCATTCTCACTGTTAGCCCATTCACTAAGGCTAGTTAGACGTCTAAGTTTCCGTCCGTTGTATAGGCGGATTTAGCTTCTTGTATGTAAGCCTTATTGTTGTTATCATCTTCATATCTGTTTTGGCAGTGTCGCCATCCATCGTCTATGGCAGCCGGATCGTATAGAAGTTTGGCGGATGGAGACATATTACTTCGGCGTTAATAAATATCAACAATCTTAACTCCCAGGCAAAATCAACCTCTAATGGTGAACTCGTCAAACTCAACGTCGATAAGGAAATGAAGTGATACATCCTTCATCAGGTTTTGCATTGTAGTTTATTAGTTGTAATCTCGCATGGTGGTTCTATATCGTCGACCAATCATACAAAAGCAAAATGTCCAACAGTTACATGTTGTCATACAAAAGAAAGATCATGCATCCATGCAGGCGATTAGGTTATGGCCATCGTAAAATAAACAGTAAATCTTATTCATTATCCTACTCCTTATTATTCCTTCCAGCTTTCAAACATCTATTACTTTCGACCTTCTAGATGTTATCAATTCCTCCTCTTAAATAATACGTCTGTCTGTTTCGCACTTTGGATGGCTTCTGTCTCCAATGTTTATTGTTGTCAAGTTGCGTCTTATCCTTTTCGTATTTCCATAACCCCCCTAGTTCCCACCAATGCACCGATAGCCAGTATTTAGATTGCACAGCAGTTCTCTTCAATAGTTAGATTTGAACCCCGACCGTCGACTGTGCAATTTCTATAACAGGAGTTCTGTTATAGATTCCTCTCCTCCTTATTGTGAGAATCTTTCTTAAAAAAAGTCTTAGAACCAAACCTATATTTTTTCTGAACTCTAACGCCCTAAACATTCCAACCTGAAATAATTTCTAAATATCAACGAGCGACTAATCAATAATAAAAAAATAATTCTTCTAAAACTTTGATATCTTCTCTTATTAACAATAACATATCCATATGTAACTCTCTTCCAACCTAACTATTTATTCAATTTATAAATCTAAATATCATTCAAATCATCATAACATCACCAAAACGCAAACAACCCAGATTTAGATAAATCATTGGAAATTTAAATAGCCGAGTTCTGCCCTACAGGGAAGTCATCCATCTCACATCACACTTCTTCTCCGTTTATGTATTCTATAGTCATTCATTAGCGATCCGCTTCTGACCATAGCAACACAATTATCACAAATTACTACACTTCGTGTTCGTCTTCTATATATTCCGTAGTCATTCCTTAGCGATCCGCTTTTGACCACAGCAATACACAATTACTACACATTATTACATCCATCATCATTAATGTACGTTAATATACCTTATAACCTTTGTGGAGCGACACAAAAACACGACAGAAAGAGAAAAAAGAACAGGTGGCAACCAGAGAGGAAGGGAAGAAAAAATTTCACACATTACAACGCCCCAAAAGGGTAATCAACCTCATTCTCATGTAATCACCAGCCATGTGCATCCATCTACTACTTTACAGCGCAGGGCTACCCAGAAACCCGGGCCTCCTCTCGCTCTGCTATCTACAACACACCTTCACGATCATCTCATATGTGCGCCTAGTTAATACTCATGAGGGGATAGACACTCCTCCCCCCCCCCCCCCCAAAAAAAACAGAACCTACTAGAAACGATGTTCGGATGTCGACTTTTCGAACACTCTTTCCGCAGTTTAAAATTCAACCTAGAAGCGCAGCCCGGGACAATCACTCCCAGTTGGTGGGGTGATTATCGGAACCACCTCAATTCCCCCCACATATAACCAACAAACAACTCTACCATGTCACCCACATAGAATAGCAAGAACTAATCTCCCCAAGCAACGCCACCATCAGCCAAAATTCCACCCATAGTCACGCATTCACACAATTCAACTCACTCATCCACCTGACGTAACAGACGTTCCATTCTCCCACATCACCACTCCAACATTCAAGGATATTCCTCAATTCTCGTATTAAACATTCAATTCTGACATGCCTACACAGTCTTCATGTAGCAACATCCTCATTCTTTTTCACTCCCACCTTCCACGCCATCACCGGACTTCCTTTAGCACCATTACAAAAAGTAACTACCTGCATATTCAACTATCGCATCCATGTCTAGGTCCCACTTAGAATAAATAAGGGATATAACAAGAAACCCAGAAACAAGGGAGATAATAGTAAACACCCGAACATGTTCTCGAATAGTCGAGAACGATGAGTCACACAACCAACACCCAGCTACAACCCGCGGGAAGCGTGGAAAGGTGAAATCCACGAGATGCCCGCAGTAGCAAGCACTCCGTGTCCACCCGACGTGAGTCGAGAGGGCAGACGGCCACTGGACACTGACTGGACTGGAGCGGGTGTAACTCTTAGAGGGAGACACATAGGATAGACTTAGAATCTTTAAGCTGTGTAGTAGTTTAGCGATGAATAGATGATGTTTGTGTGTAGAGATGATTTGAATGCTTTATATGATATATATGTAATATGCTATTGTGCGAGACGTTTATTCGATTTGATAATAGATATCGTAATAAACCATGACGACAATAAGTGAACCTTGAGTTCTGTCGTATCTGTACTCGCACTAATCTGCCTGTCTGAACCCGAGTCATTCTATCCCTATTTATAAGCAGCTGACAGGAAAAATACTTGGGGGTTCGTATCCGTTTTGACAAGCCCAAGACAGTCAAATAGAAATTAAATTACATTTAAAAATATTACATTGACAGTTCTTGGCACAGCCAAGTAAAAATTATAGATTACACACTACATCAACAAGTCTAAACTACACAGCGTATACTGATCTACTAAACTGCATCTTCCTTTATCTTCCTCTCCCTCACATGACATGATAACAATGATAACTAGCAAAATCAACATGACATTGACGTGACATGACACATTACTAATGTTTTTCTCTCTTATAACAGGTTGTCCTATGATGTATTTGAGTTGATGTATATTTTCACCAAGATTCATCCAGAAACATCCAGCAAGCGAAACAGCGGTGGTACTGAACAAGCATCATTAAATCAGCTAAGTCCAAACATTTTCTATAAATTGTATCTCTAAACGATACTCATTTCATTTTTCACATGTAAATTTTGTTTCCTATTGATATATGTGTGTATTATTGCTATAAATATCACATTAAGGGACACTAATCAAAAATTGTATTGTACAAATTTTCTAAGGGAATTAATTTTCTAAAGATAATTATGTTTCAAAAACTCAAAATGTCAACACTAGAAAAGTGCATTGAGCTAGGGCTAAAGCTAGGTTATGCTGCAGATAAACTGGCAGAATGGAGTAAGAAAACACATGCAGAAAATCTAGCAAGAGAAGAAAAGGAACAGGAAAGGCAAGAAAGAACAGCAGAAAGAGAACAAAAGAAAATAGAAATGGAAACAGCCGCAGCCAGCAAAAAGGCAGAGCTCGACGCAGCTAACAAAAAATTGTAGATTGAGGCATCCATAAAACAGAAGGAAATTGACTCACAAACACAGATAAAAGTGAAACAAATAGAGATAGACTCTAATGTAGCAATCTCAGTGAACAAACTAGGAAGTAAAGAAGAAGAACAAAAGTATACAAAATTCAAGGGCATTGTCAAACCATTTTGCTCAGGCGATTCAATCTACAGCCTACACAGAGAATTTTGAACGCATCATGAAATTTCACGATATTCCAAAGTCAAATTGGGCAATGATCTATATGAGAAATTGAGCTCTTGAGCCATTAAAAGTAATTGAAACTATACCTCAAGATTTAAGGAAAGACTACGATTATATCAAACGTAGAATAATGCAAAATTTCTCTTTAGATACAGGCAGGGTATCAACTACAGTTTGCCAAACTTTGTCCCAAAGCCAACCAAACCTTTATAGATTATGTCTTAACAGTACAGAGTATATTTAATAAATGGATAAGTTCAGCAGAGGTCGATAACAGCTTTGACAAACTGAGAGATCTGATGATCATTAATACAATTATTACATCATTACCAACCACATTTTCAAAGTTTCTACAGCAGAGCGATTGTCATACGATTCAAGAAATTGAGAACAAAGGGTCTGCATTTTTTTTCAGCTAATCGCGATATCTTTATTTTAAATGACAACCAAAATGAGGTATCAGCTGCTATGAAAATAAACAAATTCAAACAACCTCAAGATAAGTACAGGCCAAAACCAAAGTACTTACAATGCAAATATTGCAGATTGTCACAAGAAGAATATGCTATGTGCGACAAATCACCGAATTACAGTCACCACCTGAAACTGAAGGTAGAGAAACAGAGAGCCAAGCGAACACAATTTAGGAGCGCAGTTAAATGATATTTCTGCAACAGTTTTGGCCACTATTCAGGCCAGTCTGATGGTCGTAAAATGATGAAACAAGCTAATGCGGTATTAGTTGACACCTCAAGCGAGAGTAAGATTGAAAGTGCGAATGAAAGTGATCATGATGAAGTCAATTCTTTACAAGTGGTTGATATTTTTGATTATGATGGATGCAATACGTGTAAGAAATTTCAATTAGACACGACTCTTGAATGTGGCCACACCATACCCATATCAAATGAAATGGCCAATACCGCTTTAGCATCCAAATGCAAACGAAAGTTTCACAAAGGGTTTGTCAACAACCAACCCTGTAAAATAATGCGGGATAGCGGTTCGACCCTTATCGGGGTAAGAAAAACATATGTGAAAGACTGTGACTATATAGATGACCACGTAACATGTAGAACATTTGCAGGGAACATTGAAAAATATCCTTTAGCAATGACTGAAATTCAGACACCATTCATTTCAGGACGCGTAGTTATGCGCAGTTTTCGCACGATCCATTGTGCAGACATAATTGTAGGGTACCTTCCCAGTGTCAAAGAATGTTCAGAAAACGACATTAGAAAGTGGGAAGCAAAATTCTGCAAACAGAAACAAATTGATAATCCCTCGACACTTAAAGGAAATTTCGATCCTCAAATTGACACCAGACTAAGGACACCACCAATGACCTACCTCCAAAAAACACAACCGAGGTTGAATTTACAGGTGCTGTTCAAACCATACATGAGGGTACATTGGCAGAGAAAACCAAACCAGGTGTGAAAGATAACCCTATAAAACCTCTTACATGCGGTTCTATCACCCCGCGAAATAATTGATCCTGCAAATGAACAGCATAGACGACATGACAGCGACGCAGTTACTAAAACGATAACACAGAAAAACCGTAATGACCAACTCAGGGAGTCATTACAAATTGTTTCCCCTGAAACAAAAACTATTGAGTTTATTATATTACAGCCCAACCAAGAAGTATTATTATTATTGCCAGACAAGAGAGATTTGCTCTCCACATCTTGGCAAGGGCCATATAAAATTATTAGAAAAATTTCTGAGGTTGATTATGTGATCAGTGTGAATGGAAAGTTCAAGATTTTTCATACTAATATGTTAAACCCCTACTATTACAGAACAGCCGACGACATGAACAACCAGACAGTAGCGACAGTACTTCTCAACCAAACTGACATGAACAACGACGAATGTGACCAGAGAGTAGCGACAGCAGTTACTAACCAGACCGACATAGACGACATAGAAATCCCAGTCCCGACTACCGATAACGACAATGCACTACAAGACATAAAGATCTCTGACACAGTGACAGAACCACAACGACAGGACATACTATCTCTTCTTAACGAATACAAGACAACTTTCTCTAAACAGACAACGCAACTGACAATACTAAACACCCAAATTCACCAAAAGTTAAATAGTGACTTACGCAAAGTACTGTTACTACTGCTATTATTAACAAAACTGACGACAGCACTGCTTATATATCAAAAGTTACCATTAACCATTATCTTTTTGATAAATGAACTGAATGTGATAACCACAACTTTACTGATAAATAAAGTAACGTTATTTCGTATTGAAATCACAAACACCACCATGATCGTGATGTATCATTATTGGCACAAAACTGTTAATTTATTTGTAATGTGGAATATCTCACATATACAATTCTACCATTTTGGCAAAGAAATTCAAGCAACACTGATCGAGCATGTATTCAAAATTAATACCATCTGCTTGGTTGAATTTCCAAGCTACATATTATATCATAGAAAAACATGTATTTCGATTGTAAGGAATTGTTATGCAATATTCACATCCATCTTGATAATTTCCACAACTTTCACTCAATATTCAATCATAACATTTTGCATTTGTAAGAGTATCAGTTTAGAAGATGCAATTTGTAAATTAAAGACCATTTTCTCAAATCCACCCATACTACGACTTCCAGATATACATTCTCAATATATTTTGAAAACAGATGCCAGTACCATCGCCATCAGCGGCTGCCTGATGCAGAATCATGAAGGAGTAGATCATCCTATCGTTTATGTAAGTCGCAAGCTGAAACCAGCTGAAAGAAGATATTCTACAGCAGAGCTTGAGGGACTCAGTCTGATCTATTGTGTACTGAAATTGAAGTTCTTGGCACCCACTTCATAATCCAGACAGATAACTCACCACTGCTGGTGATAAGAGACGGTAAGCCAAAGAATAACAGGATCGCACGATGGTCGCTTATTCTTCAAGACTATAGCTTTGAGATCCAACACATTAAAGGCTCCAACAATTGGATTCCGGATCTTTTAAAAATACTGCCAAATACACCAGCTGAGTAACACAGGTACCAGTACGCCATAAAAACTGTGATAACTTTTTAGAAAGGCGCCTACTTAACAGCAAACTTCCAAATTCAGACTTTAACCAGTCACGTGCAGTATATATTACACTATAACATTACTCCTGACGTGAATGACTTTCACACAACGATCACTCATATAGAGACAACCTACAACCTACATTTTCAACCAGTATGACGAAGAAATTGAATCATCGACGACCACATTATATTATTCAGATCTATGGAAATGAACATTGGACATTCTAGAAGCCACACTTTAAATTTATAGTTCATCATGAATAAGACATTTCAGGAAACCATCACACTAACATCGACGAGACATTTCTACATTCTCCATCAAGAAAGGACATCGCAAGGATCATCGATTAGTTAGTTAGTTAATATGTTAGAATACTTGTTTGACTATGTTTTCGAAAATTAATGTTTTCTTTTTCTGTAAATTTTTCATAACTATACTTCACAAGACACGTTGAAAGTATACCAACGTAATTTATATTTAACAAGTCGAAGTTTGTGTCAAACGGTTAATTTTTTCAATCAGTTTAACTTAAATTGTAACCCATTTGTGGTCGGTACAGTAGTACCAAATATTCGTGTTAAACTTCTTCTTTTCGCCAAATTTTCTAAGGGCGGTAAACATTACCTTAACTTCACTTCTAATTTTTAAACATATAAAATCGTGAATGAAAGACGGATAAATGAGAGCGTGAAAGTAATAAATGGAGGTATGTTGTACATAGCGTACAAATTGTACGAACTACTCTTAAATTATAATTTGTCCGTGTCTGATGTAAAATGTAACACTCGTCACAAAATTTTTATACGTGTTTAAAGAGAGTACAAGGGAAGTAAGAGAAGCAATCTAAGAATCACTGCTCGAAAATCCGAGTCATGAATTACACATAAGAGGTAAATCAGGACAATGGAAATTCTAGCTCGTGACGCTTAGAGCGATATTAACATTACATACATCAACAACACACTAAACACATCAAGTCAAATACACATTTTCAACACACAACAAAAACAATTAACGCACATACACTTTTATAGAACACCAAAAAGGGAAAATTAGTAGACACTAACAAGATAACAGGGACAGAAGCAATTATTGGATGAAAACAAAGTACGTGTATTTATACACGATCAACATACGGAAGTAGAACAATGTATACAAGTACACATTAGGGAACAAGGGATTGCAAATATTCTTAAAGAAGCCAAGGCAATTTGCCTTGATGAGTCTCTGTGTAAGGGGCCATTATCCTGGGCATCAATTTTTGGATGCTTGAGAAGGGCGCATTTGTGAAATGCAAGTCGCCATGGTACTTCGGTCTGGGTAGCTTCAATTTAAGAATAGGAAGACTACATGTCAACCTGTGGTATAAAGATAATAGTATTGGGAACAAAGATGACATGAAGACTACATGCCAACATGTGGTATAAAGATAATAGTATTGGGAACAAAGATGACATGACGACTACACGCCAACATGTGGTATAAAGATAATAGTATTGGGAACAAAGATGACATAAAGACTACACGCCAACATGTGGTATAAAGATAATAGTATTGGGAACAAAGATGACATGAAGACTACATGCCAACATGTGGTATAAAGATAATAGTATTGGGAACAAAGATGACATGAAGACTACATGCCAACCTGTGGTATAAAGATAATAGTATTGGGAACAAAGATGACATGAACACTACATGCCAACATGTGGTATAAAGATAATAGTATTGGGAACAAAGATGACATGAAGACTACATGTCAACCTGTGGTATAAAGATAATAGTATTGGGAACAAAGATGACATGAAGACTACATGTCAACATGTGGTATAAAGATATTAGTATTGGGAACAAAGATGACATGAAGACTACATGTCAACCTGTGGTATAAAGATAATAGTATTGGGAACAAAGATGACATGAAGACTACATGCCAACATGTGGTATAAAGATAATAGTATTGGGAACAAAGATGACATGAAGACTACATGCCAACATGTGGTATAAAGATAATAGTATTGGGAACAAAGATGACATGAAGACTACATGCCAACATGTGGTATAAAGATAAAAGTATTGGGAACAAAGATGACATGAAGACTACATGCCAACATGTGGTATAAAGATAATAGTATTGGGAACAAAGATGACATGAAGACTACATGCCAACATGTGGTATAAAGATAATAGTATTGGGAACAAAGATGACATGAAGACTACATGCCAACATGTGGTATACAGATAATAGAATTGGGAACAAAGATGACATGAAGACTACATGCCAACATGTGGTATAAAGATAATAGAATTGGTAACAAAGATGACATGAAGACTACATGCCAACATGTGGTATAAAGATAATAGTATTGGGAACAAAGATGACATGAAGACTACATGCCAACATGTGGTATAAAGATAATAGTATTGGGAGCAAAGATGACATGAAGACTACATGCCAACATGTGGGAAAAAATAATAGAATTGGGAACAAAGGTAACATGAAGACTACATGCCAACCTGTGGTATAAAGATAATAGAATTGGGAACAAAGATGACATGAAGACTACATGCCAACCTGTGGTATAAAGATAATAGTATTGGGAACAAAGATGACATGAAGACTACATGCCAACATGTGGTATAAAGATAATAGTAATAGGAACAAAGATGACATGAAGACTACATGCCAACATGTGGTATAAAGATAATAGAATTGGGAACAAAGATGACATGAAGACTACATGCCAACCTGTGGTATAAAGATAATAGAATTGGGAACAAAGATGACATGAAGACTACATGCCAACCTGTGGGATAAAGATAATAGTATTAGGAACAAAGATGACATGAAGACTACATGCCATCATGTGGTATAAAGATAATAGAATTGGGAACAAAGATGACATGAAGACTACATGCCAACCTGTGGTATAAAGATAATAGAATTGGGAACAAAGATGACATGAAGACTACATGCCAATCTGTGATATAAAGATAATAGAATTGGGAACAAAGATGACATGAAGACTACATGCCAACCTGTGGTATAAAGATAATAGAATTGGGAACAAAGATGACATGAAGACTACATGACAACATGTGGTATAAAGATAACAGAATTGGGAACAAAGATGACATGAAGACTACATGCCAACCTGTGGTATAAAGATAATAGAATTGGGAACAAAGATGACATGAAGACTACATGCCAATCTGTGGTATAAAGATAATAGAATTGGGAACAAAGATGACATGAAGACTACATGCCAACCTGTGGTATAAAGATAATAGAATTGGGAACAACGATGACAGGAAGACTACATGCCAACCTGTGGTATAAAGATAATAGAATTGGGAACAAAGATGACATGAAGACTACATGCCAACATGTGGTATAAAGATACTAGAATTGGGAACAAAGATGACATGAAGACTACATGCCAACCTGTGGTATAAAGATAATAGAATTGGGAACAAAGATGATATGAAGACTACATGTCAACCTGTGGTATAAAGATAATAGAATTGGGAACAAAGATGACATGAAGACAGCATGTCAACCTGTGGTATAAAGATAATAGTATTGGGAACAAAGATGACATGAAGACTACATGCCAACCTGTGGTATAAAGATAATAGTATTGGGAACAAAGATGACATGAAGACTACATGTCAACCAGTGGTATAAAGATAATAGTATTGGGAACAAAGATGACATGAAGACTACATGTCAACCTGTGGTATAAAGATAATAAAATTGGGAACAAAGATGACATGAAGACTACATGTCAACCTGTGGTATAAAGATAATAGAATTGGGAACAAAGATGACATGAAGACAGCATGTCAACCTGTGGTATAAAGATAATAGTATTGGGAACAAAGATGACATGAAGACTGCATGTCAACCTGTGGTATAAAGATAATAGAATTGGGAACAAAGATGACATGAAGACTACATGCCAACGTGTGGTATAAAGATAATAGTATTGGGAACAAAGATGACATGAAGACTACATGTCAACCTGTGGTATAAAGATAATAGAATTGGGAACAAAGATGACATGAAGACTACATGCCAACCTGTGGTATAAAGATAATAGTATTGGGAACAAAGATTCCATGAAGACTACATGTCAACCAGTGGTATAAAGATAATAGTATTGGGAACAAAGATGACATGAAGACTACATGTCAACCTGTGGTATAAAGATAATAAAATTGGGAACAAAGATGACATGAAGACTACATCTCAACCTGTGGTATAAAGATAATAAAATTGGGAACAAAGATGACATGAAGACTACATGTCAACCTGTTGTATAAAGATAATATAATTGGGAACAAAGATAAAATGAAGACTACATGTCAACGTGTGGTATAAAGATAATATAATTGGGAACAAAGATGACATGTAGACTAAATGTCGACCTGTGGTATAAAGATAATGGAATTAGGAACAAAGATGACATGAAGACTACATGCCAACCTGTGGTATAAAGACAATAGAATTGGGAACAAAGATGACATGCAGACTAAATGCCGACCTGTGGTATAAAGATAATAGTATTGGGAACAAAGATGACATGAAGACTACATGCCAACCTGTGGTATAAAGATAATAGAATTAGGAACATAGAAATCACGTAGACTACAGGCAGTGCCCCAGATGACCTTTGATAATATCAACAAACCTGAGATCACGTGACAGTTCAAGGTCCCCTCTACACGTCTGCTGGAGTGTTGGGTATATGGTGCTAGCCACATATTGTCATAGATGAATGGGCACTAGGTGAAGGACGTGCTCAAGGTCACACTGTTGGCCTGTACATGCAGGTGTTGAGTATGTGTAAGTCTTGCGTACAAGTGAGATATTCTAAACACAGACACTGTATGTACAGTGCGTGTACACAGTATGTTCAGTGTGTCTGTGTTTAGTATATCTCACTTTTCCCCAAAGTTATACATGCCTATATGTTTTTATTTGTATTTCTTATTATTCAGAGAGAGACTACTACATGTATTTATTTATAAGAGTATATATTATGTAATGTAAGCCGGCTCTGTGGTGACGAGGTTACGGGTGCAAGTAGTAATCCCGCATACCGCGTCTGAAACACAGCTGCTGACTATTTGGAATCAATCCGCCTTGCGTGGTTTACATAAAATGGTATGCGTGCCAGTCGTTAAGAAAGCAATGGCAAACTACTTAACGTAAACTTGCCCAGGAATCACAAGCAGCCAAACAATAACGGAGCTGACTGCTATGTCTTGTAAAGTATTTGCAACTAAATGTATATATTGTGTATTACAGTTCAACTATTCTATTATTGCAGATTGCACATGTGTATGTGTACAGATGCTCACGTGGGATGCGAATTTAGAGAGGGGATTGTAATACCGACAAGTCTAGAGGCATCTCAAAATACCAGAAGCACTCAATACTTAAACGTATACGTGTGTACTTTATTTCCAGCTTTTATCAAATGTGCAAGAAATACCCACAACGTTTAGTTTGCGTAATTCTGACACTTGCGATATAAGCTGTGTTGACGTCATGTGGGATGATAGTCGTACACACGTCTGGTTATATACAAATATGACCAACACTGAACAGTGCTCTGTGAAATCCCTGTCTGATCCACCAACCACTATATACACAACACCTGTGATCATTATCAGTGTAATGGTAATCAGTATCGTCCTCAATAGTATCTCTGTCATCATCATCATCTATGTTTGTGTTACAAGAAAGCGTCAGCCGAAGAACTCTTCGGTGAACATCTCACAGGTTTATAATTGTCTAGATGTGAGCACAGCCAATGGATTGTACGAGGTCAGTTCCGAACTCCACAGACAACCAGATCTGGAGAGGGAGGAAGGACCGCTGTATCACGAGATAAACTAGAGGGATATGAACATCAATTAAAACACACAGTTAGATGGGAAACAGCCTGTAATCTCAACCCCTATAAGAGAGTTAACAATCATAAAAGCGTATATGTTTCCATAGAGAGGCTCTCGGCTAAAACTGATGCTCTGCGGTACCTGAAGTAGTTCGCTGTTTAATGACGAGTGTACGACGAGATGTGGCGTCTTATGATTGACTCTCTGTGTGAAAATACATTAATGGAAGAATTTTCTTATATATCTACACACACACATGTGTACGCAATACACACACGAACACACACAAACATGCACATACATACATACATACACACATACATGCACATTCACATACGCACGCATGCACGAACTCATATATATATATACACGCACAAACAGACACACACACACAGATATATATATATATATATATATATATATATATAAAATCTCATCTCTCATCTCATCATGTTCCTCTTGTACCTTGCGGTGTTGAGATGAAGTATAAACAGCGGGAGAGTGCCCGCTTATGGGCTTCATGTATCGTTATTCCCATGGACTCTGTTATTCCCTGCGCCCATCGTTTATGTGGTCGGCCTCTTCCTCTGTTTCCCTCTTGTCTGTACATCATTGCTTGTTGTGGTATACAGTTAGTTGGAAACCTACTTGCATGGCCAAACCATTTCACTTGCTGCTTTCTAATAAAATCTACTGCAGCTATAACCCCCAATTTAGTCCTGATTTCTTCATTTCTGAACTTATCTCTTCTTGATACGTTGAGTATTCTTCTCAGGAATCTCATTTCTGTTTTAGTTATTTTTCTTTTCTCTTGTTCTGTCATTGCCCAGGTTTGGCATTGGTAACATAGAGTTGGTAAGAATATTGTGTTGTAAAGTGCTTTCTTAGTAGTTATTGATACATGTGTGTTCTTTAGTATTGGTACGATTTGTCCAATGAGTTGTTTTGCCTTACTGCATCTATTTTCTATATCGTCTTCTGATCTTCCATTTAATGATATTTTACTTCCTAGGTACTTGAAACTCTTTACTTGTTTCAAGGGACGTTACTTTAGGTGAATCGGTGTTTTTTTGTTTTCTTCTTTAGTTATAGTCAGTACCTCTGTTTTACTTGTGCTAATTTTCAAGTTATGTTCCCTACACATTTCGTTTAGACTATTCATGTGGTCTTGTAATTCAGCTTCTGATTTTGCTATTAGTGCTTGGTCGTCCGCAAACAGGAGTTCTCTAATGCTTAGATTTGCAGATGCTTGTTCTTCTGTGTTCTCGTCATGCGGTATTCTTGCTGTCTCTGTTTGGCTGGTTTCTTTACATATGTTGCCTAAATACGTTATAAACACGAGAGGGGACAGGACACAACCTTGTCGTAATCCGAATCTTATGGTGAAGGGTTCTGAGTGTCCTCCAGTTGCTCTCACTATGCATTCACTGTTGTTGTATAAGCTTCTACATAGGTTTGTTAGGTGTGTACTTGCTCCATATTGCTTAAGGATTTCCCACAGCTTGTTTCTATTTACTCTATCGAATGTCTTTTCTTGGTCGACAAAGGCTAAGTAGAGTGTTTCAGTCTACATAGCCTTTGTCGACCAAGAAAGGCATTTGATAGAATAGATAGAAACAAGATGTGCGAAATCCTTAAACAATATGGTGTGAGTACACACCTAACAACCTATGTAGAAGCGTATATAACAACAGTGAATGCAACTGGTGTATGTTTATATGCTTGCAAAAACACTCTCACGTGGCCATTGCACAACAGAGATACATGCAGTGGTCAGTTGTCTGGATGGATCGCAACTGAGATCAAGGCACTGGTCGGACAACATACGCGTCCATAAGACATCATCATCTACACAAATGGGTCCTTGAATCGGGGCTCCAGATAATCATGGGCTAGCGTACCACAACGGATGGGGAGAACAACCAAAGAGAGGCCCGTTGCAGACAACCATATCTCGCCTGACTATGTGGATCACCGCTGCCTCCAGAGCGCTCGCTTGGGCAGCAGAAAACGAAGTCACACAAGCCATAATCATATCAGACTCCGTATAGAAAATCGCAGCCGGCAGTCCCCGCTCCGAGGCGACAGACAGATTTCGAAAGTCGAGTCTCAAATCACTCAGTTAGATGTTCTGACCCGAACATGTCGAAGTAACAGGTAACGAACACGCAGACCAGCTGTCAAATAGTACTCCAATACACGGGGAAGCAGCATGGACAGGGCTGATAAATTCAAAGCAGTACGGACTCGGTTAGCATACTTACGTGACACCGCCGATGGCCTGACTACACGAATTGGAAATTTAGCACGGGACTGTCGCCTTCGACGAGAAGAGAACATATAAATAACCGACTCCGTTTGGCAAATGTGAGTAGAACTATTTTCGGATGGCTGCTGTATTGGGGGGAAAAGGGGGGGTGGGGGGGGGGGGGGGGGGGGGGGGGGGGGAAGAACACGCAAGAAAATTCCCCAATGTGCAGGGCACGGTTTTTACACTTATCATGTTATGACATATATATATATATATATATATATATACATGTGTGTGTGTGTGTGTGTGTGTGTGTATGTGTGTGTGTATGTAATATGTTATATATGTATACAGCACGAATTGGCCTTAACAGTCACATTCACCACCGCCATAGGTTGTAGTTATTAATCCTTTTTGAAGCACA
>JACEFZ010010551.1:0-75000 GCA_014155875.1 Cepaea nemoralis | reverse complement strand
TGAATGGGGCCTAAATCCCAAACACGCCTTCTATAGGATTTAATATACTGGCTCGTAAAACCCCCAAGCATTGAACAAGGCAGAAAAGGGTGCAAGTTCAACACTAACATAGAAGAAATGTTTCCCATAGAAGGCTGGGAGATCCGGGAAGTTCTACAACAGACACCCGAGTACTAATCACTCTACCCAGAAGGTGTGTCTGTGTGTAAGTGCCCCCCCCCACATTTAATCTCCCACATATATATAAACAATGACAAGTATCCACTGTCATGCACATCCACAGTATTATACAACATAGGGACAACAACCAATGTTAGACGCAACAACTGGATTACATGACAGAGGAAAACAGCCATTGTTAGACAAAAACAGTACAATAACTCACTGTATCACATAACAGTAACAATAACTGGACTATAAACATCAATTTTGGAACAACAGGTTAACAATGAAGTAACTGCAAGGCTTGGTTAAACCAAACAAACAAACAATTGTATTGTGGAAAACATTTGGGTTCTGGACAAACCCTGTTGGTTACAATATGGTCACATGCATGAAAAAATTATCATATTTCAGGCAATGCACACAAAGTATACAGCCATAACAGAAGTCCCCAAAAATCCCCAAAAAAGGTTCCCATCAAATACCTGTGTCAAACACAAAACAAAGTAAATAATCCATACAAAGAACTAGATAAAGAAAATCTATCTAATCTGTCTCTAGAAATATCCTAGGGGTCTGATGATGACTCCCTCTCCTTCAATATCCACTAGAAAAGTCTGGCCATAATCACACTCTCTATAATCCAAGGAAAACAGCTGCTTTGCATATATCCACCTATTCAGAAAATTGGGGATTGCACACACACACACACACACATACACAGAGCTTCCACTTCTGGATCATATATCCATCGCGAAAACATGTAGGAGTAATCCATATGAATCCATTGTGGATATACTGTAATCTCTCAAGTCACAGCTGCTAAGTAACTAGACGAGGAGCATTCCAGATGTGATATAACCGACAGATATGAGTCGGAAACGTTCTGGTGTGGCGTGACACACAGGAGTCCATGTGATTGATTCGATCAGGATCAGGCACAAACACTTTCCGTATATCTTTGGATGAGGAGTGACATCACATAATCCATTAGAATTTCCTGACAGAACTAACTTGAATTGGGCATGAATATTGCAGCCCTTTTCTGGGTTAAGATGTAGGTTATATCTTTCTTCAGCTGAATATACGACTTGATTGACCGGGAGTTGGTATAGTACTTGATTGTCCATGTCTGGGATATGATGGATGAGAAGATTCAAAGGAAGCTGGGAGGCCACAAAATCAGTTGGTAAATCCATACTGGTAAATGATGGTGAATTCCAGACTATCCATGAGCCTCTGGAATATGACCGTTGAACGTGGAATCAGGCGGTGACTTTTAGAAGAGGGTATACGCTGAAAACCATCTAGGCCAGGCATGCCTCATGTCTTTGCAGACATTGAAAAGATTAACACCATCTGTAAGTTCCCCGAGGTAGGGAATCCACTTCAGCATATTCAAAATCCATTAATTATCCAGGCATTGACATTCAGGTTCAGGGTGTGTGGCAGTAACCAGCACTCTCTGTAGGATATTAGGGGTAGGCTGATAACCCAGTTTCCTGCCTCTAAATCCAAATAAGTTGACTATAACTTCAGTTCCAATACTCCAGCCGGCATCTCTAGCGTCTAAGACGCAGAGAATAAGTGGCTATTATTTAACCCATTAACAATGGGTCACCCGCTAACGTTGAAGAAAACATGGCGATTCTCCTAATTTTCACACACACATCTTCAATCATGATATTAGTTGCATCAAAGCATTTATCCTAATACATAACATGATATGTTGTATATAATATAATGCTCACCTAAAACGCAGAGAATAAGTGGGCTTTAAATTAACCCATTAACAATGGGTCACCCGCTAACGTTGGAGAAACATGGCGATTGACCAGACCGCTTTGTCTACCAAGCCATTGTCTAGATTAAGCCTGTGTTTCCGGGGCGCGGCCAATCAATTGCCTTAATTCAAACGAAATTTCGTTTCGTTAATTCTCCCGTCCTAAGTTTTAATAGCGCGTGAAGCCGTCTGCTGGAAAAGACTGAGGGATGATAACATACATGTCACATTGTTAATGGTTCTGATTTTATTTTTGTTGGTGCCGATGTTGTTGTTAGTGATGATGTTGTTGTTGGTGCCGATGTTGTTGTTAGTGATGATGTTGTTGTTGGTTGTGTCGATGTTATTGTTGGTGCTTTTGATGTTGTTGTTGATGGCTCTGATGTTGTTATTTGTATTGCTGGTGTTGGATGGTGTTGTTGGTGTTGATATTGTTGTTGTTGTTGTTGTTGTTGTTGTTGTTGTTGTTGTTGTTGTTGTTGTCATCGTCGTCGTCGTCGTCGTCGTCGTTGTCGTTGTTGTTGTTGTTGTTGTTGTTGTAGTTAATGGTTCTGATTTTGTTGTTGTTGGTGCCGATGTTGTTGTTAGTGATGATGTTGTTGTTAGTGATGATGTTGTTGTTGGTTGTGTCGATGTTATTGTTGGTGCTTTTGATGTTGTTGTTGATGGCTCTGATGTTGTTATTTGTATTTCTGGTGATGGATGGTGTTGACGATGTTGTTGGTGTTGATATTGTTGTTGTTGTTGTTGCTGTTGTTGTTGTTGTTAATGGTTCTGATTTGTTGTTGTTGGTGCCGATGTTGTTGTTAGTGATGATTTTGTTGTTAGTGATGATGTTGTTGTTGGTTTTGTCGATGTTATTGTTGGTGCTTTTGATGTTGTTGTTGATGGCTCTGATGTTGTTATTTGTATTGCTGGTGATGGATGGTGTTGATGATGTTGTTGGTGTTGATATTGTTGTTGTTGTTGTTGTTGTTGTTGTTGTTGTTAATGGTTCTGATTTTGTTTTTGTTGTTGCCGATGTTGTTGTTAGTGATGATGTTGTTGTTGGTGCCGATGTTCTTGTTAGTGATGATGTTGTTGTTGGTTGTGTCAATGTTATTGTTGGTGCTTTTGATGTTGTTGTTGATGGCTCTGATGTTGTTATTTGTATTGCTGGTGTTGGATGGTGTTGATGATGTTGTTGGTGTTGATATTGTTGTTGTTGTTGTTAATGTTGTTGTTGTTGTTGTGGTGGTGGTGTTGGTGGTGATGGTGGTGGTGGTGTTGGTGGTGCAAACGTTGTTGTTATTGATGTTTTTGGTGGTGCCGATGTTGTTGTTGGTGATGATATTTTTGTTGTTAGTGCTGGTGTAGTTGGTTTTGTTGAGTTATTGTTGGTTATGATCAACATTCTTGTTAGTGCTAACGGTGTTGTGGTGATGGTGCTGGTGTTGTTATTCTTGTTTGTGATTGTTCTATTGTTGTTGTTTGCGTTGGTCTTGGTTTTATTGATGATAGTGTTGATGGTGATGCAAATTTTAGTGTTTTTGGTGGTTGTGGGGATGTTGTTACTGTTGGCTTCGTTGTTGGTGTTTTGCTGTTGTTGTTGTTGTTGTTATTGTTCGTGGTGGTTGTAGTGATGGTATTCTTGTTATTGTTTGTTGTGATCATAATGCTATTTTTGTTTTATTGTTGTTACTGCTTCTGTTAATATGTTGTTGTTATTGTTGTTGTTGTTGTTTTTGTTGATGTTGATTGTTGTAGTAGTGGTGGTATTGCTGCGGTACCAATAATCACCTATTGAGTTGGTCACAATATCTTAACTTGATGATTCGATGCCCAAACTCCATTCCCACATTCTCCCAACTTTCACTGAAACAAGGAATTGCAAAAATGAAATGAATGAGAGATAAAATGTGTAGACGATGGAAGAAAGAAGAAAAAAAAATGCAAGATAAAGAAGAATATAATAGAATACATAAATAAATAGTAAACAAATGACACGTGGCTAACGAAGTATAGCTGAATAAGCAGTGCATGGAAATTTGGGACAAACTATGGAAAATACTTATGTTTCATGTTCTTCTTCTTCTTTCGTTCGCCTGAAATATGTCTATAACTGCAATGTTGTCTCTTGTATGAATCTAACAGTCCTTTTTTAGTTCATTCAGCGGTCCATAGAGTTTATCTTCCACTGTTGTCTCTCTAGGCCAGAAGGTTCGCCTGGATATGTTGTAGTTTGGGCAATCCTGGAGTATGTGCTCTGCTGTCTGCGACGCCAAACCACATGTGCACATGGCTGAGTCACCAATCTTGAATTTTGTATACATGTGGTTGCGTAATCTATTGTGTCCTGTTCTGAGGCGCAGAAGAATGACCTGTTCTGGTCTGTCCATAACGTGGTAGTCGTCTTGAGTAAGGTTTGGTGGCCTTCTGACTGATTTGATCATTCTTTTCTTTTGGTGGTATGTAATAGGCACATCTGGTTGTTCTTCTTGTGCTCCTTCCTTAGCCAATCGATCAGCTCTGTCGTTTCCGGGGATTCCACAGTGGGATGGTATCCACTGTATGGTGATCTTACGCTGACTGCTAAGTTCAGAAAGTAGTGTCCTCAGAACTGGCAATTTCCCAGACAGGAGCGCCTCTATTACGGATTTTGCATCTGTCAATATCACCACAGGTTGTGTACCATGGCTGGTATTTTGTAATTTCTCTGTGGCTATCTTGATTGCCTCAATTTCAGCATCATAATTATGGCAGTACTTTCCTGTTGGAATTCTGGCCGTGTCTCTAGTATTATTTGGGTATTCTATGTACACTCCCGCTCCTCCATTTCGAACAGCATTTTGTGCTGACCCATCTGTGTAGACTCGGATCCAGAGGTCCTGTGGGTATTCGTCATCAAGGAAGCTGAGAGTGGCTGTTCTGCGCTGTACACTGTTCTGTTCTTCCTTGTCAAATATTCCTCTCACTTTTGACTGGATTTGTAGCGATATTCTATGTTCATCTTTCCACGGGGTTCGCTCTGGAATAGTTGTCAGGGGGATATCAACTGTGGGAAGATCGATGGTTTCTCTGCAGAGTTGTTTGGCCTGGTGGATGAAACTACTTCTTTTCAACCGCCCCATAGCTAAGTTTTCAAATCTGTTCTTCATAGGGTGGCCTGGCAAGCTGAGAAACTTTTCTGCTTGTATTAGTGTTTTTGTATCTCTGCGCTCTCTTAAAGCTTGTGTCCTCCCCATTTTCTCCATTGCTACTATAGGGGTTGATCTCATCCCTCCTGTTATGACTCTAAGAGCTTGATTTTGCACCTTGTCCAGCTCCTGCAATGTAGTTTTTGATGCCGAACACCACGCAGTTGACCCGTATTCCAAGTGTGGTCGTATGCTCTGTTGATAAACTTTGCTAAGTATTTTCCCACTGGCTCCCCAAGTGGTTCCACTTAGCTTTCTCAGGATGGCAATTTTCCTTCTGGCTTTTGCTACTGCTTTTTTAATGTGTTTTCTCCATGTCAGCCTGTCGTCGAATGTTACACCAAGGTATGTTGGTTCCTTATCTTCTCTTAGGGGTGTTCCATTTATCTGAATGCTCCCTGCCTTTTGTTTCGGAGAAAGGGTAAATAGAGTGGTGCTGCACTTGTCAGTGTTTATGCTGATACACCATCTATCCGCCCATGCAACAAATGTATCTACAGCTCTTTGTAGCAATATGGTGGCCACTGATGCATGTTCATTTGCGCTCCACAAAACCAGGTCATCAGCGTACATTGCCGCTTTAATTCCATTGGGTAGATTAGCAACAAGATCATTGATGAAGATTAGAAAAAGTGTTGGGGACAGGACTCCGCCCTGGGGAACACCGTGACGCAATAGTACTTTCTTGCTCTTGAGACCGTCTATCTGTACTCGGGCTCTTCTGTTGTGCAAGTATGCTTTCACCCATTTGTACATTCTTCCATTGACTTTACAGTTTCTCAGTTTCTTCATCAGACCTTCTTTCCAGACTTTGTCAAAGGCTTTCTTCAGATCTATCCAAGCCGCAAGTACCAGCTTCTTCTCTTGGAATGCATCCTCAACTTCTTGAGAGAGGTAGGTTGTCTGATCTTCCGTAGAGTAGCACTGCCTAAAGGCAGCCTGTTGTGGCACAAGGATGTTTTCACTTTCAATGTACCACTGTAGTCTGTGATTGATGACGCGTTCCATTGTTTTGCAGAGACAACTGGTGAGGCTAATGGGTCTGTAGCTGGAGGCAATGGAACTGTCTTTCCCAGATTTTAGGAGGGGTATCATGATTGCTTCTCTCCAGACTTGTGGAACACTGCCTAAGGTCCATGTATTATTAAAGATCTGTAGCAGCTTTGCTTTGGCCTCTGTTCCTAGGTTCCTGATCATTTCATTGGAGATACCATCAGCTCCTGGTGATTTTCTCATTTTCAGTTTTGAAATGGCTAGCTCCAGTTCACTGAATGTGATAGGTGTCTCCATAACCTCATGTACAATTTCCTTCTGTCCTGTATTTTGCCATTTCTCTCGAATCTCCTGTTGTTTCTCTGGACTAATTTCAATATTGTTATCTTGTGCGAATGAGTCCGCAAAATGGTCAGCTGCTTGCTTTCCTGTTAATATGTTTCCGTCTTTATGTAGCGCAATTTTTGAGTTTCTCCATGTGCCCTCATCGTTAAGCTGTTTTATTAGCCTCCATAACTTCCTTGTGTCTTTTTCAAAGTTCAGTGACTCTGTTTTCTCCTGCCAGCTTTTCCGTTTAGCCTGCAGTTGGGCCCTTTGAAATTTGGCTTTTGCGTGCTGGAATTTATTGTGGTGCCCTTGGCTGGGATTGGCCTCTGCTTGTTTTCTACATATATCCACATCATTATGCAATTGTTCCAGTTCACTATTCCAGTAGGGTTTATAATGTTTACGGGCTCCTCTTGGTATTGTTTCGCGTGCTGCCTGTAGTATGCATTTCCCAAACTCTTCAACTACTTTATTTATGTCCTTCTCAGTGTTCAGGTTTCTAACCAGTATGCTAGTGCGATGCTTGTACATTGCCCAGTCTGCTTTCTTGTAGTTCCACCTCGAGATGGTGCTGCTTTCACTTACAAGCTCATTTTCTACAGTTAGAAAGACTGGCCGATGGTCACTGCCACCAAGTTGTTTCCCAACAATTCGTGTAATGTTCCACTCCAGGTCTGGTGAATGAAACGCCAGGTCAGGTGTAGTTGTAGTAGTGCCATGATCTCGAGTAGAAGGTATGTGGGTCAGACGGCTTGTTAATCAGGATGAATCTATTCTCATCCTGCCAATCTTCCAATCTCTCTCCTCTCTGGTCCATGTGATCATAGCCCCAGCTCTGCGAATGGCTGTTGAAGTCGCCACACACAATCATTTTTCCTTTTAATGGTAGTGTGTCCAGTGCCTGTGGGCGGTCATTTGGACAGTAGTAATTGATCAGGTGAAAGTCTGTATTGTCTGTCTTAAGTTTAAGTGCCTGATACTCAGCCCGTCCATGTGAACTTCAATTTGGGAAGCAGGAATGTTGTTTTTGACAAGAGTCAGTATCCCACCCTTTCGCCTGTCCTTTCGGTCAGATCGGTAACACTGGTAGCCTCTGATTTTGAAAGCTATATGTTCGTTCAGGTGAGTTTCTTGCAAGCAACATACACTTACATTTTCATTGGCCAAGATGTTTTCTAGTTCTATTCGTTTTTTGGTGATACCCTCTGCATTCCAGTGCATTATTTTAAGTCTTTGTTTGGTACGGCCAGACGGTCTATTGTCAGGCCCTCTGGCTCCGCTGGACATCTGAGATGGACCTCCATTATTTGTGGTTAGACCCTTACGAGGCATAAGGCCCGGCACTGCACCTGTCTGTGGGACCAGAGCAGGGCGAGCACCATAACATGTAGCAGTTGTCGACATAATTCACGGCGTTATTGCGTGGCAGCCTGATTTCTGTGGTGCGCCTCCTGGCTGGCTGCCTCCGTCTTCAGCACCTATCCTTTGCAAGAGTAGACTATGGTCTTACTCGACACACGAACACATAATGATGTTCTTCCGATTTGTTATTTATAAATACAACCAAAATAATGACGTCACCGCCAGTGTACAACAACTTTAGTCACTGTGTTTGAGAGTACCCCAGAAGAAAAGTTAATTATACTTAATGATTTATTTACAAGAACCGTTGGTATGAACAATCCAAAATATTCAACAAAGAGGCACATGACTGAAATAGTTGCCCTTACGATTCTGTTCTTCTGTACTTTGAATCAAAGCTCTTGTATCCCGAAAACATAATATTGTGGACATATACTATTTAGTACTTTTGAATTTCTTCATGCGACTCTGGCAGACACTCCTTGACCTTAACATAACAACAGTATGTTTACTATTGAAAATTGAAGTATTTCACATTTTATCAGCATTTTATTTCCGAACCAAACAGCCAGGCCAGTATCTTGTTGACCAAATCAAATGATAATGTCCAAAATGAGGAGATACGCATAAGAAAACCATCTCTAGAAATAAAATCACACACAGACCTTAACGTGTCACCGGACTGTCAGCCATATTTGACCGGAAGCTACTCATGTTTCATGTAAAATGTTAATTGCATATCCTTTACAGGACGCAGCAGTCAACCCCAGCAATTTTCGGCTGTTCATGATTCCTGGGCAAGTTCTACGTTCAGCAGTATGCCATTGCTTTCTGAACGAGCTGCACCAATACCATTTTAATAAAAACCAACGTAAAGCGGTCTGCTGCAAAGTCTCCATAGCTGTATTTCTAACGCGGTATGCGGGATTACGAACTGCGTCCGTAACCGCTTCGCCACGGAGCAGGAATCACCACGGAGATGGAAAACATTCCATGTATCAACAAATAAATACAATAACAGACAGGAAAACACCAAACATCACTTAATGTATAAAATTTAAGGGCTGGAAATCAAATGAGGTTAGGTCATGGGATGTGTTACATACTAAGAGCGGAAGTATTCGATGGTTTCAACTGTTGCAGTTTGGGTCCACGTCGTTTGGATTTGATTACGGGTCGAAGATGATTCCTGAGAAGATCAAACAGGGGTTGGAAGGATTCTAACATTTGCAGATGATATTCTTGCATACAGGCAGGGGAGAAATAGGGATCAAACAGCCCAGGAGCTACAGGTGACAGTAGACAAAGTGATTGGCTGGTGCACTGAAATGAGTGCTGCCATCAACCCGGAAAAGGCGGCTGTGTTGTGGTGCTCTCTGGACAACAGGATTGTGAGAGATGATGCCCAAGCCTCACGATAGATGGTACAAGCGTCAACAGAGAGAACAAACTGAAGTATCTGAGAATCACATTTGACAGAAGTCTGTCCTTCAAGGACCATGTGGAGACGGTTGTGACAAGATCTCAAAAGGGACTCAATGCACTTAAAATTATGGCTGCAATGGACACAGAGCAGAGAATGCTCTTCACACTATACCAGCACTTGATCCTCTCAGTGATTGATTATGGACTAGGACTGCTCACTGTCTCAAAGAGTCAGCTGGTGAAATTAGAGCGCATACAGAATGAAGCCTACTGTTGCTGGTAGGCACAAGGTGATGCAAGCGAAGGCATACCTCAGAGTAGCTGCAGACACAGATCACCCGTTGCATGAGGCGCTGGACGTAGTTAAGGGTCAGGGATTGATAAGAGGGAAATCATGGATGGCTCAGGCGGAGGATACGATCAGACAGGTGTGCCCCTTGGAGAACATTAGGCGAGGAGAGGAGTGGGTCAGAATGCCAGCCGTGCAGTTAGACTTGTGCAGAGTTATAATCACACTGATCCGGGAGTGCAGGGAGTGGCCAGAAGGGGCCACGGAAGTGGAAATTCAGCAATTTCAGGAAAATTCTCGCCCGGGTGATGTGATTATCTACACGGATGGGTCGGTGTTGAGAGGTAGGAGAAGTGCTTGGGGGTTCTTAGCAAAAACTAATGGTCGGCGTTTGGTGCAGGAGAGCCTGGCGTATGATGACACTACATCTAGCTTAAGAATGGAGGTGGAGGCGGTCAGTGCAGCTTTCCGCTGGATAGAAAACACGATACATACACATATTGTGATTGTAACTGACTCAGAAAGCATGCTGAGAAGGGTGAGAACAGGCAAGCTTCGTGCAGAGTGGCTTGCTTCGCTTCGGAGGTCACGGGTAGCAAGCATCACCTGGATCTTTTCTCCTGGGCATGCCGGTGTGCTGGGGAATGAACAGGCGGACAGATTGGCTGGCTCGGCAGAACTTGGTGGAGTATTGATGCATGACAAGGCAGATGTGGTTGCGGCCTTGTGGGAGCACGTGTACACCTCGGAGGAGCAAATGGATCACCATAGTCTGGTTAGAATGAGGCAGCGAGGAGTGACGAGGGGATCTGGCCGACGCTCGACGCTCAGAGGAAAGGCGAACGGACATATAATCAGATTGCTACTGGAACTATTAGTGTTGGAACTCTTCGCTGGTTGCTGAGGATGGGGACGGAGCGCTTATGGGAATGTCCCGAATGCTGTGATGTCGGTTCCTAGATCAATCAATCAATCAATCCTGAGAAGATCTGTATACGTATCACTGGTGACAGTTTTCTCTCTTGGCATGTAGTGCTCTAAAATAACGCTTCGTTCATCATGGAAGCAGTCAGCATAACCTTCCATGCAGATGGCTCTGTGCGAAACTTCTTTTGTTTCGTTTAGAAGGGATGCCACCTTTCCTCATTTCCGACTCGTAGTAGTGAACCCAGGCGAATTTATATCCTTATAAATGAAATCCTCGTAACACAGTAAGTTTTATGGCATTGTTGTTTCAGTTTCTGTTGGGAGAAATATAAGTATGTAAGTAACACCATTCAGAACAGGCCCGCAAGAGATTCAACGGAAAGGGATTTCTTACAACAAAGAAGACATATAAACAACAGTAGGTCAGGTTTGTTGTGTTTGTAGAGTGCAGTCCTGGAGAAATACATTCAACAATGTGACAGTACAAATATGGATATGCGGATAGATTTCAGTGTCTTGATTCCCTTGCGTATTCTATAATGTTTTACTTCATACGGTATTTTCTCAAGGAGAAATAGTGCGAATACAATTAATGGAATTTTGGTAAAGCTGTGGACATATAAACAATATACAATTAGTAGAACTGCTGAATATAAAACTTGCCTATTACATCAACAGCAGCTGAAAACATGCTGGTGTTGACTGCAACGTCCTGTAAGGGATATGCACCATTAAAAAAAAAAACAGCTGTAACGCTGTGCACATGGAAACAATATACAATTAGTGGAACTGTGGTAAAGCTGTGGACACGTAAAAAATATAAAATAACGCAAAGTAATGCAGCTTTACAGAATGCAATTACAGAAAACATAGGACGTTGCAGAGACTAGCCTTTATCAGCAAACAAATACGTGCCCAAAACACAACATATAAACACGGGGGTGGTGGGGGGGGGGGGGGAGATACTACAGTGACTACATTAAGGCATAAGAACGGGATGAGAAGATTGGACAGATAACAAGAAAATTAAAATGTTCTACTTTTCTCAGAATCCCAGGCTGTGATACTATTATGAATCTTGAAGGTGATACTTTTAAACAGACATCCGTGAGAGTCTGTGGTGTGATGGGGACAGGTGTAAGGGATGGTAACGGCTCCGCTTGGGCCCCTTGCGCAAGGTGGAGTACCCATGCAGGGTCACATGAAGGCATGGATGCATGTGGTGGGTGGAGTTGAAGAGCAGTCGACAGGCAGTTGTTGATTATGATCTCAAGTGTCACGACGGTAGGCAGAGACCCTCTTTATACAGATAATGGCTTCCGTCATCGACCAGTATGCTCACTCTAAGAAGGCAAATATTGGAAAACTACTTTCTTCTATTCCAGCTGGTCGCGGGGTCCGCTAAAGTCAGGTGGAGAGTCTGACGATAGTGCACGCTTTACACAGGTCCAGACACTTGTGTTTGACAGTTGTGCGCGCCCTTATGGTCCGGCCTCGGACGAGGCCCTCACCTGTGGGACTTGGCTGAACGCCTCTAAGCCGGGTCCCTTGGGTTCCAGGGTCTGACCATCACTCACCATCTGCTCGTGGTGGCTAGGTTTCGGAGGTTTGACGCTGTGTCGCCAGCGTCTGCAGCCTACCTTATGCCAGACGTATTGGTTACCCATACCTCTGGAAAACACAATATTAGGCCGAGAGAGGGATCATGTTGTTTGGGCACCACATGTTTCTCTGAAGCTCTGCCCAAGCATTGTGATGGAATATTGCCACATTCCAACTCACATACTTTGGTCTGTCAAGACTGCAAGGTGCCACTCACTCACTTCCTTTAGGTATGCCAAGAAAATCAGGTTACATCAATGTATAGTCTTCAATTAGCAGTCGTTGATATTATTACACCTGCAGTTCTTCGTATAGTTCATGCCGAATGGTTTTGATTATCATGTCTGTACACACACCTCGGTCTCGTGTGTTGCAAATCTTCTTATAGTCCATGTCGCATGGCGTTGGTGATCATGTCTGTTCATATACCTGTCTCGTGCATTGCCAATATTCTTATAATCCAGGTCGTATATCGTTGATGATCATGTCTGTCCACAACTTCTGTCTCATGTGCTGTCAGTCATTTGTGACACTGATGTTCCTTTATGCCAAAATATGAAACTGTCCCGAATCGTTTCTATTGTTCTTCACCTGCTCCTCTTCTCCTCCAAATGTCCCCATTGTGACGATATACGCCAGTTTTCCCCTTCTCATAATACGCCCAAGGAAGAAACATAGGTCATTCACGAGGCAATAAACTTTGATGAACCTTGATCTTTCCTGAACCAAGAAATCATTACCTTACGTGTCCAATACATGCTGTCACCATTAATTCAATATATTGTACCTACGTACCTCACACGTGTTAAAACATGCACTTATGTAGCTCAGGTATAGACACAGCAGGAATATATCATCAATGCAGCACTGAATCGGCCAGCGGAGACTGGACAAAACCTGATGCTTACCTGACTACGCCAACTGGGAGTGAGGCCTGGTCAAGCACGTCAATGATGTCTTCGAGGTCAAGACATGAGATATCATGGCAACCCTTCATGAAAGCAGTGAGGAGAAATACTGTAAAATGGATGGAGCATCTGAATACTGAAAACTGAAGGAAATGCCTAATGTACAGTTAGTTGTTCGACACAAAATGACACAAGAGAACATACCATAATATATACCTGTAGTTATCAGCTTATGTCAGGTCTTAGTTACATATGATTGAGCTACCGTATGACAATAGACGATACTATCTGCTTCTGTTAGCGCCGAATGTTGGGCGGCGCTTACCAAACCCGACACCCCACATTGTGCCAACGACTTCGGGCGGATGAGCGCAACTGGGAGTTTAGAAACCTTATCCTAGTGCGAGGAAATGCAACCTAAAGACTAAATGTCATGGTAGGGCAGATCAGGTCTTAAGCTTTGGTTGGCAACTGGTGTAGGATCGAAGCTCCAACAGGCGGACAGTTAGAACATTGCTTTGCTGATCCGGAAGCTTCAGCAGCTTGTCTTGTTCCAGACGTATTGATGTTACCATTCCTCTGGAGTAAACTAGACAGACCGAGAGATGGATCATGCTGCATGGACAATACAAGGTCACTGTATTCAGCTCAGGATTCGTGTTATGGAGCAGTATAACATCATGTTACAAACTATGGTCTGTCAAGACAGCAAGGTGCCAGTCAGTGATCAGCACATAATGACGCTAATTTAGTCATGTTGTCAGCGATTATGATATTAGTTGTTCTCAGCTTGTCTTCAAACTTCATTTCTCCGTCCACATTCCACGTGTCGTGTCGGCGTCCATTCATGTCACAGAGTGTGTTCAGATGTCGCGAGACGGCCAGAATAACATCGTACTCTACACATGTGTCCCTTCAACAGAATCACCAACAGAAATGGAGCTTCTGTGTGTCCTGGTGACGATTGGTGCATGTCTAGTCGTGTCTGCCCCAGAAGATGTTGCTGTGGCAGTTCAGAGACGGCTGGTCAAGCTAAATCTCACCAGAAGCGAACTAACACAGTAAGTAAAATGGTAGAAAGCTCCTGTTCATGGCATGAGTGACGTTGTTCAGCATATCATAATACAATATATCAGCGATTCCTGGATGGGAGATGTGGTCAGTATGCAGCAACATTCACAACGTTCACAACAATAGTCTCTGGAGTTTACCTTTTTTCAATCTAGTTAAGTAAAAGAGTCTCTAAGAGCTATATTGTGCCCATGCTGATGTAGGGAAACGAATCATGGACAATTACCAGACAAGTGAGGAATTATATGGTGACTACGAAGATGTGGTTGGCCGTCTCACGCCAGTCTTGGATCAGGTCTGTGTTCATGTGCTAAACCCAATTCGCGGTAGGCGAGAAACTGGAATCCTGTATGTCATGAAAACCGTACACTCTTGGAACTGGATAAATGACACATTGATCAAACGACATTATAGTGAGTTCTGGAGTTGAGAATCTGCACGTTCAGATTAAATATCCCACACGGCGTGTATTCCATTCCAGCAATGCTGTAAGTATCGTTTGGTAATCTGTGCGTTCACGTGTGGTGGAATTTCCAGTCATAAATTGATATGAATAAAAAAATGAACTTAATATTACTATAGCAAAAAATCTACAATTAATCCTAAAATGGACGTCACCAGTGTGATCTTTGAGCGTGCCATAAAGAGTTTACAAGTAAAAGACAAATTAGTCGCTTGTCCTTTATAGAACGTCGCAATCAACCATGGGATTCTTTAGTTGTTTGTGATTTACAAGGCAAGTTTAAATTTAGTAGTTTGCATTTGCTTTCTGGACGAAAAACATTAATACCATTATATGCAAACCAACGCAAGGCGATGAACCTCCAAATCTCCTACACTTATGTTTCGAGCTCAGTATGCGAGATTGCTAATGAACAGTACAGGGATAATAAATAAAACAATTAGAAACATAATCAATCAATAAATCAGGTGCTGTCTCTGCATTCAGTTTTGACTTAGTCGTTAGTTAGTCGTGGTTCTAACTTTACGGCAAGAGATCACACCATAATGCTTCGTTTATGTGACAGTGGATATCACACACAATGCTCCTCATTGTCTCATGTGAAAGGCAAAAACTAACATAAGGTAAAACTAGCTAGTTTAACAATCGGCCGTCGTCATTTTTTCTGAGCATGCAGTTTGTCGTAGTATTTCCTGGGGTGAGGGAAGCATACTATTACATCTTAATAACGGGATAGATGCACTCTGGGAATACAATAAATCTCAGTCTACAGACCCCACCAGCCCTTGGATTCCTGTCTCTCTCACTATCAACCGCTGGACAATACCTTTTTCACCTCTCATCCAGAACAGATGACACGACTCTGGTGTCTACACATAATGACTAGATGATATAATGTACAAGAGGATTATCAACAAGGGGAATGTTCATGAGAGAATCCTGGCCACCGCCAGGCGATAGAAGAAATGGCTATCTGGATTAGTCTCAGGCCGTCTCACTCATCACTGTACACTGGGTACGATACCACAAGGTTAAAGAGGTCACTCATCTGCACACGTAGCGTGGAATGTCTCTGCCGAGGGGTAGTCTCAACTGGAATGACTAGCACGTCAATGTGGTGACTCCAAGTTGCGGTGGTACGTGATGACTCCGGACTAACATCCCTGTAGAAGTTCTGAAGGCCTGTCCTTCAAGCTTCACTGGTAAGGCCTGTGCTAGACAACGGTCCTAAGAAGCCACCATAACATTTAACACACATTTAACAATGTCAAAGTTCTGGCAACAGATGGTGGTCTCTAATGGGATCAGGATGGGTATAACTGGGCCTATAAGCACAGAAAGTTGGCACAGTTCAAGTTGACTCTGTCACTCAAAGTCAGTACTGGTAGCGCGTGACCAGGTAAGGAATGTAACAAGTGTCCCTATTCCTACATGGTAGACTGTTCCCGGAACACCAGGCCATCATGAAATAAAGGGTAATGTAGTTCTTCTCTACCCGTTTGGCTAGTGGGTCACAATGTCAAAACTGTTCACAGACAAGAGGACACGATACTCGCCCGTGTGTAGCCATCATAATACTTGGTGGACTGACTGAAGATCATTTAGCGGTTTAGACGGGACTGGACTGTGGCGTCAGTGACTTCCCGGCACGTGGTGTGGTGTAGAAGCCTCACTTCACGTCACATAGGTAAGCCAGCCATTTAGCAGCCTTCACCAAGTCATCTTCCTCTGGTCCCGTCACGTAAGTCTCTCAGAAAGTAGAACCTGCCAAAGATAACACCATGTGTGAATATCGTGACACAGACTTACCCCCAGAGGTACACGTTACCTATGTGTACTCAGCATAGGCCGGTGTCGCCATGACCCGGCCGGCAGCCTCACAGACCAGGATCCACTGCCAAAACTGAACTGGGTCTGGGTCCTAACAAGTGCTGGCTGAACCGTCCTCCGTCTCGAACCCGCCCAAGGTAGGGCTGTGTATCTGGTCATGGTGTCGGCGAAATCCTTCTGTCCTAAAAAGACTTCTAAGGACACAATATACCAGGTTAGTAGGTTAAAGGTACCTAGAGACAGAATGGCTCTGAAGGAGAGCCGGTGACCACCGAATTCCCCTCCCTCGGAGGTAGCCCCCTCTCCCTGGTTCTATTTTATGATTACCTACTATACAACAGGTTTCCCGGAGCTCGAGCTTTGATCCAGGAATGTAATAGATTATACAGGGAAATCCCCCTGTAGCGGAAGTCCACATCCCGTTCCCTCCTCCCCTAGTTAAGGTCAGAGCATTTGGAACGGTGTTCAGCTGGCTGTGACCAGCTCTGTCGCATTCCCCAGTTTCTCCAGTGTCAACCTCTCGGGAACCAACTGCCTATCAAGATGGTGTTCCGTTACGGCAACCAATAACATAAAGAGTAAGCAGAAAGTCCAGCCAAGCCAGTGGTCGCCACACCAAAGAATTCGAACTTAGACACCCGCAATGTCCTTCGAATGACCTTCGACATGTCCGGCGACCATCGCATGGGTTTCGTCTGGTTCGGCCGAGTTCCCTGATACCTCACTCGACCTATGTTCTACAACGCCTTCGCCCACGTCCGTTTGTGTCGACTACGTTAGAGTTCTAAGGCCGCCCAGGAGTGAACTCGGACTACTAACACTATTGGGCCTGTCCGAAATGTTTATAACTACTTGTAGCGGCAATAACACGCATTCCCGTACTTGTACAATGTAACGCAAAAACAGGCCTACAATCCATCGTGTTCAACTCGCCTGCAGTGTTAAGTTAAAACACAAGCCCACAGGTTCACCCCTGACTGACCTTTGTGCGCCGGGCGGGACATGTGGTCGAACAGCTTCGATTCAACGCGGTAGCGACACACATTATTTATCTAAATATGTTTCACGTACCTTACGACAAACTGTGCATTCAGAATTGAGGAGCTCCCGTCCCAACACTGGACGTTCTGTAGGTTTTCTTTGATAAACAGCAAGACACTGGCTTCCTCTCTCCCATTTACGAATTAACACAGTTGTTCACACACAACGTCTTGCTCCCACGGCCGGATCTCAACTGTGCCTCTCTTTGTTCTGAGAAGGTTCTTGCGCATGCGTTAGCGGATATGGTTGGGTTGAGCTTTCGTCACCCGAACAGTCGAGAAGTCAAGGGCCACCAATCGCCTTTGCGTGGGGTACATTAATACCTCGGTTGTATCCCTTCGACTAGATCGGCAGTTCTACTAGTACTGAAAAGGGGGAATTGGATTTTTTGGGAGTTTGCTAGGTGAATTCTCAGCCGTTCCGTGACATAGGCCCCCTCTTAAGAGAGTTGACCGCGTCGACTGTCTCCTGCTGGATGTTCACTCCTAGCAAACTCGTCCTCTGCCTCTGGGACTGGATGCCTAGACAGAAAATCAGCCCCAACATTCTCCTTACCGGGAATGTATTCCACCGTAAAGGTGTAGGGCTGAAGCAATCAACGACCAACGCATCAAGCGCGCGTTGAGCTTATGGGAGGTGGCCAAGCCCATCTTTGGTTGATGGTCTGCCGGTGTCCTCAAAGGTACAACCTCCCCATCACTTTGGGCAGTAACTTGGACAGCCCGTCTCATATCAGTGATCGACAACCGCGCTTGCCCGTCGAGTCATTACGTTCGGCCGGACGACCATCCGACTCGCGTACGCAACGGGGTGCAATACCGACGGATCTTCCCTTCCCGGCGGTACCAGTGTCGTCACTACCGCTATGTCTCCCTACAAACATGTCTCGGGATTTGCGGTATCGTCCTCGATGGACGGTATAGTCTTCCCAGAACCCTCTGGACTCGGGTTTCCCTGGCCATCTCTTTCGATAGCGGGGCCAGTCAGTCGATCGTCGGTTGGAGTCCAGGGTATCTCGCGCCGCATCCGACGTTACCCACCCCTTCCGAACTGGGTTACTAGTGACTGACATCGCCGACAGGTGCAGAGATTTGTCACCGGACCTCTCCTCGTTTCTTCGCAGGAGATTTGCATGGAAAATTCTCAAAATTCCCCCGATCCGGATCTCGTAGTTGGTCTTGGACACTACCCTGACCACGGGATAAGGTCCTTGCCATCCTACCTCGAGCATATTGGTCCTGCTTGGACCCCACAATAATACTCTATCTCCCACCTTAAGACCTAATCTAGTCTTAGTCCGATTTGTGGGTGTAGCCTTCTGGCACTCTGGGCATGACTTTACTAACCGGCGTACATCGCCAGTCATTCGTGGCCAGTAATAATGACCGGAAATTCGCTGCAGCGTCGCTCTGACACCCATATGTCCATTCCCGGATAGGTTAATACCCGATATGGCGTGTCCCCTCTGAAGAATTGGGAGACGGTAGTCCGTCGGGACCACCAACTGCCCGTGCAGTTCATCTCCCCTTCCGGCTCTCCGGTAGAGCAGCCGATTCTTCAGATAGTACTGGTCCCGTTGCGGTGGGTCAGCACTTTTCTGCAGCTTCTTGTAGCACGGACGTAGTGTCGCGTCTTCGCTCTGGGCCGTGCGCAAACCCCCTAGCTGGGTTTTCGAGCTGGTTGTGTTTGCCTCGTCTTTCCCCGTGTGGGCGCAGGTATGTATGTCGCCTAGGTGGATTGGCTTCCTTCGGCACCCCTAGAAATACATATTTACTCCCCAGAATCACGGGATATAGGGGATCGAGTAATACCGCGGCTGGGATGATGCCCGTGACGTATCTCGACCTAATCTCTACGTTAGCGATTGGTAACGTCATGGCTACCGCACTCTTCATAGCCGGCTGTATCTCGATGCTTTCCCCAGTGAGTTGGTCTGGCCGCACTAGACTGGCGGCAATGACGGCTTCCCCGTCTAGGCCAGTGTCATAGAGACACTCAACCTGCTGGCCGTTGACTTCGATCAGTTCGACCACAGGTGGCCTCTCTTGATCCAGAGTCTCTTCGCCGACCTCGACCTTTTCGGTGGCAACAGCCTTTGGAGCCACTAGGCAGGCCGCGAAGTGTGAGCTCTTAGCCTTCGATCTGCAGTCCCTTGTATTGTGCGAGGGTGACTGGCAAATCGAACACCACTTCTCACTCCATTTCCGTTTCGGTGGAGAGTTATGTGGGCTCTTGCTCCCATCCTTCGACTTCTCTGGACTCTGGTCAGAGGATTTTTCATAAGGTTCTACCTTCTTGGCATGAGAGTTCTTCAGTTTCTTTCTGTCAGTCTTGTCCTGACTTTTACCCATGGAGGGATGGGTTTCCCCACCTTCACCATGCACCTCGACGAATCGTTCGGCCATTTTGGCTACTACCTCTAATCTTTCCGCCCCTTGTTCTCCCAAGAACTCTTTGAGCGGTTTCGACATATGCTTCCGCATCTGGTCGACGATCATCAGTTCTTCGAGACTGTCGTAATCGTGTGCGAACTGAGCTAAGTCCATCCATTTATGGAGGTAGGATCTAAGACGCTCGGCCGTACGCAGCAAATAACTCACCCGGCTCTCGTTTCGCTTCTCGAAACTTCTTGCGGTAAGTATGCGACGTCATCTCGAACCGTTTCAACAGCGCTGCCTTCAGTTCGGCATAATTATTCTCGTGTCCCGCCGGTAAACGCGAGTAGACCTCGTAAGCGGTTCCGCGCAATCCCTGGGACAGTTTCAGACACCACTTGTCTCGATCGAGACCCATGGCGACAGACATAGCCTCGAACTTTTGTAAGAACTGGTCGATCTTTTCCTTATCTTCCTCAAAAATCGGTAGAGGAAACTTCATGGCATGATAACCATGTCGACCTAAGGTAGGTGAACCAGGGAGTGAAGACCCTCCTACTGCTCCCTCAGTCTCTCTACTTGATTGTGCCCTGAGCTCGAGTTCCCGCATACGGTACTCATGCTCTCGCTTCTGAGCCTCTTGTTCGGCGTCGAACTTCTTAGCGGCTTGTTCGATTTCGAACTTCTTCAACTCAAAGGCCATCCTTCGATCCTCCAGCTTCTTGCTGTCTTCTCTCTCTCTCTTCCTGACGGAAGTCTCTCTCAACCCCTTGGATATACTCTGTTAGTGCAGTGCCGGTGAAGCCCATTCCTTCGCCGGTTGCCCGCACTTCCTCCATATTTAATTTGGTGGATGCCATACTTAGAGAGTATATGTTAGTAGTGTGAGTGATAGGTAAATAACGCAATATATAGATATGCAATACACCAATCTAATATATATGACGTCCCAACACACCACACGTCAATCTGTCTTTGTCAAGAGAAGAAACAGGACCAAAGACCTATGTAGACCTGAATAGAGATACTAGGAATGAAATGTCCTAACCATAATCACCAGAGCTGTCTCATCAATATCCCGGACGAGCCCCCAAATAATGTCGTAGTATTTCCTGGGGTGAGGGAAGCATACTATTACATCTTAATAACGGGATAGATGCACTCTGGGAATACAATAAATCTCAGTCTACAGACCCCACCAGCCCTTGGATTCCTGTCTCTCTCACTATCAACCGCTGGACAATACCTTTTTCACCTCTCATCCAGAACAGATGACACGACTCTGGTGTCTACACATAATGACTAGATGATATAATGTACAAGAGGATTATCAACAAGGGGAATGTTCATGAGAGAATCCTGGCCACCGCCAGGCGATAGAAGAAATGGCTATCTGGATTAGTCTCAGGCCGTCTCACTCATCACTGTACACTGGGTACGATACCACAAGGTTAAAGAGGTCACTCATCTGCACACGTAGCGTGGAATGTCTCTGCCGAGGGGTAGTCTCAACTGGAATGACTAGCACGTCAATGTGGTGACTCCAAGTTGCGGTGGTACGTGATGACTCCGGACTAACATCCCTGTAGAAGTTCTGAAGGCCTGTCCTTCAAGCTTCACTGGTAAGGCCTGTGCTAGACAACGGTCCTAAGAAGCCACCATAACATTTAACACACATTTAACAATGTCAAAGTTCTGGAAACAGATGGTGGTCTCTAATGGGATCAGGATGGGTATAACTGGGCCTATAAGCACAGAAAGTTGGCACAGTTCAAGTTGACTCTGTCACTCAAAGTCAGTACTGGTAGCGCGTGACCAGGTAAGGAATGTAACAAGTGTCCCTATTCCAACATGGTAGACTGTTCTCGGAACACCAGGCCATCATGAAATAAAGGGTAATGTAGTTCTTCTCTACCCGTTTGGCTAGTGGGTCACAATGTCAAAACTGTTCACAGACAAGAGGACACGATACTCGCCCGTGTGTAGCCATCATAATACTTGGTGGACTGACTGAAGATCATTTAGCGGTTTAGACGGGACTGGACTGTGGCGCAGTGACTTCCCGGCACGTGGTGTGGTGTAGAAGCCTCACTTCACGTCACATAGGTAAGCCAGCCATTTAGCAGCCTTCACCAAGTCATCTTCCTCTGGTCCCGTCACGTAAGTCTCTCAGAAAGTAGAACCTGCCAAAGATAACACCATGTGTGAATATCGTGACACAGACTTACCCCCAGAGGTACACGTTACCTATGTGTACTCAGCATAGGCCGGTGTCGCCATGACCCGGCCGGCAGCCTCACAGACCAGGATCCACTGCCAAAACTGAACTAGGTCTGGGTCCTAACAAGTGCTGGCTGAACCGTCCTCCGTCTCGAACCCGCCCAAGGTAGGGCTGTGTATCTGGTCATGGTGTCGGCGAAATCCTTCTGTCCTAAAAAGACTTCTAAGGACACAATATACCAGGTTAGTAGGTTAAAGGTACCTAGAGACAGAATGGCTCTGAAGGAGAGCCGGTGACCACCGAATTCCCCTCCCTCGGAGGTAGCCCCCTCTCCCTGGTTCGATTTTATGATTACCTACTATACACCAGGTTTCCCTGGAGCTCTAGCTCTGATCCAGGAATGTAATAGATTATACAGGGAAATCCCCCTGTAGCGGAAGTCCACATCCCGTTCCCTCCTCCCCTAGTTAAGGTCAGAGCATTTGGAACGGTGTTCAGCTGGCTGTGACCAGCTCTGTCGCATTCCCCAGTTTCTCCAGTGTCAACCTCTCGGGAACCAACTGCCTATCAAGATGGTGTTCCGTTACGGCAACCAATAACATAAAGAGTAAGCAGAAAGCTCAGCAAAGCCAGTGGTCGCCACACCAAAGAATTCGAACTTAGACACCCGCAATGTCCTTCGAATGACCTTCGACATGTCCGGCGACCATCGCATGGGTTTCGTCTGGTTCGGCCGAGTTCCCTGATACCTCACTCGACCTATGTTCTACAACGCCTTCGCCCACGTCCGTTTGTGTCGACTACGTTAGAGTTCTAAGGCCGCCCAGGAGTGAACTCGGACTACTAACACTATTGGGCCTGTCCGAAATGTCTATAACTACTTGTAGCGGCAATAACACGCATTCCCGTACTTGTACAATGTTAACGCAAAAACAGGCCTACAATCCATCGTGTTCAACTCGCCTGCAGTGTTAAGTTAAAACACAAGCCCACAGGTTCACCCCTGACTGACCTTTGTGCGCCGGGCGGGACATGTGGTCGAACAGCTTCGATTCAACGCGGTAGCGACACACATTATTTATCTAAATATGTTTCACGTACCTTACGACAAACTGTGCATTCAGAATTGAGGAGCTCCCGTCCCAACACTGGACGTTCTGTCGGTTTTCTTTGATAAACAGCAAGACACTGGCTTCCTCTCTCCCATTTACGAATTAACACAGTTGTTCACACACAACGTCTTGCGCCCACGGCCGGATCTCAACTGTCCCTCTCTTTGTTCTGAGAAGGTTCTTGCGCATGCGTTAGCGGATATGGTTGGGTTGAGCTTTCGTCACCCGAACAGTCGAGAAGTCAAGGGCCACCAATCGCCTTTGCGTGGGGTACATTAATACCTCGGTTGTATCCCTTCGACTAGATCGGCAGTTCTACTAGTACGGAAAAGAGGGAATTGGATTTTTGGGAGTTTGCTAGGTGAATTCTCAGCCGTTCCGTGACACAGTTCACGATACAAACCACCGCGTACAGATATAAAAGTATTCCACATGAAATCCACAGCTCACAGCATTCCTTAACCTTGACCAGCAACGATCCCAGACGTGGAACCTGCGATCCCATGCGTGGAGTCCAGCCGTGGTCATGGCAATACCAGGGCAGTTTGCTATCAACTTCGCAAGCGCGCCAGCCACTATTCCAGAAGCCTTGTTAAGACAGAACTAGCTGTTCAGAAGCAAGACGCAAGATAGAGTGAATTCTTCCTCTATATTGAACGTCGAACATCGATTGTGGGTCATTTTATCCATATTATTTGTTCCACCTGTTTAGGAGATATAAATACTTTGGACAAATTACATGTTACAGTGTATAGAAAGAATAGAAAAAGGAGGCCGTATTCCCAAAAGAAGAGACAGCGGTCGACGAAATTGAAGAAGCACATGGAGCATTGAAGACATCATAGACATGGACATGCCAGAGGTGAGAGAACCGGCAAACGATCGAGAGTCTCTCTCTTAGGATGTGATGGTAGAGTCGCCTCGTTCTGTCAAGTATCTGCTACGTGACGACCTATCGTGTAAAGATAAGAGCATTGGATACCATGTAGACTGCATGTCAATCTGTAGTCAAAAGGTAATACCTTTGGGAGCAAAGATGCCATGTGGACTGTATGTCGACCTGTGGTATAAAGATAATATCTTTGGGAACAAAGATGTCACGTAGACTCCATGACGACCTGTGGTATAAAGATAATATCTTTGGGAGCAAAGATGTCACGTAGACTCCATGACGACCTGTGGTATAAAGATAATAGCATTGGGAGCAAAGATGTCACGTAGACTCCATGACGACCTGTGGTATAAAAATAATAGCATTGGGAACAAAGATGCCAGGTAAAATACAAGCATAGGAATCTACTTAGCACCATGTGACCTTTGATGACCTTTAATGGGCCGAAACATTCCTGGAAGTGGACGACTTCTGAAGATCAGAAGCCTCTTGTCGCGCTTCCTCCATGGCGTAGTGTTTATCACTTGAAACAAAGAGGTTACATAGATTGCAGGCAGATCGATCTACTTTGCCCCAGATGACCTTGGATAATATCAACACACATGTGATCACGTGACAGTTCAAGGTCCCCTCTACACGTCTGCTGGAGTGTTGGGTAAACGGTGCAAGCCCCATATTGTCATAGATGAATGGGCACTCGGTGAGGGACGGGCTCAAGGTCACACTGTTGGCCTGTACTGGCAAGTAGTACACTTCCAGGTATACAATTTAGTCTGGGTCAAATTATGAGCAAAGGTAAATTATAAACACTCCCCAGTGATGGAGATTTGAATACAAGACCACCGAGTCCTGGCCACTGTGCTACAGTTGCTCCAATATGGTAATGTGTACATTCAGTTAAAGAAATAATAGAAGTAACGGTCACAGCAATACGTAACAATGGTAAATAAAAACAGTTCGGTAAGTGTAAGCCCTGCGTAAAAGTTAGATATACTAAACAAAGTCACTTTACGTACACGGTGTGTACACTGTAGGTACACTGTAGGTACACTGTAGGTAAATTATATGTACACCGTATCTGTGTTTAGTATATCTCATATTTTCGCACAAACCTAACTGTTTTTATTTCCTATAATTCAGAGAGACACAACCACACGTATTTATATATAAAGAATATATTGTATATTACAGTCCAGCTATTCTATTATTGCAGATTGCACATATGTATGTGTACAGATGCTCACGTGATATGCGAATTTAACGCAGAAGGGAATGTAGTCTCGACACGTCTAGAGGCATCTCAAAATACCAGTAGTACGCAGTATAAGTGTACTTTATTTCCAGCTTTTATAAAATGTGCAAGAAATACTCAGAATGGACAAACAAGAGTAGATGTTCAGCGTAAGAGTTATTCGTTTAGTTTACATAACACTGACACTTGCGATATAAGCTGTGTTGACGTCATGTGGGATGACAGCCATACAAACGTCAGGTTATATACAAATAAGGTCAACTCTGAATTGTGCTCTGTGAAATCACTGTCTGACCCACCAGCCAGGACACAACAACCTGTGATCTGTATCAGTATAGTGGTAACAGGTATCGTCCTCTTTATTATCTCTGTCATCATCATAGTCTACGTTTGTGTTACAAGAAAGCGTCAGCCGAAGAACTCTTCAGTGAAAATCTCCGAGGTTTACAATAGTCTAGATGTGAACACAGCCAATGGGCTATATGACGTCAGTTCCGACCCTCCTTGGCAACCAGACCTGGAGAGGGAGCAAGGACCGCTGTATCACGAGATAAACTAGGCATATGAACATCAATTAAAACACATTGTTATAAGGGAACAACGTGAAATCTCAATCCCTATAAGAGAGTTAAAGTTCTTAAAAGTTCATATTGTACAACAGCGATGCTCTCAGTTAAAACTTGTTGATTCTCTACGCTACCTGAAGTGGCTCACACTGTATACTGAGGAGTGTACGACTTTATGTGGTGTCTTATGATTGATTCTCTGTGTGAAAATACATTAATGGAAGATCGTCTATATGGATGTACACACATGCACATGTGTACGCACATACACACACGAACACACACAAACATGCACATATATACGCACATGCAATGCACACTCTCATAGTCACGCACGCACGAACTCACATGTATATATCCACACACACACACACACACACACACACACACACACACACAGAGCAGGAAGATATTACCAGTAGAATATATGAATCTCCTGTCATGGAAGACGATGGTGTTTGTTTATATGCTTGCAAAAACACTCTCATGTGACCATTACACAATAGAGATACATACAGTGGTCAGTTGTCTGGATCCGTCGCCACTGAGATCAAGGCACTGGTCTGACAACATACGCGTCCAGAAGACATCATCATCTACACAGATGGGGCCTTGAAGAGGGGCTCCAGATCATCGTGGGCTGGCGCATCACAACAGATGGGGAGAACAACAAATGAGCGGCCCGTTGGAGACAACCACATCTCGATTGACTATGGGGATCACCGCTGCCTCCAGAGCGCTCGCTTGAGCAGCAGAAAACGAAGTCTCACAAGCCATAATCATATCAGACTCCGTATAGAAAATCGCAGCCGGCAGTCCCCGCTCCCGAGGAGATAGACAGATTTCGAAAGTCGAAACTCAATTCACTCAGTTCGATATTCTCACCCGAACATGCCGGAGCAACAGGTAACGAATAAGCAGATCAGCTGTCAAACAGTACTCCAATACACGGGGAAGCAGCATGGATAAATTCTAAGCAGTACGGACTCGGTTGGCATCCTTACGTGACACCGCATCTGGCCTGACAACACGAATTGGAAATTTAGCACGTGACTGTCGCCTTGGACGAGAAGAGAGCATATAAAGTAACCGACGCCGTTTGGCAATAGTGAGCAAGGAGATTCCCCAAATGTGCAGGGCAGTGGTTATTACACTTATCATGGCATGATATATATATATATATATATCAGTTATCAGTTGGGGTATCTTCGTTGCACTATCCACTTGGTGAAGAATTTTCCCTTCTATCTCTATTTCACATTTCGGTGTCACATGTTTCTTTGATATCACAATTGTCCATAGGTGCTCAGATCCTCCGCCCAGCATATGCATCAGCGTCCAGTGGCTGATAGTGCCAGTACTGTGTTGGTTGACGAGGCACTTTGTTTTCCCGATGTACCTTTCGCGTCTGGCTGTGCCGATTCTTACTCCCAAGTCTTTCATCCTGGACAGCGATGTGGAATCACTGACGTCAAAATCCTCTGTTCTCGCCAAATCTTTAAGGACGTTAATAACAGTAGTTTTTCAAGAATGGGTCGGCGTTGACTAAATGATGCACAGTTCCAGTACAGTACTTGAACGTGTCCGATGCCCAATCTGTCACATTTTAAACGCCTTCTGCGTGTTCCCGCCCTCTTACCACGCCGTGTTCTTGTCGGTCGTCTGGTCGTCATGTTAGGTTTAACTATCGCCACCGGGCGCCGATGATACGCCGAAGGGAGTCCGGGCGCGCGTGCACGAACTCCGTTGCACGGTCCGAACTCCATTTCATCACGAAAAACACACTTAATCCGTACACATTTCAGAAAAAAACACGTTCCATTTTACGGGACGAAGAAATGTCCCGCCATCTTGCTCAAGGGAACTCACTCTCCTCTCATATATATATATATATATATATATATATATATATATATATATATATATGTGTGTGTGTGTGTGTGTACGTACTTGCGTGCGTGTGTGTGTGTGTGTGTGTGTGTGTGTGTGTGTAATATATGAGTGTGTAATATGTTATATATGTATACAGCGCGAATTGGCCTTAACAGTCACATTCGCCACCGCCCTAAGTAGTAGTTATTAAGCCCTTTTGAAGCACAGTGTAACAATCGTCTGTCAAGACGTCAAGGTGGCAATGAATGAATGAGTTAGTCTTTTTTCTTGAGCCTAAGTTGGCGCAGAGGGCAGAAGTCATGGCTCTCCATGCCCGGCGGTTCGCTGCTACCTGTTGTAAATCCTGGATGTTCACTTGGCCGTTGAATGAGGCTTCTCTGATGATGGCTTTACGCAGGTTCTCTCTTGGTCTTCCCCGTTTTATTTTCCCCATTGATGACCATATGAGGGCTTGGTTGGGGAGTCTTGTCTTGTCCATTCTGAGTACATGGCTGATGTAGTTCCAATGGCGTTTTCTTATAAAATTGGATACAATATCTTGCTTAGTCTCTTGTCTTATTTGCGTATTGGTTCTGAAATCTGTCCAGTGAGGTTTAGAATTCTTCTAAGACATCTGTTCTCAAAATTGTCTAATTTTTTATCTAAAGCTACCGTTGAATGAATATATATGTATATATATAAAATTAAAGCGCGGTGAGACAAGGGTTCGACCCCCAATTTCATCGTCCACCAATAGAGGACAAGCTTGGCCACACATCCCCCGACGCACTGCAGCCTTTAACATGTGATGACGCTATCACATCGCAGTCTCATAGACGATTTGAGTTTCAGAAAACGTCTCTCTCTCTCTCTCTCACACACAGACGTACACACACACACACCACACACACCACACACACACGCACACCACACACACTTATAAGAGTTAAATATCAAGACATGGTACACAGGACGTCGCCGTCAACTCCAGCATTGTACGGCTGTTTGTTATTTATTGACAAGATCACGTTCACCAGGTAATCATTGCTTTCTTAACAACCGGCACTCGTACCATTAAATGAAAATCAGGGCAACAACTGCTTTTAACTCACCCTCGGCTGTGTTTCCAACGAGGTATGTGGGGTTTCGAACTGGTTCTATCTCCATTGCCACAGCCCCGGTTAGCTGATATAGTAGATTATGTTTACCATTTTACAAACATGGGCCCAGACACACCAGTGAGCTGAGGGGAAGAACAAATACGGCACCCCTCTCTTCCCATTCTCCAAGATTATAAGGCAGCGGGGTCAGTCAATTAGTTACTGGACCTTCACATCTGTACAGCGGCAGACTAGAACGTAACCTGCACTTGATTTATTATAGTACATCCAGACCTGGTCAGAACCACACTAGATTGTGGTGGTTTCGTGATGCGATGATGTGATTTAATTATTTCATTGGAGAGAGAGAGAGAGAGAGAGAGAGAGAGAGAGAGAGAGAGAGAGAGAGAGAGAGAGAAATCAAATCAAATCAAATCAACTTTATTAGGGTCACAAATTGGGTGCGCAGGCCCGTCTTACATTCGGCCCTTCCAATCACTCGTCTTTCGTTCATCAAGAGCATTATACATTTACATAGGAAGAAAAATAAACATTGTGAAATGAATGTTGTAAACATAAACAAGGCTAAACATGGAGAAAAATATGTACATAAAAAGTATGTGACGTAAAAGTAGTGATGCCAGCGCGTCCCTCCCACACACACACACACACACACACACACACACACACACACACACACACACACACACACACACACACACACACACACACTCTCTCTCTCTCTCTCTCTCTCTCTCTCTTTCATTCACTCTCACTCTCACTCATTCACTCACACACACACACTCTCACTCATTCACTCTCCCGCTCACTCATTCACTCTCCCGTTCACTCATTCACTCTCCCGCTCACTCATTCACTCTCCCGCTCACTCATTCACTCTCCCGCTCACTCATTCTGTCTCTCCCGCTCACTCATTCACTCTCCAGCTCACTCATTCACTCTCCCGCTCACTCATTCACTCTCCCGTTCAATCATTCACTCTCCCGCTCACTCATTCACTATCACTCATTCACTCTTACGCTCACTCATTCACTGTCCCGCTCACTCATTCAGAGAGAGAGAGAGAGAGAGAGAGAGAGAGAGAGAGAGAGAAATGAATTGAATTGAATTGATCTTTATTTTCAAGGGGTAACAAATTGGGGCCGGTCTCTCTGGAAGAGGGGTTACAACACTTTCTCCGTAATCCCGTTTATCACGCAGAGTCTTGTAGCGGGCGAGAACTGGGAACGGTTCGACCCCCGCTGGTGACTTGCGGGATAACTGAGCCGGCCGCTCAGAAAGCAATGGCAAACTACTGAGCGTAATCTTGCCAAGAAATCAACAGACAGCTGAAAGATGCTCCTGTTGACATCGATGTCCTGTAAAGGATATGCGAATTTAAAAAAAAAAAAAAAAAAAAAAAAAAAATTGGGCGCGTAGGCAAGTCTTACATTCGGCCCTTCCAATCACTCATCTTTCGTTCATCAACAGTGCATGATGCATTCACATAGGATAAAAAAAAACATTGTCAAATGAATGTTGTAAGCATAAACAATGCAGAGAGAGAGAGAGAGAGAAAGAGAGAGAGAGAAAGACAGAGAGAGAGTGAGAGAGAGAGAGAGAAAGAGAGAGAGAGAGAGAGAGAGAGAGAGAGAGAGAGAGAGAGAGAGAGAGAGAGAGAGAGAGAGAGAGAGAGAGCATCAGAAATGATGAACTTAGGACTAAAGTAGCTAGGCTACCAACCGACAGTATACCTCAAATAGGAATGATGTACAGACCATATGGTGTCTGAAGAAGAGGCCGACCCTATGAACTATGGACAGAGGGAATAATAGGGTGATGGGAATCTTGATACATGAAGCCCATAAACGGTCATTCTCCCGCTGTTTATGCTTCAAACGACACTGCAAGGTACAAGAGGAACATGATGAGATGAGATGAGGAATGCTAATTCATTAAATCAACATGTTTTATACGACATAAACGCACATTTCCTTAGTGGATCTCGAGTGCAAGAAGGTAGGGGTGAGGTTGTAGGAAGTAAAATGGTGTCTTCTACTGGAGCTTCCCTGTGTTACCAACACATGATAGATACCATTTGTAATCGGGAACAACTTACTTACATCATGTACATTTTCTTATCCACTTCCTCTTTTACAACCACTTCAAAGTGAACCCTTTATGATTTGATTCAAGCAAGTATGTAGTAAAAGCTTTTTGAAATAAGAATTGATGTTGTTGGTGTTAATGGTTCTGATTTTGTTTTTGTTTCGCATGTCATACGATTTATGGGATACTGCCTGAAATAAATAGACCAGAAAATTTAGGCAATCTGTCAGCGTTCTATGTGACCAGTCTTACAGTTCTGTTGTTTGATTCACATTGAGTTATTTGGATAATTAAACCTAGATGAACAGAGCCAAACTTGCCAATGGAGAACAATAAAGATATAGAAGAATAGTGTAGTTAACTCCATGGCAACCATGGGTGCACGTTCCGGTAGATACTGGACCCAGAGGATAAGATGAATGCCCGTTCAGGCAGAGACTAAGCCCGGAAGATAAATAGTGAAGCCTGTGACTGTGTAGGAAAATATTCCAAAGGAAAGCATACTCAGAGTTACAAGAAATATGATATGTACATCACTCGGAAGGAGAAAGTTCCCCTCGTTGGAAACATGTTTTACTAACCTCATAAGTCTACATTGTTTTGGATGAATAATTATACAACATTTTAATCTGTACATCAGGTTCGTAACAGACACACACAGCGGTCATTTTTAATTCTGAGGAAACGACACATTTGATAGGCAGGCATTAATACGTGGATGTAACCTACAGTCGCCAATACATAACGTCACTTTACGGCGACCATTGATAAAGTAACGCTGTAACGAACACTATTTATAGGGTGTCAGACATTTTTCATTGCAGTAAGCAGGTTGCAGCAGTGATCGGTGGTTTCCTGTATCCAAGAACTGACGTTCGCAGACGAGTGAGTCAGACAACAGCCAAGACCCGAAGAGGTGTATCATCCTGTCTGAAGAACGACATCAAGGTGACAGAGGACAGTAACTGAAAGAGCAAGTACTAGCATCTGCAGATCACTACGAAGAAGGACAGGAGCAGATACATAAGGTGCAAATCCTTTTAGATTGTCGGTGTAACTTGATCTGTATTACGCATTTTTGTTATATTATTGTATAGATATTGATAATAATATTGTTGTAGTTTATAACACAGCGATTTAATTTAGTGTACATTAATTATGTCCACATTAGGTGACTTTATTGCTTTAGGAGAAAAGTGCGGTTTAACTGGACCCGAACTAATAGCTTGGGCTGAGGCCAAGTTGTCCGATTTTCAAATAGAAAAGAGGGAGGAGAGAGCAGCAGCTAGGGAGGCCTGAGAAGCACAAGAAACAGCAGCTAAAAAGGCCAGAATTGCACAGGAAGCAGCAGCCAAGGAAGCTAAAGAAGCCAGAGAATTGGAAAAAGAAAGGATGTTGACTCTAGAAAAACAGAGGGAGAGAGAAATAGAATTGGAAAAAACAGAAAATGGAGAAAGAAATGGAATTACAGAAACAAAAGATGGAGAGAGAAATAGAACTGGAGAAACAAAAATTAGCTCTGCCAGAGAAAACACTTGAGTTTGAACGGGACAAGTTAGCGGCCGAACAAATATTAAAAGACAAAGAGGTTGAAGGAAATATTAAGGTAAAGATGTTGGAGATGGAGAAAGAAGCAGAAATATCCAAGAATTAGTTGGCATGCAAAGCGCTGGATCCCGCCAAAAGATATCAAGGGATTATTAGAAATGTTTCACAAGGAGATTCGATTTCTGCATGGCTGACTAATTGTGAAGTCCTCTTGTCTCATTACGAGGTACCGTCTGACCAGTGGGGAGTATTACTTCATAGGCACTTGTCAGGGGAGCCTTTAAAGGTAATCGAGCTCATACCTGAACAACGATGCACAGATTACCAATATATGAAACAAAGACTATTAGCACACTTCTCATTGGACACTGCGGGTCTGCGTACAGCATACAAGACACTTGGACCTAAATCAAATCAAACGTTTCTAGATTTCGTTTCTGAAACGACATTACTGTTTGACAGGTGGCTGAAATCGGCTGAGGTAGGTAGGGATTTTGACAAATTTAGAGACCTGATGCTTAGGGATAAACTTATCTCCGCAGTACCACAAACAATGTCAACATTCCTTATAGAACAGAAGTGTGATTCAGTAGCAGAACTGGAAGCCAGGGGGGAGTCATTTTTCAACGCCCATAAGGACATTTTCGCAGAGACTCTCAGCCAGAATTGATCATAGGAGCATCCGCCAGAGTGTCTGGTCACAGATATGACAATTCGCATAACAAATTTAAACGTCAGGACAAATACAGACAGAACAAACAATGGTCTAACAAAAGAAAGGGATTGACAGTCCAGTGTAGGATTTGTCGACGCATGCACGGAACATCAGATATGTGTGATTTCAACCCGGATTATGAATCATATATAAAAGAGCTAGCTACAAAACGTAACCATAAATATCAATCAATCAATCATGTGCCATGCCGGAAAGCGTGGGCGGTCATGATTCGCCATTTCACTCGATCACCAGAGTCGTGGATCAGCTCAGTATTCCTATCTCGTCCATGCCATGTGGCCAAGCCATCCAGGTATTTTCCTCTTGGTCTTCCTCTTGGTCTGTTCCCTTCGATCTTGCCAGCTGTCACTAAGTTCTCCAGTCCATTTCTTCTCATAACATGTCCAAAAAATTTTGACTGTCTACGTCTAATTTCTCTAATCAATCTACGATTTTCATTTGTCTCTTGTAGTACTTGGTCATTGGTTTTTCTATCTGTCCATGGTATTCTTTGCATTTTCCTCAGAAACCACATTTCTGCAGCCATCAGATGTTTTTCAGCTTGACTGCACATTGTCCAAGTTTCACATCCATACAAAAGAACAGGCTCTATGTATCCCCTCAACACTCTTTTTCTCGTTTCAATTGACATCATTTTATTGGTCAGAATGTTTTTCATCTTGCTAAAGGCTACTTTCGCACTGGCGATTCTTGTTCTAATCTCTTCAAGGCATCTGCCATCAGATGTTATGACTGTTCCGAGATAATTGAACCGATTCACTTGTTGAAGAATATTCCCATTTACTTGTATATTACATTGTGGTACTTCGTTCTTCCTAGTGACGACCATAACCTGTGTCTTCCTACAATTTAATTCCAACCCCAGCTGCTCACTGTGTACAACCACAGCGTCTACTAATTGTTGCAGATCCTGTGCATTGTCTGCAATCAATACTGTATCATCTGCATATCTAATGTTATTTATGTTTCGTCCTCCAATGCTGATTCCATAAATATACAGACTACAAAAACAACTTAAAATGCTTTGCGTGCAATAGTTTTGGTCATTTGGTCAAGACATGCAGATTACGACAGATGACTAAAAATGCATGTTTAGCCTATGTTATTTCAAGTAGAGACGACGAGGAACAGCAATACGAGAGCGCATCTGGCAAGTATGCACGACCGGAGAACAATCCAAACAGAGCATATGTACAAGAAGCAAACTCCGCTTATATAAACGGTGGAAAACTCAATGTTGAATGTGCAATTGTCAATGGATTAGCAGTCAGAATGGTGAGGGACACCGGGACCTAGATTATTGGACTGGACAGAAAACTAGTCAAAGAGGAGGATTACACCAATGAGAAAGTCATATGTAGAACATTTGGTGGGTCGCTAGAAACAATTTGATGTGGCATGAACAGACATCAATTGCCCATACTATCAAGGACGTGTAACAGCGGCAGTACTACCACAACCAACGACGGAACTAATTGTGGGAAACATTCCTGGAGTAAAAGAGTGTACCGCCCAAGAAGTAGAACAAAGGGGAAAAGACAACATGAAAATACATGAAGGAAATTACACAGAATTAATTTTCCCGACAGAAGACAAAAAGATACCTGTCGCAAGCGATGATTCAGAACCCAACATGTATGAAATAAAAGAAAACTACACGGGAAACCAAAAGCAAACCAGTCAAGCAATGGACACTGAATTGACATATAGTAGTAAAGACAGTACACAAAAGACATCCCATAACAATTTACAAGAGTTAACACAATCAGAAATTACTTGGGATTCATTATCAAAAAGATCGAATTTAACTTAAGCAGAACTTGAGAAAGTTGAATTTGGTATTGAAAATTTTAGACGTATTAGTCCTTCATTTAGTGACAGCACAGCAATGATTTTTGCGCCATACTTAGATAAGAGTAACGTAGATCACATACACGGATGTGCAGCTAAAAGATATGAGACGAGCTCAGATGATGAGGAGTCATACAGAAAGAACAACAGGCAACAACGTCGGTTGAAAAAGATAGCCAAACCACGACAAACAGATATGGCAGATTATACAAAATCAAATTGGCATGAAGAAACTCCGCCAAAGATGTCACAAACCCATTATACCAACACAAATACTTTACTAACAGAATGGAAACAACAAAGTGTTCCCGAAACTCAAATTGACAAAAGAATCAATCAATCAATCAATCATGTGCCATGCCGGAAAGCGTGGGCGGTCATGACTCGCCATTTCAAAAGAATACGGGATGTGAAAATAAGGAATTGGAATCGGTATTGGCAATATCTAGGTTTATCCGATGAAGAACGGAAGGAAAGAACACGTCAAATAGATGACTATAAATCAGTAACAACATATGTCACACAGGAAGATGAGAATCACTGCCCAGTTCTACACATTAAAGAAACATAGATTAAATAGATTAAAACAAGTCAAGACAAATACATCCATTAGATTCACATGCAGTACACACAGCGACAAATGAGCATTGTATTTCTGAACACGGAATTCTATCTTTATAAATCTGTCGAAATTCTTATGTCTATAAATTTCACTTATATTCTAATTAAACGACACAATACATATACAGCTAGTTACATGTACGATTTATGAAGTACAATTCGTTACAATCACGTAATACGTCAAACACATATAACATATCAGTCAACCACATACATCACAGTACGTCAATAATATATACATACAATAAAAAAAATTCACAACTCATAAAGGGTATTTAATCACATCTAATACGCTGAACAAACGGTCAGGACATTTCAGAACATCTAAAAACAGCTGATAGTAATTGTTAATAACTATGTTATAACTATGTCATTATTGATTTGTCCATATACATACATATTTAAGTTATTATTGTTACAGATAGTTAGAATACGGCAGTATCTGTAACTACGTATATTGTCATCAAAATAAGATCTGAGGCATGTCGAGCAGACGAAATGTAATCCAACGTTGCAAGTTATCTTCGAGCTAAATCGTCATAGTCCAGATAAGTTAGATTAAAAATTAAGATATATTAATGATATTTTATTGCTGTTGAAAATGAAATTGATGAAAATTGAAAAAAAAAGTAAATTCAGAAAAAACGAAAAAAGATGAATTCCTGGAAAAAAATAAATTCAGGACAATGAAAAAAATAAGGCCATGAAAATGAAAAGAAGAGACATGACAAAACAATTGAAAAAAAAAAAAAAAAAAGAAGAAAAAAAAAACAAGATTTGTCATTATTTCGTTAAAAGCGTGATTCAGTTATCACATGCTGTATTATTGTTATTTTGTCATGACAATACATATATATTATGTACACTTTCACACAAATTCCACAGGTTTAGTAAACCAAATAGGTAGGGCACATGATGCAAAGGTCACTACTGATTTAATTTATGAAGAAATTTGATTAATTTTGATTATTCGATGATTTCATTACAATTGTATTATTGCATGGGTTATTATGCATAACTTTAAAATGTAATTATTTCATGAACAGGATGCATGGGAATGAAAGGAATATTAGTTATCTAGATAATTAACTTAATATTGCTATTATTATGTGATAGACTAGGATTAAATATTGCAGGTGAATATTAGACAGCTATACTCATAAGACACAGATGTCAACGAAGAATATATAGAAACAACATTAGAAAGTGCTGACAAAAATATACACATATGAAAACCCCACATGAAGCGTTACACGAAACAGTCGAAGTCGAAGCACAGAAGTTAGTCAACTGTAGTCAGGTCATACGCACAGTGGAGTATGAGAAGGTAGACTATGATTATGCACAGGGGAGGCAAGAGCGATTCACTTAACAATGATGTCAGTGGAGGCTGGATGTAATGAACACACACATTTAAGGAGCCACTAAGGATGTCCGGGGAGACATTGGGACTTAGTGATGCTGGACTTCAATTCTCTGAGATAAAAAGGAGTTTGGGAGCCACACATTGTCTACGGAGATAGATGTGAGATGTGTCCGATTTATAAAATAAATTTTTTTTTTGGTGATGATGTTCATAACAATTCAACTATTCACAATGGAATAGGTTGTAAGGAAAAGGGATACGCTTTATTGCAGAGACACGGACAGTTATGTGCGACCTTTAGTGAACAATGTAGACGGATATGCGCGACCTTTAGTAGACAATGTAGACGGAGATGTGCGACCATGGACCAATATGACAGGTATGTTCGACTACTGCGACTCATGTCACAGACTGGAAGACTGAGTTTATAGGTAAAATGTCTACAACATTTTAAATTGACGGGGGGGGGGGGGGGCATATGTGCCAGGTGTCGCAGAACAAAGAATGCAATAATCGGGAAATAGGAAAAGACAGCATACTGTGAACGCACCAGACTTGACTTGGTGATAGGAAAAACGTAACAGAGAAACAGACGGGGACCAGCGATGAAGGAAAGAAGACACTGTTATGATCAGGACAAGATCTAGTGAGCGACATAGAGGGACGGAGAAGATCAAGAAAAGAACGGCATAAAATTAAGATGAGAGACTAAATATTAGATGATAACATCTGGAAGACATAATGTGATGTGAGTAAATTAAGTAACAATAATTCTGTGAACTCTGAACACTGTAGGTACATGAGATAGGGCAAGTAACATGTTTGACCTTAATTGTAGTCGTATTTAAGTAGGGTTAGCGTGAGCAGGTATGACGGAATGCGAGGGGGTTGCATCATGTTGATGACCTGCATGTCATACGATTCATGGGATACTGCCTGAAATAAATAGACATGAAAATTTAGGCAATCTGTCAGCGTTCTATGTGACCAGTCTTACAGTTCTGTTGTTTGATTCACATTGAGTTATTTGGATAATTAAACCTAGATGAACAGAGCCAAACTTGCCAATGGAGAACAATAAAGATATAGAAGAATAGTGTTAGTTACTCCGTGGCAGTTTTGATGTTGTTGTTGATGGCTCTGATGTTGTTATTTGTACTGATGTTGCTGGATGGTGTTGATGTTTTTGTTCGTTTTGATATTGCTGTTGTTGTTAATGATGTTGTTATTGTCAGTGTTGTTGTTGTTGTTGTTGTTGTTGTTGTTGCTGTTGATATTGCTGTTGTTGTTAATGTTGTTAATGTTGTTGTTGTTGTTGTTGTTGGTGGTGGTGGTGGTGGTGGTGGTGGTGGTGGTGGTGGTGGTTGTAATGATGATAATGTTGTTATTGTTTGTTGTGATCATGGTGCTATTTTTGTTGTTGGTACTGCTTCTGTTAATATTTTGTTGTTGTTGTTGTTTTTGTTGGTGTTTGTTGTTGCAATAGTGGTGGTATTGCTGCGGTTCACCTATTGATTTGTTCACAATAGCTTAACTTGATGAATCGATGCCGAAACTCCATTCCCACCTTCTCCCAACTTTCACTGGATAAGGTGTGCAATCCGTGGTTCTGGTCTCCCACCATCGTCTTGGAGCATGTCTTACCGTATCTCAGAATGCAGAGTTTCTGTCTTTCTCCAGGTATGGTCATAGCGGAAATTATGGTTATTGCTCTCTTCGGTTGTCAGATGAGAATATTCTTTCATGAGTTTCTTGATTAATGTGGTTTCAATCTGGAAATGATGAGATGTCTTAATTATATCACTGGGGAAATGTTTGAGATGTCTTCATAATGTTGTATCACAAGGGAAATGATGAGATGTTTATATATATATATATACTATATATATATATATATAATATATATATATATATCACATCTTCCACGATTGTATACGTGCAAAAGTTCGGAGATAATATTCTCAATCAAAGTGATTACATACTGATACCAAAGAGATCCAGAAACAGTTTGGTACGAGCAAAATCTAGACTACGTGCAGATGGACATAGTGACCATATGCCAGTTATAGGAAAGATGAGTTTATGACTTTGAACCATAAATAAAGCTCTAAAGAACAACAAGTTAGATCTAGCATTACTTAAGACAGACAAAGAAATTAGACAAATGTACAATGTTACTGTAGAGAACACACTAGTGATGAACAATAAAACAAAAAGTCGCTTAAAGTCGTCAAGGTCGACTACATTGCACCGGGTTCTTATCCCATATGGATCAGTCCCTTTCCGCAGCGAGGAAAGCGACGCACAAAGCACGAAGCTCCAGCGACGACCTTCAGGTGTCTCCGAAATAAATGCACAAGTGAACCGAAGGAAGCGGCCCGGAATCGAACCCATAACCTTCGTAGCCCGAGTCAGACAGCTTGACCACTTCGCCACGAAGACTCCCGTTTGATGAACAATGAGACATGGTGCGGGAATCAATCCAACAGACATCAAAATAAATCATTCCATCTAAATAGGGAATTGTAAAAATGAAATGGATGACAGATGAAATGTGAAGATGATGGACGAAAGAAGAAAGAAAAAGCAAGATAAAGAAGATTATATTAGAATTCATAAATATATAGTAAACAAATGCAAAGTGGCTAACACATTAATAGCTGAATAATCAGTGCATGGAAATTGAGACAACTTTGGAAAAGAATCACATTTCATGTAAAATGTTAGTTGCATATCCTTTACAGGACGTAGCAGCCAACCCCAGCATTTTTCGGCTGTTCCATTGCTTTCTGAACGACCATACCCAAATACCATTTCAATAAAAAGCAACGTAAGGCGAGCTGCTGCCAAGTCTCCACAGCTGTGTTTCGAACGGTATGCAGGAATACGAACTGCGTCCGTAACCTCCTCGGCATGGAGTAGGAATCGCCACGGAGCTGGAGTACCGGAATCGCCACGGAGCTGGAGTACCGAAATCGTCACGGAGCTGGAGTACATTCCATGTATCAACAAATAAATACAATAACAGGCAGGATAACACGAAATACCACTGGATGTATAAAATCTACGGGCTAGAGATCAAATGAGGCTAGGTCAAGGGATGTCTTACATACTAAGAGTGGAGTATTCGATGGTTTCAACCGTTGTACGTGTAGTTTGGGTCCAAGTTGGATTTGATTGCGGGTCGAAGATGATTACTGAGAAAATCTATATACTTATCACTGATGACAGTTTTCCCTCTTGGCATGTAGTGCTCTAAAATAACGTCGCGTTCATCTCAAAAGGAGAGTCAACATAACCTTCAATGCAGATGGTTGGGTGCGAAACTTCTTTTGTTTCGGTGAGGAAGGATGGCGACATTCCTTGCTCGCTTCCTTCATTTCGACTCGTGGTAGTGAACCCAGCGAATGTACTTCCTTAAAAATGAAATTCTCGTGACACTATATGTATGCTCGTATTGTTGTTTCAGTTTCTGTAGGGAGAAACATAAGTGTGTAAGTTACACCATTCAGAATAGGTCGCCAATGAGTCAAAAGAAAGGAGTTTCTTACAACAAAGTAAACACATAAACAGTAAGTCAGGTGTGTTGTGTTTGTAGAGTGCAGTCCTGGAGAAATACATTCAACAATGTGACAATACTAATCTGAATGTGCGGATAGATATTAGTGCCTTGGTTGTCTTGTCTATTCTATGATGTTTACTTCATCCGTGTACTTTCTCTAGGAGAAATAGTACTTAGAAGATTAATGGAACTTTGGTAAAGCTGTGGACATGTACGCAATATACAATTAGTGGACATGTGGTAAAGCTGTGAACATGTAAACAATATGAAATAACACAAAGTAATGCAGCTTTACAGATTGCAATAACAGAAAACATAGGACGTTGCAGAGACTAGCTTTCATCAGCAAACAAATACGTGCCCAAAACACAACATATAAACACGGGGGAGATAATACAGGGCTAAATTGAGGCATAAGAACGGGATGAGAAGAATGGACAGATTGAAAACAAATTAACATGTGTCGCTTGTCTCAGACTCTCAGGCTGTGATACTAACACAAATCTTGAAGGTGATACTTTTATACAGACATCCGTGAGAGTCTGTGGTGTGATGGAAACAGGTGTAGGGGATGGTAACGGTTCCCCTTGGACCCCTTGGTCTAGGTGGAGTACCCATGTAGGGTCACGTGAAGCCAAGGATGCAGGTGGTGGGTGGAGTTGAAAAGCAGCCGACAGATAGTTGTTGGTTAACGTTATGATCTCAAGTTCACGATCGTAGGCAGAGACTCTCTGTATAGAGACAATGGCTACATTCATCGACCAGTATGGTCATTGCTAAGAATGAACGCATTGGCAAAGTACCTTCTTTACATATGCCCAGATAATCATGTTTCATCAATTTATAGTATTCAATTAGCAGTCGTTGATATTATTACACTTGCAATTCTTCTTATAGTTTGTGCCAAATGTTTTTGATGATCATGTCTGCTCACATACCTCTGTGTCATGTGTTGCAAATATTCTTATAGTCCATGTCGTTTGGCGTTGATGATCATGTAAGTCCACAACCTCTGTCTCGTGTGATGCTAGTCATTTGTGACACTGATGTTCCTCTACGCCATAATATTAAAACTGTCCCGAATCTTTTCTCTTGTTTTCACCTGTCCCTCTTCTCCTCCAAATGTCCCCATTGTGACGATATACGCCGGTTTTCCCTTCTCATAACATGTCCAAGGAAGAAACAGAAGTCATTCATTGAGGCAATAAACCTTGATGAACCGTGATCCTTCCTGAACCAATAGGTCATTATCTTACATGTCCGATACATTCAGCCACCATTAGTTCAATATATCGTTACCTAACGTATCTTACACGTGTTAAAACATGCACTTGTGTAGCCCAGATATAGACATAGCAGGAAGATATCATCAATGCAGTACTGACTCGGCTGGCGTATACTGGCCAGAAGTTGATGATAACCTCACCAAACGACCTGGAGAGTGAGGTCTGGTCAAGCAGGTCGATGGTGACTTCGAGGTCATGACGTGCAATAATATGGCAACCCTTCATGGAAACAGGAGGAGAAATACTGTCAAATGGATGGGGCATCTGAAAACTGAACACTGAAGCGAATGCCCGATGTGCAGTAAAAAGACACAACATGACATCAGAAAAACATACCATAATATATACATGCAGTTACCAGCACACACAGACGCTAATTTAGTCATGGTGTCAGTGATTACAATATCAGTTGTTATCTTGCCTCCGGATTTCATCTTCCCGTTCACATTCCACGTGTCTTGTTGGCGTCCAGTCCTGTCACAGAGTGTGTCCAGATGTCATGAGACAGCAAGAATGCATCGTACCCTACGTGTCTCCTCAACAGAATCACCAACAGAAATGCAACGACTGTGTGTCCTGGTGACTATCGGTGCCTGTCTTGTCGCGTCTGCCCGACAAGATGTTGCTGTGACATTTCAGAGACGGCTGACCCAGCTAAATCTCACCAGCATCAAACTAACACAGTAAGTAAAATTGTAAAGAGCTCCTGTTCATGCGCTCGAGCGACGTTGCTTGACACAGCATAATACGATATATTAGTCGACCATGGATGTGTGATGTGGTCAATATGAAGCAGCATTTTCACAAGATGAACAATAGTCTCTGCAATTTATCTTTGTCAATCGAGTTGAGGAAAAGAATGCCAAATAGCTATATTGTGTCAATCCGATGTAGGGAAGAGAATCATGGACAATTAGCAGGCAAGTGAGGAATTATATAAAGGCCACGAAGATGTGGTAGCCCGTGTCACGCCATGACCAGTCGTGGATCAGGTCAGTGTTTTTTGTGCCGACCCAAACTGCGTGACGCGATAAAATCAGTCCTGTATGTCATGAATACAAAACACCCCTGGAACCGGCAAAATGACACCATATTTACCAAACCACCATAGAGTGGGTCCAATAGTTGAGTCTCTGCACGTTGAGATCAAGTAAATCATACGGCGTGTATTCCATTCCAGGAATGTTTTAAGTATCGTTTGGTAATCTGTGTGTTCACGTGTGGTGGAATTTCCAGTCATAAATCGATACTGAGAAATGAAGTTAAAATTACTATTGCAAACAATCTACCATTAATCCTAAAATGGAAGTCAAAGGTGTGGTCTTTGAGCTTACCACAAATAGTTTTAAAGTAAGTTGAGTTGAATTGAATTGAGTTAAGAATAGACATCACTGCACTCACGAAATTCCCATACGTGCACCGTCCCCTCGTTCAACAGCCAGCGAAGAGTCATACTACTAATCGTTCCCACCACTATCTGATTTAAAGTTGACTTGGTCTTACCTCTCAGTTTGAAATTCTTCAAGAACTCCTGCCGATCGTCCGCAATCGCATTCTTTCCACATATGGATTATAAATCTGTTCCTTTGCCTTCTCCACCTGGTCCCACAAGCGCGCGACCATCTGCCCCTTGTCGATGGGCAATCTACCACTTAAAGGTGCATTCCCTGCCAGCCTATCAGACTGTTCATTGCCCCGCACCAACGCATGGCCAGGGCAAAATATCCATACAATTCTCACAATCTGTGACCTCTGAAGCGACGATGGCCATTCCACACGAAACATTCCTTTCTCCACCTTACTAAGCCTACTCTTTGAATCCGTAATGAATACAATGTGTGTTGCAGTAACTAACGGAATGCCGCTGTTGCTGCTTCCACCTCCATTCTCATGCTGGAGGTCGTAGTCTCATATGCCAGACTCTCTTTTTTCAAGACTCGTCCATTAGCCTTTGCAATAAAACCCAAACAACTACGCCTGTTTCTCACCACTGACCCATCGGTGTAGATGACTATGTCACCTTGATGTGTGTTACTCTGGATATGTTGTTGCACTTCAAATTCAATGCGGCCCGCTGCCCTTTCTCTGCACTCACGACCCAGTGTTACCATTGTATTGTGCCAGTCTGTCATGTCTTCCTTAACTTCAACCCACTCTTTTTTACGATTGATGGTCTCAAAATAAAATACCTTACTTATATATATAGTTATGTCTGTGCCACCCAAACAGAATGCTGCCATGCGGGTAATCCTGGGATCACAAAGGACACACCAATTATATGTATGCGGCATATCACCAAGGAATCATGTCACTAAGCTTCTACTCAGAATTATAATGAGAAGAACAAGGAAGAAAATAAAAATGGAAATTGGTGAAGAACAGTATGGATTTGTGGAAGGAAAAGGTACAAACAATGCAATATACACATTGCGAACACTACTAGACAGATCAGTAGAGACAAAGGAAGACATATATTTGTGCTTCATAGATTATAATAAGGCATTTGATAAAAAAAACATGATGAACTGATTACAATGTTGGAAGATATTAATATTGATGGTGAAACATAGGTGAAAACAGGAGCACAAACCACTTAATTCTGATACGTGATGTGAGGAGAAGAGCGCAACCCTGACTTCGTAGGGCCAAAGAAGAAAATGAATAATGAGAGAGAACCTCTCACCGTCTTCGGTTAACAAGAATAGAAAAGAATTAAGTTTAAGAAGATCCAGGAATGGGCCGACAGGGAATAGGACAAATTGTCTCCAATACCAGACAAAGAATTACTCCGAGGGCTGTTCTAACACCAATGATTATATAATTAGAGTCTATCAACTAAACGACAAAGTAAGAATAACGCAAGTATCATTTGTTTATTAAACTTCTAAAAGCAACAATAATATGAAGACATGTAACATCAATTAAGAAGTTAGAATCCAGCAAAACCAAACAGCAAAAATTCTAATCAAACAAATAAAACTCCTAAGTATAGCACAAACTTCTAAATACAGCAAATCTTCTTATTCAGCAAAAACTTCAAGTCTAACAAAAACTAATCTACCAAAAACTAATCCACCAAAAAAAAAATAAGTAAAGCAAAAGCTTCAAGTCTACTAAAACTAATATACCAAAAACTCAGGAAATCTAAGATCTAAAATTAGAATTCTGGCTTTTTCACTGCAAAACCTTTCAAGGTGAAAAGTAATACGCTTACTATAGGCATTGGCGCCTCATAACAGGAAGACCGGTTCTACCTGTGCACCCGTTTTAATGCTGGGGCCTGAAGAATTTCCAGGGTTCCAGAACAATATGACTGTCCGCGCCCTCTGGCGAAGTTCCATCATCATCGCGAGCCGAGTACATTATTCCCCCTCTTTAACTGTTGTCGTCCGACAACTGGACCTTACACCCTCAGTGCCCTGGGTAAAGGAGGGATAATTTCTTACCCTTACCTTATAATTCTCCACTATTAATGGGACTCAACAAAATTGTCCTATCCTAATCAGACATTACCTATAAAGTAAAACACCCCAAAATTGTACATCAGATACCAACAAGAATGGTCACATGCAAATACAAGCTACATGTATACTGATGCCAGTCATTATTCATGACTAAACTAATATCCGCAGTGTCATAAAAATTAATGAAATCAACAGGGAGACAGTCTCCCGCAACCTTGGTGTCCACAATTATATACGAACAATTACAAAATCAATGATTAATTCCCTCTCTTTAACAGTTGTCGTTGTGACAACTGGGCCTTATGCCATTGGTACTCTTAGCGTAGAAATAGATAACTTCAGACTTCTATGCTCTGACAATTCTATGCCAGGGAACACATCTCTCAGCAACAAAAACCTATCACTCTTGAGGACATTGCCCTCAACACCTGAACTGCTGGTTACATCCCCAAACAGTACCATTATTTAAAGAATAAACTCGTTCTATCCAGACTTATAATGTGAAACAGTACCCATGTACATCACCAGTCATCAATAAGTTCAAAATAACATTAATCTCAACACATAAGTATAAGCCATCCTTACACTCGTACAAATTGTTAATACTTAAAGATCAAATTAACATAAGTGACGAGGAATAGCCCCTCTGCTGCAAGAACAATCGTAAAATTGAATAACACCCTCACCTGTTACATAAATTAATTAAACAAACATGAAACCTACATAAACAATAAACCAGCAACCTTTATACTGGTTACCGCTTGCCTCAACGCTGAACATTTAAAACAAAATGTATTTACACATAACATCATCTGTCTCTTCTAAGACGGATTCTCTCTGATCGCCTCACATTCAAGTCTCCTGGCTCAAACATGTACCAGTCACTTATTGGTGGTCTATCCCGTGGTTCCTCAACCTCTACCACAACAGGCAATTCTGATAGCCTTATTGTCGTCTCTGGTACCTCAGTTACATCATATTTCTCATACAGTTTTAATTCGTGTCATGCTGCTCTAATGTCAGGTCCATTCTCTCCAACTCTTCTAATAACATATGGACCACCTGATGCTTTTGGAACCTGTACCACTGTATATTTGCCTACAGACCACTGTTCTTTAATCTTGCACCTTTCTGTATAGTGGACGCTCTTCCTATCTACTTCTCCTATTGTTAGCAATTGAGGAGATGATGTCTTGTCACATCTCTCTTTCCTTACAGCAGCTACTTTTTTAACTGTTCGCCTGCACTAACATGCGCGTTACGCAGACAGGAAAGATGTCCAGTCACCCAGTTCTCAACATTTGGTTCCCCATAATTACAATCACTATCATCACTAGCGTCTAGAATGACATTTACTGGCAATTTGGGTTCTATTCCATACACCAAGTAGTACGGGGAATACCCTGTGGACGAGTGGAGTGTAGAGTTATAAACTAACAAAATCTCAGCTAGATGTTCAGACCGTTTTCTTTTCTGGTTTGCCTCTCGCGGTCTCAGAAGATCATGTACGGTTCTATTCCTCTCGCACTGACCGTTAACCTTTGTATTCTAACTCGTGGTTCGGCTCTTTTGAATCCCGTATACCCTATAGAATTCTGCAATCACAGCCGATTCATAGTTCCTGCTCTTATCTGAAAGGAGCCTATGGGGTACACCTAAATACAAAAACCATTTCTCAACCAGTACTCTCGCAACTGTCGAGGCCTTCTGATCCCTTGTGGGAACAGCAATTGTAAATGTAGTGAAAACATCTGTAATAACCAACACATTTTCATACCCCCGACTATTCTTCTCCAACACAGTAAAATCAATGGTCACCACCTCAAAAGGCCTAAATGCTAATAAATTACCTGAAGGACCCTGCAGTTTAATATGGGGTGGTTTAGCAATATTACACCTCTGGCATCTTTTGCAAAACAGTTCAACATCTTTCGAGATGCCAACCCAATAACAGCGACATCTCATGATTTGTATCATCATATCTCTGCCCTGATGGCCGGTGCTGTGCACCGATTCTAATACTCTGTTTTAATGCATCGTTTACCACCAATTGAGAAATCCACCCTCTATCTGGCTTCTTTAATTTCCTGTAAACAACCCATTAATCACACCCAATCTCTTTCGCTGCTTCAAGGAGCTTTTGGTTTCAGGGGGTAAACCCCTCATCTCTATTTTACTCAGTCTCACTATCTCACTCACTTAGTTTAACACTTTACATATGCCCATCTTCTGCTTGTAGTTTTCTCAACTCGTCAGCTAATTTGATGGTAATGATAGCAGTGGCACATTACCCACAGGGTTATTCTGTCTATCTACATCAACAATTTCTCATATCTTAGCTGTTCTTACTTTTGGACTGAGTGGTGTAGCAGCTATCTAACTGACAGGAATGTCACCTTCTTCATCTGATCTTCCTGGGACTTCAAAAGGGTAGCGGGACAAATAATCAGCATTTCCATTAGCACGGCCTGGTTTGTGCTTAATGGTGTAGTCAAACATCGACATCTGTGCTATCCATCTCTGCTCAATGGCACCCAATTTAGCCTTTTGCCATAAGGCTAAATTCCGATATGTAAAAACTTCTACTTTAATACACAAAAGATAACTTCTGAACTTCTCAGTCATAGCCCACTTCAACGCAAGTAACTCAAGCTTAGAACTGCTTTTAGCATTTCGTTCTGAGGGGCGAAGCGTACGGCTAGCGTAAGCTAGAACTCTTTTCGTACCAGCTTGAATTTGCGAGACGACAGCCCCAAAGCCCTTGTATAAGGCATCTACTTCCAATATGAACTGCAACGAGAAGTCTGGGAAGCCCAGCAGTGGTGTTGATGTCAGTGCCTCTTTTAAGCGTCCAAATGCCTCCTCGCACTCGGAGTCCACAATCGTTCTATGGGTCCTTTCTTATTCTTAGTATCACCGGTTTGCTGCTGGTTGAGTTGGCCAACCAGCTCATGTAGTTGTCTTGCAATATTAGCAAGCTTTGGGGCAAACCTTCTATAATAACTGGCTAACCCGAGAAATGATCTAAGTTCTGTCTGAGTTCTGGGCGCAGGTGTTTCTTTTATGGCTGCCACTTTATCATACATGGTGCCAATGCCTTCTTCTGAAATGGTGTGCCCTAAAAATTCCACCTTTTTCTGTCAAAATTTCTTTCTCAAGCCTACTCAGATGCTCTGGAAAATCCCCAGAAAACACCAATATGTCATCAAGGCATACCAACAAAATCTGGAATAAATAGCCATTCAGAGGGCATTGCATTAACCTCTGGAAGCTGCTCGCTGAGTTTGCGTCCCATCGGCATCCACGTATACTCATACAAACCAAACGATGGGGTAAACGCAGTTTTCTCTTGATCCTCTGGTTTCATGGCCACCTGATAATTGTCAGAATCTCGAATGTCTCCAACCGAGATGCAGGAACATCGTTACGCCCGCCAGGCGAATAGTCCCCAGCCGGGATGCAGCAACATCGTTACGCCCACCAGGCGAGTATTAGTTACCTGCCCGCAGGTTGCTGGCTGACGCGATAGCCAGCGGTCAGGCAAGGACAAAGCAAGACGCACGCAGGCCTCGTGAAGCCAATCCACAGAGGGCAAGCGCTTTGCGAGAAACAGACAGACAGCTTGGGGTACTTGGACCAGACAGGACGTATAGAGAGAGAAAGGCTTTGTGTAGTTCTGTGCCCGAAAGTCGAGTGCTTGTACATCTTGTGAGATAGACTGTAAGCTGTGGGTTGTCTGTAAGTGTATTGATGTATCATATATGTATTGGAATAATTATCACATGCCAAACTAGATCGTATTGCATGTGATCGGTAAATAAATCCATTGAACTTCGTGTCGTTGTGTCTCAAGTCCAATCATGTTGTACTTGTACTTGTCTCACATGTGTTAGGGATAACGAGCCAAGTTTAAGACTCTGACATGTGTGAACGTGGGGCGCTCGTCCTCATTGAACGTGGTGGCATCGTCCGACTTTAAATTAATTAAGATTTGAACCTAGATTTGTGAACGTGACTTTCGTCCAGCGTTAATGTACATTTAAATGTGAACGTGAAGGCTCATCCTCATATAGTATTATAGTAAATTGTTTAAATATGGAGGCTAGATGTGAACGTAAAGTACATACATTTGTTTGATCCTGTAAACGTGTAAAACATCAGTGATTGTGTAACTTGTCGCCATTTTGACCTTGTCGACATTGTGAAATCGTCGCCATTGTAACCTTGTCGCCATCTTGTATACTTGATGTCTATGTCCTTACTGAATGTCATCTTGATGTAAGTGATGTGTCATCAGTGTTATAGAGTGTTGAGATATATTTAGATTGTCTTTGTGAAGTTAGTTGTGGAAAGCAAAAAGTTTCGGAAAGAAAGTGACTTGTGGTTTTGAAAAAAATAATTGTTGATTGACGACATTACGACCTACAATTACACTCAACGCCATACAAACCTAATCAAAACTTAGTGACAAGCATACACACCACATCAAATAGACGCTAATTTATTTTCCCCAAAACAAAGCAGGTTTTCTGTGCCATCTGAAACCCTTGCCCGTAGAGGTCATTTGTGTTTTGAACTAGCGACCCTACTAGTGTGAACCGTTCTCCACCGCATCCAGTACACTTGAGTATATTTTTCTTTCTATATACTTTCGGATGCAAATTTGGGCACAAATTGTAAGTTGAACACAATTGTAAATTTCTCACTATACTAACAACTTATAACTAATTGTGTGTCTGACAACTCATTTGCATTTATTATTACCATCATGTCTTCATTAAACGACTTCATCGAAATGGGTTTAAAGTTAAAGTTAACTGGTGATGAGTTAACAAATTGGAGTGAAAGGAAATACTCTGAATACCACGAACGCGAGGAAAGAGCAGCTGAAAGGGCTGCCAAACAGGCAGAGGCAGAAACAGCATTAAAGCAGGCAGAGATAGAATTATCTGCAAAAACAAAACAGGCAGAGTTAGAGAATGAATTGAGGAAGGCAGAAATCTCAGCTCAGAGTAAAAGAGAAGAGCTTGAGTTACAACTAAAAATTAAACAACTTGAAACTGATACTGCCATAGACAAAGAGTCTAAGAAAGCTCAGAGACTGGAGAAAGAAAACCAGTATAAAAAGTATCAAGGTAGTGTAAGAAATTATACCTCAGGTGACTGCATTGCAGCCTTCACCCAAAATTTTGAAACCTTAATGGACTATTACCAGGTCCCAATGTCTGAATGGAATATTATTTATATGAGGAGTTTGTCAGGGGAACCTCTGAAAGTCATAGAGACTATCCCCAAAGACCTCAGGAAAGATTACCATTATCTAAAATCAAAGATTATGGCACATTTTATGCTAAATGAGGCAGGCTACAGAGAACAATTCAGCAAGTTGAGTCCCAAAATCGACTCAAACGTTCTCTGACTACCTCTGCTTAGTCCGAGACATATTTGCAAAATGGACTTCAGCAGCCAAAATAAATAAGGATTATCAGAAATTAGAAGATCTAATCATCAGGGATAAAGTCATCTCATCCCTTCCATCAGCATTTTCAAAATTTTTGCAAGAGAATGAATGTACGAGTGTAGATCAGATTGAGAGACGTGGTTCGGCTTATTATACAGCCAATAAACATTGTTTTGCTAGTGAAGCTATTGATACAAACTTTGTAGCATCGGCTAACTATGAAAAACCTCGATCAGAACCCTATCATAGGCAAAAACCATATAAGCCTACTTCTGAGAAATACAATCATTGTAGATATTGTACCTTTTCACACCACCAAGGTGAGATGTGTGACAAAAACCCTGCATATCTTACATATCTACAGAACATCATAAATAGCCAAGATAAGGAGCGTAAAGCCTTCAAAAATGCACGTAAATGTTTCCTCTGTAAGGCGTACGGGCATTGGCGTCATGCTTGTAAAGGAAGGCAAATGACCAAGAAAGCAAATGCCGCCTTATTTGATAGTTCATCATCAGATGAAGAACAATCAGAGAAACACCCTGTGAACTCAGCACAGGCTTTTGACATGTTTAACGCAAATAAATGTACTGTTTGTAATACCTTTTATGAAGATGGCGTTTTGACATGCGGCCACTCCATTCCTATTGCCAATGAAGAAGCTAATTTGGTAATAGATTCCAAAGGCAGAATAAACATCCATCAGGGATATGTGAATGGCAAGCCCGCTACAGTCCTTCGGGACACCGGCAGTTCACTTATTGGACTAAAGAGAAAGTTCATAATGCCTACAGACTATACAGGCAGGCACGTAACATGCAGAACATTCTCTGGAAATATTGAAAAGTACCCATTAGCATGGGCATATATTCAGACACCTTTCCTCACTGGGAAAGTAAAATGCGCAGCATTAACTAACCCTGTGTGTGATATTATCATTGGAAATTTACCAGAGGTGAATGATATGCCTCATGATATAACATCTGTTTGCATTGATGAGAACTTAACATCATCACCATCACATAGTCATCATTGATAATGTTGTATCACCAAATGAATGTATGGTAGCTAATGTAGCACTAAGATCTCATGACATCATTGATCAAACTGTTTCATCACCATCTGATATCATTGAATGTGTGAACGCAGTAACTAGATCTACTGCTAGAGTGCAAGATGAAATTAATCAAACTGAGGCTATAGAAATGCTTAGCCCAGTGGTACTACCTCCTAAAACTATGAAGGAGACTTTTGTAACAGCCCAAAAAGCTGATCCTTCATTGTCTAAATATTTTAATCTGATCGGCCAAAAGCCAAAGGTAACCAAAAATGCAAGATGGCATTTTGCTTTGAAAAATTGCATCCTCACCAGGTACTATACCAGAGGTGACAGCACAACAGAGCAAACTGTTTTGCCAGTTGAATACCGTAAGCAAGCCTTACATCTTGCCCATGATATACCTCTTGCAGGGCATATGGCATACTCTAAGACCAGATCAAGATTACTAACACAGTTTTATTGGCCCAAATTCTGCAATGACATTAAGCAATATTGCAGAAGTTGTGACATCTGCCAAAAACTAGTAAAGAAAGGTAAACACCCACAGGCAAAATTACAAATCACTGACTTAGCCAGTCGACCTTTTGAGAAAATATCTGTCGACATAGTGGGCCCTCTTAATCAGATAACAACCAGAGGGAATAAATATATTATTACCTTCATTGATCTATGTAATCGCTGGCCTGAAGCGATTCCGCTAAAGAACATAACTGCCAATGATATAATGGAAGTTTTCTTCCATATATTTTCACGGATAGGATTTCCAGACACTATCCTATCAGATAGGGGAAGTCAGTTCATTGCCGCATCTACTCAAGCTTTCACCAAAATGTTAGGGGTGAAGCAATGTTTCAATTCTCCATATCACCCTCACTCAACGGGTATCATAGAAAAGTTTAACGGTGATTTAAAGCATATGCTTGCTAAAGTCACGCAAGAACATCCCAACAACTGGGACTTGTATTTGCCTGCTATACTTTTTGCTTATCGCGAAGTGCCACATTCTAGTACTGGATTCTCTCCTTTTGAACTTATCTATGGTGCCAAACCACGTGGCCCATTGAGTATCTATCATCAAATGTTAACTGAAGCCACTCCTTTACTTAAACCCATATCATCATACGTATACGTTACATCATTGCGTGAAAGAATCATCAAATCTTGTATAATTGCAAAAGAAGCACTAAAATTATCTGGTGCTACATATAGACAATATGCAGACAAAGGTAACAGGACAATAACGTTGACACCTGGACAGGACGTACTTCTTCTCTTACCTAGTGACAGACTCTTATTGACTGAGTCTTGGCAAGGACCATTTAAAGTTATAAGACAGATTTCAGCTGTAGACTATGAGATTAAAATAAAAGACAAACACAAAATATTCCACATCAATATGCTAAGACCATATTACAACAGAGATAACGAACAAGACGATACAATAGCTTGTACAGTAATAATAGACCATGAAGATGACGAAGATAGTGACGAAATTCCAACACCTGCATTAGACACGACGAACTGCTTGAAAGAAATCAAAATAAACCCAAACTTAACTCAAGCAGAAACAGACAGCTGCAAAATCTCATACAACAGTACAACACCATCTTCTCCAACAACCCAGGACAAACAGAATTAGTACAGCATCACATCACACTCACTTCAAACACACCCATAAGATGCAGACCTTACACCATTCCAGTGCATTACAAAGAAAACTTACATCAGGAAATCATTAGCTTAGAGAAAAACAACATCATTAGACGATCCCAATCACATTTCTCATCTCCAATGGTCATGGTACGCAAAAAGGACAATACGATAAGACTCTGTATCGACTATAGAAAATTAAATAAAATAACGCTTCTAGATCTAGAACCAATGTCCAACTCTGAAGATCTACTGACAGAACTGACAGACTCTAGATTCTTTACGAAGTTAGACATGACGAAAGGTTACTGGCAGATAACGGTAGACGAACAGAGCAGACACCTGACAGAATTTGCCACACCTTGGGGACTGTACGAATGGTGCAAACTTCCATTTGGGCTTGTCAATGCCCCAGCGACATTCGTACGTATGACACGACTTTTACTAGTGGACATACCAAACATTATCTGTTACATGGACGACATTTGTGTTCACACAAAGACAATGACAGACCATATAAGGACATTACAGCAGACATTTGAACGGATCAGACAGCACGGACTGACGGTAAAGCCTACAAAAGTAGACATAGCCTATCAGGAAATATCCTTCTTGGGGTACAAAATATCTAATGGCTTTGTCACGACAGACGATAACATCGTGTCCAAAATACTGAAACTCTCACTTCCGACTACGAAAAAAGCAAGTCAGAAGTGTGTTAGGATTACTAAATTATTATAGACAGTTCATACCTGATTTTGCTGAACTGACTGAAAAATTTACTAACCTACTAACGAAAGACCAACCTGAAAATATTGTAAACAATGAATGCCTAAAATTTGCATTCCAGAAAGTGTTATCTTATTTCTCTGAGAATAGTTTAAAGAATCCCATTCTCAAATTGCCAAATTTTCTTATTTCTTTCAGATTACGCACAGACGCGAGCTCCGTAGCGATTGGAGCAGTTCTGCTACAGGAACATGATAACATCTTACATCCTGTAATCTACTTCTCTAGAAAATTAAAACCTAGAGAACGCGCTTGGTCGACACCGCAGTTGGAAGCCCTTGCTCTAGTGGAGGGTATAACTAAATTTTCCAGATTCCTCCTGGGACGTCATTTCATTGTGGAGTCCGACAGTAGCCCTTTAAAATTTATTACTTCAGGAATGCCTACCAACCAAATGATAGCGCGCTGGTCTCTTAAACTTCAAGATTACAGCTTTGAAGTTCGACATATCGCAGGCAGAACCAACACGATTGCCGATCTTTTGTCCCGTTGTCCGACCGACCCAGTAAGCACTAATGTCTGAGTGCAGTGTGTTAAATACACTCAGACCAACACAGCCATCAGTGAAATTTTTTTCCTCCACGAAAGCTGTGTATGTCGACTATGTGATGTGATAGGGTTTATTCCCATTATATATAGTTTTCTTATTTTATTATTACTGTAGTAAGTGTCTTGAATAATTGTGTAGTGTGTGGTAGAAAGCGAACAATATTAATTGTACATATACTTACGAAACAAGAACAGTGCCACATTCGCTCTGAACTTACCGCAAGCGAACTATCCAATTTATCAGTGGTATCTGCGAGTGGAACATATCCAGTGATATTTTTAATCCGTGTATGAAAGAGTGAACTGAACTTTGACATATACACCACTGCAGTCAATCGAAATCCAGAAGTTTTCCAGCGAAACATCCAACACATGAACTATCAGAACAGTTATATTCCGAATTGCTACATCAGACCGGAACAAGTGTGTTATAGAATTTTTCAACATCAGCTATTCGTGTGTACTTCCGGATAATTTATAAATTTAGTCCAAAATTAGCAGACGACAAACAAAACCTTAAAAAGGTATGACGCTTCTAAAATATTTAAGAATCATCAATTTCGAATACACGAATTGTGTATTAATAGTGTTTCAACTAGTGTAATCTTAGAATCATATCTTGATTAACTTATTCATACTATCGACATTTTTTCGCTAGTATGGAAAAGCATCAAGCGATGACGCTGAGAAATAGAAGAATAATTGTAAATTATTAAATTTAAGATTGTTTAAAATTATGTCCCTTTCATTTAATTGTTATTACATTATTACACCAAGGGCGATAAATTGAAATGTATTCGAATATGTGTTGTATATAAATAGCCATGGTGTTGCCAGATTGTTAACACTACAAGAAGTCATCAACTGGGCATGGTATAGGTTTACCGACGTTGTAGACCGACGGAAGAGCTCATGGCCAAATGAGGTCGGAACTCGAACGTTGAATGCGACTTATAAAAAGTCGTATTACGGTCTTACCAGATGTTTTTTGGTTACAAAGAGCATATTATTACTTTTTTTTCGAGGTTGCGAGGTAGTTCCTTTGGAAAGCTGGTGCTACCGATCTGACTGGGTCAATATTGCAACTCAGGTAATCATCCATCGAGAGGATGAAACTTGGCAAGTGGTAAAAATTGAACACCACATGTCTTAAAATACAACTTGCATTTCTTATGTATTTCTATGCCAATGTATGTATTATTATGTATTTCTATACCAATGTATATAACAACAGAAAGATCGATTCTGACATGGTTAAAATATTAACCCGGTATGTATATAGAGAGTATACATGAAAGATGACATCTTTCATGGAGAAGCCCCGGGGGAGCATGTCAGAATCTCGAATGTCTCCAACCAAGATGCAGGAACATCGTTACGCCCGCCAGGCGAATAGTCCCCAGCCGGGATGCAGCAACATCGTTACGCCCGCCAGGCGAGTATTAGTTACCTGCCCGCAGGTTGCTGGCTGACGCGATAGCCAGCGGTCAGGCAAGGACAAAGCAAGACGCACGCAGGCCTCGTGAAGCCAATCCACAGAGGGCAAGCGCTTTGCGAGAAACAGACAGACAGCTTGGGGTACTTTGACCAGACAGGATGTATAGAGAGAGAAAGGCGTTGTGTAGTTCTGTGCCCGAAAGTCGAGTGCTTGTACATCTTGTGAGATAGACTGTAAGCTGTGGGTTGTCTGTAAGTGTATTGATGTATCATATATGTATTGTAATGATTATCACATGCCAAACTAGATCGTATTGCATGTGATCGGTAAATAAATCCATTGAACTTCGTGTCGTTGTGTCTCAAGTCCAATCATGTTGTACTTGTACTTGTCTCACATGTGTTAGGGATAACGAGCCAAGTTTAAGACTCTGACAATAATACCCACTGGCTAGATCTAAAGTTGAAAACAATTTGGCGCCACCCAGTGCATCTAGATATTCATCTACTCTAGGGAGAGGGTATGCATTTTTCTTTGCCCTAACATTTACAGCCCGATAATCAACACATAACCTAAGCCTACCATATTTTGTCCTCACGAGGACCACCAGGGAAGCCCAAGGACTGGTGGAACTTTCCGTAATAATCTGACTATCTAATAAAACTTGGAGATGATCTTGTACTTCTCTATAAAATGCTGGGGGAATTCTCTTATAAGGCTGCTTAATTGGGGGGGGGGGGGATCATCTGGATACTGTGGGTTACTTTATCTGTATAGCCTATGTTAGTATCTCACTTGGCAAAACGACTATCATACCTAACTAATAACTCATCTAACGTCTTCCTATCTCTATCACTACCCTCAAAACTGCTCACATCTACAGGGCACCTAACATTTTCTTTCTCCCCGACATATGGCCGCATTGAAACCTCAACTTCCTGAGCACTTACAATTTTGAAATGGTTGGTAAAATCCATAGTAGCATTTGAAATATCCCCAACTTGAGTACCCTTCGACAAAAATATGTCTTCGTTCCCCAGATTGACTGCTTGGACTTGGCATACGCCTCGTCTCAGGTAGTCAATGTGTGGGACAAAAGCAAACCCTTGTGCTCCAAGTCTCGAGTCAGGCTGAAAATGCACAAATCTAACACATTTTAAACTAATTTCAGTGATGGAGCGGGCAGGTACACAAACTCTATTAGCAACAGAAACTTTAGCACTGTCCAGTGCGACTCCATTAATCTCCTCCGCTGGGCTGCTCCATTTAAGAAATCTACACACATCTGGTACTGATTGTAAAATAATTGTGCCAATTATACCCGGCACTCTTCTCTCCCAATTGTTCATGTCTTTGGTGACAAAAACTTGAGTCCCATTCAAATCAATGTCACACACATATAATGTGAAACAATACCCATGTACATCACCAGTCATCAATAAGTCCAAAATAACATTATCTCAACACATAAGTATAAGCCATCCTTACACTCGTACAAGTTGTTAATACTTAATGATCAAATTGACATGAGTGAGGAGGAATAGCCCCTCTGCTGCAAGAACAATCGTAAAATTGAATAACACCCTCACCTCTTACATAAATTAATTAAACAAATATAAAACCTACATAAACAATAAACCAGCAACCTCTATACTGGTTACCGCTTGCCTCAACGCTGAACAGTTAAAACAAAATGTAATTACAAATAACATCATCTGTCTCTTCTAAGACGGATTCTCTCTGATCGCCTCACATTCAAGTCTCCTGGCTCAAACAATCGACCGACCGTCATTTTTCTGGGCATGAGTTCACGATACAAACCGCCGCGACAGATGTGAAAGCATTCCACATGAAATCCACAGCTCACAGCTTTTCCTCACTTGTGACGAGCTACGATCCCAGGCGTGGAACCAGAGTCCAACCGTGGTCATGACATTACCAATGCAGTTCCCTATCAACTTCGCGAGCGCGCACACCACTATTCCAGACTAATCTTGTTAAGACAGAACGAGCTACGAGAAAGAAGAAGCAAGATAGAGTGTAAGACGGGCCTGCGTGCCCAATTTGTTACCCTTTGAAAATAAAGTCCGTTCGTTCGGTCGTTCGTTCCGTTGGTATTCTTCCACTGGGGGGTACGGGGTGTCAGGCATTGGTAGCACCTTTGGTAAGGATGACTCTCATGTCCTTTCAGGACCCATCCCCCACTGGTCCAAGCCTGACACCCAGCTCGTGCCTGTGGCTCCTAGTAGCTGTCAGCATGCGACAGCGGCCACCCCCCGGGCAACAGCTGTGAGAGGCTGGCTAAACCAGGCATGGGTATCCGATTTGGTGTCAAACCAAGAGGTAAACTAGGGTATGCCTACCCAGCATGTGAAGACAGGATTCGGCAGACTGCGCGGAAGAAATCATTCCTGATTCAACGGGCAAGACGGCGTTTACCTGCAAAGCGTTGTGGAACGTAATGAGCACGGCAAGGCACGTAGAGCGCCCTGATCATCCACTGCACCTGTATTCGTCTCCAGTCGTCTCGACTTGTCTTGCAACTGGACTCAGATGGACTCAGGCGAGAGAGTGAGGTCGACGAATTGCGCAACTCTTCCTCACTTTAATCCAAGTCATCGCGCAAGTTATTCTTCATCCAACGCCACTTATCACCTTCAAGCCCTGTGGCGATGGGCGAGCGGCGAATCGGCAGGCGTGGGTACGCTGGCAGCCGTAGTCGCAGACCTGCACACAGGCGGCTCAGGCCATATGGTCGTCTTCTACTGACCGGAGCAGCAGTGGGATTCGGCAGCCCCCTGAGCGACTGAGCAGCCCTCTATAGGAACACACTGCTCACCTCCATAGCATGAGGAAGGGGCTAGAAAAGGTGCCCTAAACATTGTCTGCTTCATCACTACCTAACCAGCTAGCCGCGGTTGGTGGGTATCCTAACTGCGGTCGACATACAAAGAAAGATAAAACAAGCAAAGCTAAAAGAGTAAACCATATTCCCTTAACAATTGGAACTTGGAATGTTCGCACCCTACTTGACAGAGACGGCGCGTCGGGTCCAGAGAGACGAACAGCACTGATTGGGAGAGAGCTGGGCAGGTACAACATTGACATTGCAGCCTTGAGCGAGACACGACTTGCAGAAGAAGGCCAAATCTGTGAAATAGGTGCCGGCTACACATTTTTCTGGAGTGGAAGGAAAAGCGAGGAAAGACGCCAATCCGGTGTGGGATTTGCCATTAAGTCGGCCCTGGTCGGCAAATTAGCTGGATTTCCAAAGGCTATAAACGACAGGCTCATGACCATGAAGTTGCCTCTGCTGAATGGAAGGAAGCACGCAACCATTGTGAGTGTCTACGCACCAACTATGACCAATGAAGATGATGTCAAGAACAAGTTCTATGAGGACCTGCACAATGTATTAACATCTGTTCCCAAAGGAGACAAACTTATACTCCTTGGGGATTTCAATGCCAGAGTAGGCACGGACACCACCTCTTGGAGTGGCATTATTGGAAAGCATGGAGTCGGAAATTGTAACAGCAATGGACTCCGCCTCCTTCAGACATGTGCCGAACATGATCTCCTGATTACGAACACAATTTTCCGTCTCCCCATGAGAAATAGGACATCGTGGATGCACCCTCGCTCGAAACACTGGCACCTCATTGACTATGTCATCGTCAGGAGGAGTGACAGACAAGACGTTCGAGTGACAAAATCCATGTGTGGTGCCGAATGTTGGACAGACCATCGTCTCATTGTCTCGAAAATGAACATCCACATCAGGCCACCACGGCGTCCTCAAGGGGCGAAAATGCAAACAAAGCTAAATGTCACCCGCCTAAACAGCAAGAAAATGCAGCAGTCGTTTGGAAATATGCTGGAAGACCGCCTCAAGCCCAATGCTGAAGCTAAACAGGATACAGAAACATAATGGAGAGCCCTAAAGGACACAATTTACGACACTGCTATGGAAATCCTGGGTCCAGCCCCCCGAAAGCATAAAGACTGGTTTGATGAAAATTCCGAAGACATCAACCAATTGCTGGCCGAGAAACATCTTCTCCTCAAGGCACATTTGAATGACCCAAAGTCAACATAAAATAAAGATGCTTTCAAGAACATTCAGAGAGTAGTGCAGCAGAAACTTCGGCACATGCGGGACTCCTGGCTGAGCAGCAAAGCTGATGAATTTCAGGGCTTTGCTGACAGACATGATATGAAAAACTTCTACGACTCACTGAAAGCGTTCTATGGTCCTTCATCACCAGGTATAGTTCCCCTCCTCAGTGCAGATGGTGGAACATTGGTCACAGAGAAGAAAGAAATCCTTCAACGCTGGGCAGAGCATTTCAGCAAAATCTTAAATGCAACTTCCTTCTTCGATGATGAAACCATCAACTGCCTTCCTCAAGTTCCCACCAATGAGACACTTGATGACCTGCCAACCATAGTGGAAGTAAACAAAGCCATCCAGCAACTCTCCAGCGGCAAGGCACCTGGTCCTGACTCCATCCCAGCAGAGATATACAAGGCAGGTGGGCCGGTCCTAACAGAGCAGCTTCACCAAGTCTTCACAAGCATATGGATGAACGAGACCATGCCACAAGATTTTTAGGACGCGTCAATAGTCCACCTTTACAAACGTAAAGGAAACCGCCAATCCTGTGACAACCACCGAGGCATCTCCTTGCTTTCAATTGCATGGAAGATACTCGCCAGAATTCTTCTCAATCGCCTCACAGCCCATCTCGATCAAGGTCTTCTTCCTGAGAGTCAATGTGGCTTCAGAAAAGAACGTGGAACTGTTGACATGATTTTCGCTGCAAGGCAGCTGCAAGAGAAATGTCAGGAACAGAACTGCGAAATGTTCTCCACTTTCATTGACCTTACCAAGGCTTTTGATACAGTCAGCAGAGAAGGACTGTGGAAGATTATGGCAAAATATGGCTGTCCACGAAAGTTTGTCCAAATAGTGCGGCTATTTCATGACGGCATGCAAGGCAAGAGTACAGGAAAATGGTGAACTGTCTGAACCCTTTCCTGTCACCAATGGAGTGAAGCAAGGATGTGTCCTGGCACCAACACTGTTCAGCCTCATGTTTTCAGCCATGTTGATGAATGCCTTCGAGAACGACGACATTGGAATAGACATCAACTACCGTATGGATGGAAAGTTATTCAATCTCAGAAGGCTGAAAGCTAAAACCAAAATTAACAGCGACACCGTCAGAGAGCTCCTGTTTGCTGATGATTGCGCTCTATACGCCAACTCAGAGGCGGACATGCAACATAATGTTTCAGCTTTCTCACATGCCTGTGCCAACTTTGGGCTCAATATCAACTTGGAGAAGACTGTAGTGATGTACCAGCCAGCTCCAGGGAATAATCACACTGTGCCGAATATCAAAGTGAATGATCATAGACTAAGTGTTGTGGACAAATTCACCTATCTTGGCAGCACCGTGTCACAAGCTGCCACAATCGATGACGAAGTGAATGCAAGAATCTCCAAGGCCAGTGCAGCCTTTGGCAGACTGTACAAGAATGTATGGGACAGAACTGGAATAAGCCTGCAAACAAAGCTAAAAGTCTACAAAGCAGTTGTATTATCCACACTGCTATATGCTTGTGAAACCTGGACTGTTTATCAGCGACACGCTAGGAAATTAAACCACTTCCACACAGTCTGCCTAAGGAAGCTACTGAAGATTAAATGGCAAGACAAGATTCCAGACACTGAAGTCCTAGAAAGAGCATCCATGCCCAGTATCCACACTCTACTGATGAAGAATCAGATTCGCTGGGCTGGTCACTTGACCCGCATGCCAGATCACAGGCTCCCTAAACGAATTTTCTACAGCGAACTGCGTTGTGGTAAACGCTCCCAAGGTGGCCAGAGGAAACGTTTTAAAGACACTCTGAAAATTTCACTGAATGCTTTTGGAATTCATCATGACACCTGGGAGGCTGCAGCCAGAGACCGAAATTCGTGGCGTGCATCATTGCGCAAAGGTGCAGTCATATGTGAGGCAACCAGGACTGCAAGAGCTGTGAAGAAAAGGCAGGACAGAAAAACCACTGCAGGAAATCCTCCTCCAGAGACGTCAAGCATTCTTTGCCCACATTGTCAAAGAACATTTCGAGCCAAAATAGGCCTTATCAGCCATCTTAGAACCCACGGCTCCACACCTTCAACCCCACTGGATGAAATGAATGGTCATCATCATTCTTGATGGACAAACAACAAAACATTCTTCCACTATCTTGAACAAAGAATGTCTGTCAATTGTGCGTCGTTTTATCCATATTGTCCTACCTGTTTTGGAAATGTAAATAATTTCGGAAAATCAAATGATATAGTTAATGGAAGGAACTGCGAAAGAAGGCGTGATTCCAAAAGAAGTGGCATAGGCCGACCAAATTGAAGAAACACACGGGGCATTGAAGACAACTTGGACATGGACATGCCAGAAGTGGGGGAACTGGTAAACGAAGTAAAGTCTCTCATGTTGTGATGAAACCATGTTCTGTCAGGCATCAGCTACATGACGGTTTGTGGTATAAAGATAATAACATTGGTAACAATGATGCCATGTAGACTACAAGCAGAGCGACATACTTGGCACCGGAAAGCCGTTGATGAGTTTTAAAGGAGGAAGGGGACTACATCTGACGATCAGAAGTCTCCTGTTGTGATTGCTCTGTGGTGGGGTTTTTCACTCACAAAACAAAGATGTCACGTGGACTACAGGCTGATCGATCTACGGTTGCCCCAAGATGACCTGTGATAATATCAAGAAACATGTGATCTCGTGACAGTTCAAGGTCGCCTCTACACGTCTGCTGGAGTGTTGGGTACATGGTGCTAGCCCCATATTGTCATAGATGAATGAGCACTAGGTGAGGGACGGGCTCAAGGTCACACTGTTGGCCTTTTTTTTTCATATCCTTTACAGGACATCGCTGTCAACACCAGCATCTTTCATCTGTATGTTGATTTCTTGGCAAGATTACGCTCAGTAGTTTGCCATTGCTTTCTGAGCGGCCGGCTCACATATCCCGTAAATTATCGATGCGATTCGAACCACCGCTGATTCTTACTGTCATCACGTCAACCCACGTGAGTATACGAGATTACAGAGAAAAGTCATAACCTCTAAGCCACGAAGCCGGCACTGTTGGCCTGGACTGGCAAATACACTTCCAGGTACACATTTTAATTTGGATCGAATTATGAGCAAAGTTAAATTTTAAACACTCCCCAATGATGGGGATTTGACAACATGGCCCCAGGGTCGGCAGCAAAGCTTCCTGGCCACTGTGCCACGGTTGCTCCAATATGTTAATGAGATGTGTACATTCATTCAAAGAGATAAGAGAAGTAACGGCCAAAGCAATATGTAACAATAGGACATAACAACGTTGACATAAAAGTTAGGTACTTGTAAGTCTTGCGTAAAAATGAGATACTAAACAAAGTCTTTGTTGGTACACAATGTCTGTGTTTAGTATATCTCACTTTTTCACATACCTTTTCTCACTTTTTCTCACGTTACACATACCTGTTTTTATTTCTTATTATTCAGAAAGACACTACCACGCGCATTTATTTATAACAGTATGTATCGTGTATAACAGTTGAGCTATTCTATCATTGCAGATTACACATGTGTATGTGTACAGATGCTCACGTGGGATGCAGACTTAACATAGATGGGAATGTAGTCTCGACACGTGTAGAGGCATCTCAAAATACCATCAGTAGGCAGTATATGTGTACTTTATTTGCAACATTTATAGAATGTGCAAGAAATACTCAGAATGGACAAACAAGAGTAGATGCTCAGCGTAAAAGTAATTCGTTTAGTTTGCATAATACTGAAACATGTGATATAAGCTGTGTTGACGTCATGTGGGATGATAGTGTTACAAACGTCAGGTATTATACACATAAGATCAACACTGAACATTGCTCTGTGAAATCACTGCCTGACCCACCAACTACGATACACACAACACCTGTGATCATTATCAGTATACTGGTAATCAGTATCATCTTCAATATTATCTCTGCCATCATCATAGTCTATGTTTGTGTTACAAGAAAGCGTCAACCGAAGAACTCTTCAGTGAAAATCTCCGAGGTTTACAACAGTCTAGATGTGAACACGGCCAATGGATTGTATGACGTCATTTCCGAACCCCCTAGACAACCAGACATGGAGAGGGAGCAAGGACCGCTGTATCACGAGATAAACTGAGGGATATGAACATCAATAAAACACAGTTAGAAGGGAACAGCGCCATAAGAGAAAGAGAATTAAAATATATAAACGTTCATATTTTACAAAAGAGAAGCTCTCAGTTAAAACTGTTTTGATGCTCTACGCCACCTGAAGTGGTACACAGTGTACTGGGGAGTGTAAAACTTGATGTGGTGACTTATGATTGATTCTCTTTGTGAAAATACATTAATGGAAGAATTGTTTATATGTGTAACCACACACACACACACACACACACACACACACACACACACACACACACAACACACACACACACACACACACATCGACACACACACGCACGCACGCACACACACACACACACTCGCAGACATACTTATAGGATTTAAATATCAAGACATGGTACACAGGACGTCGCATTTAACTCCAGCATTGTACGGCTGTTTGTTATTTATATACAAGTTCACGTTCAATAGTTAACAATTGCTTTCTGAATGACCGGCACTCATACTATTAAATGAATATCAGCGCGATGCGCTCTTCTTCATAATCACCCGCAGATGTGTTTCGAAAGAGGTATGTGGGATTATGAACTCCGTTCGTAACTCCATCGCCACTATGTCGGTTAGCTGACATTGTAGATTATGTTTACATTTGTACAACATGGGCCCAGACACGTCAGTGAGCTGAGGGGAAGAACAAATACTGCACCCCTCTCTTCCCATTCTCCAAGATCATAATGCAGCGGGGTCAGTCAATTAGGTACTGGACCTTCACATCTAGAGAGCGGCAGACTAGAACGTAACCTGCACGTGATGTATTATAGCACATCCGGACCTGGTCAGAACCACACTAGATTGTGTTTACTTATTTCATTGTCAAGAGAGAGAGAGAGAGGAGAGAGAGAGACTGAGAGAGAGAGAGAGAGAGAGAGAGAGAGAGAGAGATGAGAGAGAGAGAGAGAAATAGAGAGAGAGAGGAGAAAGAGAGAGAGAGAGAGAGTGCATCAGAAATGATGAAATAGGAATAAAGTAGCTAGGCTACCTACAGGACTGTATACCTCAAATAGCAATGATGTACAGACCAAATGGTTTTGTCTGAAGAAGAGCGACTATGTGAACATGGACAGAGGGAATAATAGGATGATGGGAATCTTGACACATGACACCATTAACGGGTCACCTCTCCCGCTGTTTATGCTTCAAACGACACTGCAAGGTACAAGAGGAACATGATGAGATGAGATGAGGAATGCTAATTCATTAAATCAACATGTTTTATACGACATAAACGCACATTTGCTTAGTGGATCTCGAGTGCAAGGAGGTAGAGGTGAGGCTGTAGGAAGTAAAATGGTGTCTTCTACTGGAGCTTCCCTGTGCTATGACACACACATGATAGATAAAATGTGTAATCGGGAACAACTCACTTAAATCATGTACTTTTTCTTATCCACTTCCCTTTTCATAACCACTTCAAAGTGAACCCTTTATGTATTAAAAGCTTTTCTTCTTTTTCTTCTTCTTCTTCTTCTTTCTTTTCTTCTTCTTCTTCTTCTTCTTCTTCTTCTTCTTCTTCTTCTTCTTCTTCTTCTTCTTCTTCTTCTTCTTCTTCTTCTCTTCTTCTTCTTCAGCTTTTCCGAGCCATGAGGTCTTTGCTGCAGATACAGTCCATCTTCATTCGTCTCTCTGGTGGACCTTCTCTTGCCAGTCGCTGATTCCAAGTGCTTGTAGGTCTGTATATGTATATCTCTCCACCGCCTTCTTGGTCTACCTCGAGGTCTACGGTAATTTATTTCTGAGTGTAAGTGAATTAAAGGCTTTTGAAATAAGAATTGATGTTGTTGTTGTTGTTGTTGTTAATGGTTCTGATTTTGTTTTTAATGATGTTGTTATTATTGGTTGTGTTGATATTGTTGATGACTTTCATGTTGTTATTTGTATTGCTGTTGTTGGATGGTGTTGATGTTGTTGTTGGTGTTGATATTGTTGTTGTGGTAATGATGTTGTTATTGTTAGTGCTGTTGATGTTACTGTTGTTATTGGTGTTGATATTGCTGTAATGCCAATATTGTTGTTATGTGTTGTGATGATGGTGCTAGTGTTGTTTTTTGATGTGGCTGTTGTTGTTGGTCAGTGTTCTATTGTTGTGTTGGAGTTTTTCTTGGTTTTATTGATGATAGTGATGGTGGTGATGCAAACCATGACTATGCTTGTACTTGTGAGGATGTTGTTATTGTTCGCTTTTTTGTTGGTGTTTGTTGTTGTTGATGTTCTTGTTGTTATTATTAGTGGTGGTTGTAGTGATGGTACTGTGTTAATGTTGGTTGTGATAATGGTGCTATGTTTGTTGTTGTGTTTCTGCTTCTGTTAATATTGTGTGTTGTTGTTGTGTTTGTTGGTGTTTGTTATTGTATGGTGGTGTTACTGCGGTTCCAAAAATCGCATATTGAGTTGTTCAACTTGATGAATCGATGCCCACACTCCATTCCACCTTCGCCCAACTTTCACTGGATCAGGTGTGCAATCTGTAGTTCTGGTCTCCCATCATCGTCTTGGAGCATGTGTTGTGTTTATTACATAATCCCTGAATGTACAGTTTATATCTGTCACAATCGTCCTGGGGAATGTGTTATATCTATTAAAATATTTCCGCATGTAAAGTTTCTGTCCTCCTCCAGATATGGTCATAGTGGAATTTATGGTTCTTCCTCTCTTTGGTTGTCACATGAGCTTCTACCTTCATGAGCTATCTTGATTAATGTGGTTTCACTGTGGAAATGATGAGATGTCTTAATTGTAATACTGGGGAAATGTTGAGATGTTTTATATATATATATATATATATATATATATATATATATATATATATATATATATATATTATATATATATAATATATATATGCTTGTCTTGTTCCAGATGTAGGGGTGTTACCTTTCCTCTGGAGTAAACTAGGCAGGCCGAGAGAGGGATCATGCTGCATGGGCAACACATGATCTCTATATTTAACCAGGCTTTGTGCTATGGAGAGTCACAAGGTGTACATGGGGTACCATCAGTCTTTATTGACGACGCGAACTAGAGATGGTAGACCATTTTTACATATCTAGGATCAGTGGTAAATAGCAAATTATCCCTAGATCAGGAAATCAACATCTGGATTGGTAAGGCAGCAACAACAATGAACAGGTAAGAACAGAGTGTGGAGAGAACAGGAAGCTTACTGCCAAACAAAAGTCCTTGTCTATCAAGCCTGTGTCCTTAGTACTCTTCTTTATGGCTGTCAAACCTGGACAACTTACTCGAGAAACGTTTTTAAACAGCTTTCAATATGCGGTGTCTGCGAAAATTCTTTGGTATTAAGTGGCAAGGACAAAATCACAAATACTGAAGTATTAGAAAGATCAGGCTGTGTGACGGTTTATTCTATGCTCAGTCTTCGTAGACATTAGATCGACTAGGACATCTTAGGAGGATGGATGATGGTAGAATACCAAAGGACATCTTTTTGGTGAATTACAGATGGGTAATAGATCTCAGGGTCGGCCTCTACTACGATACAAAGATGTGTGTAAGCGGGACATGATTGATACAGGCATTAATAACGCACATTGGGAGCAAGTCGCCGCTGAACGTGTTTGCATGAAGGGCAAACATCAGAAATGGAATAAAGACAAAGGAGAAAATTATTGCAAATAAGTCACACACCAAGCGTGTGAGACGTAAGATGGTGCATGATGGTGGAAATGACCACATGTTCACATGCACCTACTGTGAACGGACATTTACAGCGCAAACTGGCCTTATCATTCACATTCGCTACCGTCATAGGTAAAAGTTATTATGGCTTTTTTAAAGCACAAACTATCGTCTGTCAAGACGGCAAGGTGCCAATATAATGTAATATATATATATATATATATATATATATATATATATATATATAATATATATATATATATATATATATATTATATATATAGATATATATATATATATATATATATTATATATATATATATATATATATATATATATATATATTACCATCCTCGCCGATTGTAGACGTGCCACCCTCGGAGATAATATTTGCAATCAAATTGATTACATACTGATACCGAAGATATTCAGAAGCAGTTTAGTAGGAGCAAAAACTAGACCAGGTGCAGATGGACATAGAGACCATGTGCCAGTTATAGGAAAGACAAGGTTACGACTTGAAACCATAAATAAAACTCCAAAGAACAACAAGTTAGATCTAGCATTACTTAAGACAGACAAAGAAATTAGAAACATTTACAATGTTACTGTATAGGAGAGACAATAAATAAAAAAAGTCGCTTAAAGTCGGCAGGGTCGACTTCATAGCACGGGATTTTATCTCATATGGCGCAGTCTCTTTCCGCAGCGGGAAAGTGTCGCACAAAGCACGAAGACCAGCGACGACCCTCATATGTCTCCGAAATAAATGCACTCGTGAACTGAAGGATGCGGCCGGAATCGAACCATAACCTTCTTAGCCCGACTCAGACAGCTTGAACACTTCGCCACGGAGACTCCCGTTTGATGAACAATGAGACGTGTTGCGGGAATCAATCCAACGAACATCAACAGAAATCATCCCATCTAAACAAGTAATTGCAAAAAATGAAATGGGTGGCAGATGAAATTTGCGGATGATGGACGAAAGAAGAAAGAAAAAACAAGATAAAGAAGAATATAATAAAATACATAAATAAGTAGTAAACAAATGCAAAGGGCTAAAGAAGTATAGCTGAATCAACAGTGCATTGAAATTGGGACAAACTATGGAAAAGACTCAAATTCCATGTACAATGCTAGTTGCATATCCTTACAGGACATAGGAGTCAACCCCAGCAAATATTCGCTGTTCGTGATTCCTCGTCAAGTTCTACGTTCAGTAGTTTGCCATTGCTTTGTGAACAACATACACCCATACAATTTCAATAAAAACCAACGTAAGGCGGTCTGCTGCCAAGTCTCCTCAGCTGTGTTTCGAACGCGATATGCTTGAATACGAACTGCGTCCGTAATGGCGCAGGAGTACATTCCAGTATCAACAATAAATACAATAACAGGAAATAAAACAGTAAATACACTGAACGTATGTAATCTAGGGCTAGAAATCACTTGGGGCTAGGCCAGGGGATGTGTTTAAATACTAAAAGGGGAAGTTGTCGATGGTTTCAACCGTTGCATGAGCAGTATGGGTCGAGCATTGTTACGTTTCTAAAGTCCACGTCGTTTGGATTTGACTGCGGTTCGAAGATGATTCCTGAGAAGATCTGTACACGTGTCACTGGGGACAGTTTGCCTCTTGGCATGTAGTGCTTTAAAATAACGCATCATTCATCCTAAAATGAGTCAGCATAACCTTGCCTGCAGATGGCTCCTTGCTCACTCCCTTCATTTCCGGCTCGTAGTAGTGAACCCAGGCGAATTTACATCCTCGTAAATGAAATCCTCGTAACACTGTAAGTATGTGGCATTGTTGCTTCAGTTATGTTGGGGAAAAACATAAGTATGTTAGTTATACCATTCAGAACAGGCCGGCCAGAGATTCAACAGAAAGGGATTTCTTACAACAAGAAAACATACAAACAACAGTGAGTAAGGTATGTGTGTTTCTAGAATGCAGTCGAGGAGAAATACACAAAAAAATGCGACAGTACTAATCTGGATGTGTTGATAGTATTAAGTGTCTTGATTGTAATGTGTATTCTATGATGTTTTACTTTACCGTGTATTTTCTCTAGGAGAAATAAAATAGTATGAATGCAATTTGTGAAACTGTAGTAAGGCTGTGTACAGGTAACAATATAAAATTAATGGAACTGCGGTAAAGCTGGAGACATGTAAACGCTGCAAAATAATGTAGCTTTACAGAATGCAATTACATAAAACATAGGACGTTGCTGTGACAAACTTCATCAAAAACAAATACGTACACAAAACACAACATATAAACAGGGGAAGATACTACAATGACTACATAAAGGCATACGAACGGATGAGAAGAAATGAAACATTAAAAAAAAAAAATGTGATACTTATCTCAGAATGCTAGACTGTGATACTGACATAAATCTTCGATTGGACTTCACCATTATCACTACCCGGTTCAACCTCGGCTTGCGGATACTGACCAGAACTTGATGCTAACCTGATTACACAACCTGGGAGTGAAGCCTGGTCAAGCTGGTCGATAATGTCTCCAAGGTCAAGACATGAGATAGCATGCTAACGCTTCATGAAAACAGTGAGAAGAAATGCAGTGAGATGGCTGGAGGTCAAGGCATGGGATATCATGGCAACCCCCCATGGAAACAGGGAGAAGAAATACTGTCAGATGGATGCAGCATCAGAAGACTTAGCGCACAAGGAAGGGCAAATGAGCAGTGACGTTGTTCGGCACAACATGACATCAAAAAAACATACCAGAATATATGCCTGCACTTATCAGCACATTTTTTTTTTAAAGCATATCCTTTACAGGACTTAGCTGTCAACAGCAACATCTTTCAGCTGTATGTTGATCTCTGGCAAGATTACGCTCAGTAGTTTGCCATTGCTTTCTGAGCGGCCGGCTCAGTATCCCGCAAGTCACGAGCGGGGGTCGAACCTATCAGCACATACTGACGCTAATGTAGCGATTGCTGTTTCCCTATTTGTTTAACAATTTTGGTTTGAATATCCTGTTTACAGGACATCGCTGTCAACACCAGCAGTTTACTGCTGTTTACAAATTCATCAAGTTTACGTTCAGTAGTTTGCCATTGATTTCTGAACGATTGGCTCCCATACCCAGCCCAGATACGGGTCCAGATACAAATCAACTTCGCAAACGCTGCCTACTATTGAACTGTTTGGATACTCCAAGAAAGCGCAGTATTTCACAATGTGAAAATGTTCTTTGCAATGTATCTTTGTCATTCGATGTGATAACCAAGTTCTTGGACGGAATATCGTGCATATCCTGACGTACGGAAGTGAATCATGGACAATTAGCAGTCAAGTGAGTAATTAGGTAGAAGGAACAGAGATGCAGCTTTAAGGAAGAATGACGAGAACATACGAACAGATAAAAGTCGTAGTCGGGAGGATTGTTTCATGTTCTCTGAATGTATTTCAGTGTAACCGGTAGTCAGTACACGGTAGGCTCCGCAGCTCTACAGGAGGTACATCGATGACTGCTTTGGTGTTTCAGACATGCCCGTATCTGAAATTCAGAACTTCATTGTCTTTTTCTCCGACTTTCATCCCAGTATCAAACTTACCTCCACCATTTCTTTGTCGACCTTCAACTTTTCAGACCTAACAGTCTCTTAGGTTCGCGGGGTCTATGCACGACGGTTTATTATAAACCAACTGACTCGCACGCATTCTTCTCTATACCTCCTCAAATCCTCCCTCGTGTAAGCGATCTATTCCTTCATCCCAACTGTACGCCTCCGACGGCTCTGTCAGGATAATAACGACTTCCATCAAAAAGCTCACGAAATGCTGGATTTCTTTCGCCTTGTGGCTATCTTGAGAATGTTCTGTCTACAGCTCTTCAAGCTGCCAGTCTGTCAATCGTGCTGAGGCTCTCTCCTCCAGGCAGAAACCACGCAATAATAGACCTGTCCTCTTACTAACCTACCATCCCACAATACTGCTCCCAAGAATATCCTCCTGAGACATCTATCCATTCTCTAGCGCGACTCGACCACTCGTGAGGCCCCCTGGAGGCGTTCAGGCGGTATCGTGACCTCAGGGATGTGCTGGTCACTATCGGTCTACCCCAACCTCCCAAGTCTCATCCTGGCACGGTGACTTGTCTTCAATAGCGTTGTAAGACCTACCCACATGTACTTCAAACCCATAGTCTTGCATTCCCTAAGACGACTTTCCAAATCCATGACGGATTCTCATGCATGGGTCGCAACGTATCTATGCGATTACTGCACACATTGTGACATGGGATATATCGGGCAGATAGGTTTAGTCTTGCTGACAGATTTAGGAACACTTTCTGATATCAACAGTGGCGCCCAGAAACCAGTATCCATGCATTTCAACAGTCCTGACAAATGTGGCGTGGATGACATACAGGTCACGGCGATCAAATCGCGCGCATCCAACGAACGGAATCGTAAGAAATTGGAAAACCGTCTTATCTTCCATTGGGTTCACTCTCCCTCACGGCCTCAGTGTCCAACACAGTTTCAAGTTTCATTAACCCCCAAATCCCACCCACTCCCAAACCTAGTTGCATAGTCCACCAAAAAGGTAATGCATGTCTTTGCAGGACGTTACAGTTAACCCTAGCATCACTTTGCTGTTTGGATTTTTAGCAGGTTGGCGTTCGGTAGTTGCAATCGTTTTCTGAGCGACATCCACTCATGCCTCTTGTGAGGACCAAGCCAATGAAATCTTCCGCAGCTATGTTTTTAGCGTTGAACGAGAAATTGCTAATTGCTAACTGTGTCCGTGACATCCTAGCCAATCCTAATTTTCACCTTCCGCTCATATGGGCGCCTCTCCACCCCCACCCCTTCCTGCTTATTCTCCCGCCCATTGGCTTAGCCAATACATGCGTTTCTGACGGTATTGACTTTGACCGCTGACCATACATCCGGTTTCATGCAATCCACTGATAGTCGTCTAACGCGTGTCAGTCGCTCCAAGCTAGGATACAGATTCAGATAAGTACCTTGTCAAAGAGCTGCATGTAAGCAGATAGAGAAGAGGGAGTAAAACTAAGGAAGAGGACTAAGACAGGATAGAGATAACATCCCTATCTAGGAAATAGGAATAGAACGGAAGAAGCAGCAGGGAGAACTGTGAACAGTTCTCCGACTGGACACACACGTTCCTAAAAGGGGACATGGCAGGACATGATTAGGAGTTACCCAGAATAGAGTGGATAAACCATTACCACTAGGAGTATCCATTAATAGTGGTAACTCTCGAAGAGTAACCTATTGACAAGCCACTAAACGCGTTCTGGAATACCGAGCACGCAAACCTGCTGACGCACGGAGGGTCACCGGCTCGTGGCTGGACACGCCACGAAAGTCAAGCAGACGGGGACATGACAGCGTAGAGGACGGATCGGAGTATTCGCTTTGAATACTGTGTTGTTTAGAGGACAGTAGCAATAGTGGTGACTTAGACTTGACTAATATAGTAGATATTACCATAGACAACGTCATACGTAATATTGTCATGATGTATATGATCCATATGAATATCAGCTCTCAGAGCTAGTGTGTAACTAGTCCAGACTAAATTTGTATTTTTGTACGACGTACGAGTTATCCTTCGTGTGGTACAAAAGAAGAATCCATGTGTGCCTGTCAAAGCTAGGTTGCTGACAACCCTTAATATTGTCAATGTAGTGTGTTTCATGTAGTTTTGTGTTTGTTTGTTCTGTGCTGAAGAAGGCTTTGATAGCAACGTCCAATTTGGTTATTGTAATCGTGTGTTTCAGTAAAGCTCACAATTACTTCTCGCTTTTTTATGGTGATTCATCAGCATAAATCTGGCACGACTTGATCTCACGTATAGAGATGTGCTGGGTGCATGGTGCTAGCCCCTGTGTAAGACCAATTGGCAATGCGGTGGGTGGTACGGTCAGGACCATAACAGTCTGCGTTTATGCCAAGAAGATTTTCTGGTACCCTTTTAGGCTGGGTCAGTATGGAAGGTTAGTCAACAATAACAAACCTCCATCTCCAGAGGGGAGGTTGGTTGGTTGGGTGGGTGGGTGGGTGGGTTTAGTTAGTTAGTAGTAGTTAGTAGTTAGTTAGTTAAAATGCTCACCACTGTCAAATGTTGAAAAGTGGAACATACAGGAGTCTCGGCAATCCAACAGCCCGCACAAGTACACTATGCATAATGCAGCGCCAGAATGCAACACAAAAGTCTTCCCACGAAAACCACAGTTCATCGTCGATGGAATCGGCAGTCCACTAGAAAGACCTCATTGACCCGGGTTTTCTCACATGGCATTGTCTTCTTCCGCAGGGCACCGCCGAAAAGGCTAGATTAAGCCACGAACTACATAGCTTCAGCACCGACCCCCAGGAGTCTCCATGAACAATGCACTACGGGAACAGGCAAAAGGCAAATAAGCTTAATTCCAAGCAACAGCCAAAGGTAGAACATTGTTACGAAAATGCAGGCACTGTAAAACAAAGAACAAGTAAGGACATGTAAAAGCCATTCCACGTGAATATCACAGCTCAAGAGTAGACCGCCCAAGAACTCAAATCAATAGCAGGGCGACGAGAACCATCTACAAACTGGGCATATAAATACAGGATGACGGCCCGGGAACGGGCAGGCCAAGATTCTGGCCACTGAGACATCTCGGTCTGGTAGAATGTAACCTTCCCTTATAAATGGAATCATCATAAGACTATTATTGTTTGCATTATTGTTTCTTAATTTCTATGGGAGAAACATAAGTATGTAATTTTACACCACTCAGTCCAGGTACGGTCAG
>JACEFZ010010550.1:492500-559654 GCA_014155875.1 Cepaea nemoralis | reverse complement strand
TTTTAAAGGAAAAAAAAATGTATGTACTGACCAGAAGGCTCAGGCCAGTCAATAAATGATTAACATGAATTGACCTTCTGTAATTTGTCAAGTTCAAACCTATCTGTGTCAACAACTTCTTTGTACATCATGTTGTCAAATCTAATGTGATTGATTGTGTGTTGATTGTTAAAAGAGAGAAGTTAACTCCATAATGACTTACTAAAGGGGGAAATAAAAGACTCTATACCTATAAACTGCTCAACATCCATGTTTTCTTCATCTAAATCAGGCTGAGAAAATTCTCCTGACTTTCCTCAGATTTGATAAACTAAAAGGGGGCTCCAGAGTTAAAGAATCATTGGAGAAGGGGCAGATTCCCAATTAGTAAATTACCATTCTTACCAGGGCCATAATCTATATCTCCTAGACAATACTTAACAAAACGAGGCTGCAGATAACTCAAGGTTCATATTCGTGGGGTTATTGAAGATAGAAGAGGATGGGCGGCTCTACATCTTTTGTTAGAGATGGGGCATGCACTACAGTGATCTCCCACTCCTTCAAAATATATGACAGTATGTATGTATGTATGTATGTATGTATGTATGTATTGTATGTATGTATGTATGTATGTATGTATGTATGTATGTATGTAATCTATGTAATGTATGTATGTATGTAATGTATGTAATGTATGTATGTATGTATGTATGTATGTATGTATGTATGTATGTATGTATGTATGTATGTATGTAATGTAATGTATGTATGTATGTATGTAATGTAATGTATGTATGTATGTATGTATGTATGTATGTATGTATGCATGCATGCATGCATGCATGCATGCATGCATGCATGCATGCATGTATGTATGTATGTATGTATGTATGTATGTATGTATGTATGTATGTATGTATGTAGGTAGGTAGGTAGGTAGGTAGGTAGGTCGGTCGGTCGGTCGGTCGGTCGGTCGGTCGGTCGGTCGGTCGGTCGGTCGGTCGGTCGGTCGGTCGGTCGGTCGGTCGGTAGGTAGGTAGGTAGGTAGGTAGGTAGGTAGGTATGTATGTATGTATGTATGTATGTATGTATGTTTGCATGCATGCATGTATGTATGTATGTATGTATGTATGTATGTATGTATGTATGTATGTATGTATGTGCTATGGAGTTCGTGCACTGAGCTGAGTTTCTCCGGACACAGGCTTGAGTTAGGAGTAGCACTTATGGGTTACACCCGTGTGTGTGATGTTGATCCGTCGACTAAACTAAACTAAACTTGGTATTAAAGTGCATGAAACTGGGGAACTAGCAACGGTGGACAGAGGACAGTATATACATGCTTGTCATTAAAGTTCAGGAGGCAGGGTTACCAGCGAGGGACCCATGGACTTAAATGTCACAAGTTTGATCGCCTTAAGATAGGAGATGCTGATGAATAAACTGTGGGGCTGATGAATAAACTGTGGGGCTGATGAATAAACTGTGGGGCCGATGAATAAACTGTGGGGCTGGTGAATAAACTGTGGGGCGGTTGAATAAACTGTGGGGCTGGTGAATAAACTGTGGGGCTGATGAATAAACTGTGGGGCTGGTGAATAAACTGTGGGGCTGGTGAATAAACTGTGGGGCTGGTGAATAAACTGTGGGGCTGGTGAATAAACTGTGGGGCTGGTGAATAAACTGTGGGGCTGGTGAATAAACTGTGGGGCTGGTGAATAAACTGTGGGGCTGGTGAATAAACTGTGGGGCTGGTGAATAAACTGTGGGGCTGGTGAATAAACTGTGGGGCTGGTGAATAAACTGTGGGGCTGGTGAATAAACTGTGGGACTGATGAATAAACTGTGGGGCTGATGAATAAACTGTGGGGCTGATGAATAAACTGTGGGGCTGATGAATAAACTGTGGGGCTGATGAATAAACTGTGGGGCTGATGAATAAACTGTGGGGCTGATGAATAAAATGTGGGGCTGATGAATAAACTGTGGGACTGATGAATAAAATGTGGGGCTGATGAATAAACTGTGGGGCTGATGAATAAACTGTGGGGCTGATGAATAAAATGTGGGGCTGATGAATAAACTGTGGGGCTGATGAATAAACTGTGGGGCTGATGAATAAACTGTGGGGCTGATGAATAAACTCTGGGGCTGATGAATAAACTCTGGGGCTGATGAATAAACTGTGGGGCTGATGAATAAACTGTGGGGCTGGTGAATAAACTGTGGGGCTGATGAATAAACTGTGGGGCTGATGAATAAACTGTGGGACTGATGAATAAACTGTGGGGCTGATGAATAAACTGTGGGACTGATGAATAAACTGTGGGGCTGGTGAATAAACTCAGTGGTGGCTAAGTTGTGAATTTTCTCACTACGTCATTCAGTTGGACTTAACTTTCACTTCTCGTTCTTGAATTGGACGAGTGAATTACAAGTACCTCGGAAGTCAAAGTGGGTTCGCCTGATGGCGGGAGACAATAGTAATAGGGACAGCTGACCCACACACACACACACACACGCACACACACGCACACACACACACACACACACACACACAAAACATCAGCTCAGTGTTAACTACGCTTGTGTTCGAAGCGAGAGAAACAAACACACACAAAAAGCCTGAAACAGAATGATATAAAACAGAATATCGCGGAGATGTTTAAAGAAAGTATACGACCTAAAAATAACACAGAAACATTGCAATGATAAATGAAGTGCTCCTAACCTCATATTTTGAAACGGCAAAAATAAACTTGGACAAGAACCTATAAGAAATACATGTATCATGTTTTGGGAGGAAATAATTTCAGTTTCTTGGGGATTTCAGAGAGTTAAGGAAAAATAAATGATAGGAAAACAGATAGGAAATCAACATGATGAAGATCATTGTTATGCAGAAGATTGCCACAAAAGTAGCCGGTTATTTATGACATCACGAATATAAACACAAAAATAGCCGGTTATTTATGACATCACGAATATAAACACAAAAATAGCCGGTTATTTATGACATCACGAATATAAACACAAAAATAGCCGGTTATTTATGACATCACGAATATAAACACAAAAATAGCCGGTTATTTATGACATCACGAATATAAACGCCATGTATGCAAATACACACACGCAAGCGCCTTCTCATAATTAGGTGTATGTGGTGATTATGTATATGTGCATGTGTGTGTGCGTGTGGTTGTGTGTTTGTGTGTGTATTATCTTAAGTGCCTTGCTAGCTGATCATGCTTCTCCTCATTTCGGGACCACCATCATGGTGTATCATTTCTTGAGCTGAAACCATTCTGTGCATGATACAATATTGTGTTTTATACTTCATGTTTACCATCACTGAATAGCCCTGGCTGGTTTGATGATGGATGGTGACATGTAGCAAGTGTTATCCTAAGGTAAGTCATAACACGTCAGTAAACTTTAGTTAACTGTTTGGGTTTCATCTTTGCACTCCGGACATGTCCACAGGTGCTCAGATTCTACCCCACCCCCCACAAACCCGAACATATGCATCAACGTCCGGTGGCTAATAATGCCAGTTCTGTGATGGTTAACGAGGTACCCCATTGTCTCAATCTGCCTCTCGTGTATGGCCGTGCCAATTCTTACTCCCATGTCTCTCATTATAGACAGACGTCACTACAAAATCAGTCTCCATTGGATAAGTATGTTTACAGTGACAGCGCCATAAACAAACAAACACATATCCCCTTTATAATATGCATTTATAATAAGTATACACTTGTCTAATACATATTGTCTAATGTGTATGAGAGGTCCACAGGGACAGCTGACACTCTAGCCAGTCCGCCACTGCTAACACACACAAATACACACACGTATACACACATTGTGGTTATTTATCAAATTATTTAATGTTATTTAAGCATCACTGGCCATCTCCATGCAGCGATTAACGCCATGTCAACTTTGGTTTCATCTCTCTTTGTCCGTGTTATTTTACCAATACAAAGGGGAGAATTGCATAACCTAATTATTATGGTCTAGGCTCTTGAGTGTATTTACACATTAGTTATAATTATATACAAGTCTGATTCCATGGATATCATAGTTGTATCTCATCTATGACAATGTCTAAATCCTGTCATGAACATAAAGTTACATAGTGATGATTCTCCATTTATCATTCCCCAGAGAAGGTTGACTCTCCAGGGACTACTCACATTGACCCACATTTGCTGTTCAGGGCAGAATGGAGTTGAAAGTTTACGATCTGGATCCAATTGTGTTATCTAAATTGCGTTGAGTTGGCGCGTTTGAACTGTCAAAATAAAATCTCTTCATCTGTTTCATGGTGTTCCTTTGTTTCAGCCGATCTTGCTCGATTGTAAAAGCAAAATCAAGGCTAAATATTATCGTTCTTATAAGTTACTTTTGTTGTTGTTTGTCTTCAATTTCTACGAGGCAGTGGTACTTACCATACTTCTCATACTTCTTATATCATCACTTCCCTTTATGAGGTTTCTGCTGTAGATGGCAGCTTTTTTCATTTCGTGTTTTCTCGGCATTGTGGTCTATTTAATTTTCTTTCCATCTACCTTTGTGTTCAGACAATCTTTTTTACAACCAGTTCCCAGTTACCAGATGACATTGTTTGTTGCACTATCATGCTTGTCAGCATTACCGTTGTCTCTATTTTCTAGGTGCTGCTCTCTTGGGTGTTTGATCACACTACTCCTTGGTCATATTAAATGTCACAGAGACTCGGAAAGAACGGTGATGGGAGTCAGGGACCCTGGTAGAAAAGGCTGGGTCGACCAGCACGACGGTGGACACATGACATGGCAGACAGCTTTGGCATGAGGGTGCATGCGACCAGAGAAACGGCAAAAGATCGAGAGGCTTAACGATGTGTTGTGAAGAGAGCGACTTTCTCTACACGACTTGCTACATAATGATGACACTGTCGGTATGTGCCCGCCACTCCTTTCTTGGATCAAGCGGATTTTGATAGCTGGGTTGTACCCCCCTGTTGGATCAAGCTGCGTTTGATAGCCGGGTTGTACCCCCTTGTTGGATCAAGCAGGTTTTGATAGCTGGACTGTTCCACCTTGTTGGATCAAGCGGCATTTGATCTTGGGTGTATTTTTAATGTCTGCGGGTTTTTTTGAAAATATTTCCGTTACAAGTTTTGTATTTACCCTCTGTGAACTCATGCAACATAAACGGTAAATACAAAACTTGGAACACCAATATTTTCAAAAATCCCACAGTCATTAAAAATACACCCTATAGCTATGATGTACCCCCTAGTTGGATCAAGCGGCTTTTGATACCCGAGTTGCACCCCCTTGTTTGGTCACAATAGTCTTAGTTTATGGTAGCTATAACTTCATGGAGCCATACTTTAGTGATGGTCTATTTGTGAAGCTGAGTAGATTTGTGATGTTTTGTTGGCTAAACCTGGTAACTGTTATTATTCCTTCAGTCGATGACTGGTAAGATCAGCGGTGGAAGAAGGAGAGTCAGGCCGTGAAGAATGTTACTGGACGGACTGAGATGGTGACACTGAGGAAGATGACCACCAACAATATTGATGGCGAACACCAAGAGTCATGATCTGTAGTGATCTGTAGCGATGCAACAACGCCTACACCATTTGACAGGTCACATAGTAATGATGATGAAGATGATGATAGTGATGCTATTTAAGTAGCTTTTCCTTATCTTTCATACCAACATTGTTAAGAATTGTGTAGGATGTATTGTCTCATAATTTCCATTTGTATCTTTATGTAAGTATGTGTGCAACTGTGTGTGTATTTGTGTATCTTCCAGCGTTGCGGGCCTTCATTGCCGCATGCGTGCATAGCTCGGGTGCGTGTATTGCGAGTGCTAATGGGTTGTGCGAGTGCGTGCCTGCGTGACGCGCATGCTCGTGTGTGTATATGGTAACTTTTATATTTCTGTGTCTGTTTTTATGTGTATAAATGTGTGTATGAGTGGGACTGGGTGAGTGAAACTGGATGGGTGAAGGGCTGGATTAAGTTATTGATGTATGAATGGATAGCTGGTTGGGTAGGGCGGATTAGCGTGTCTACATGATTCATACTACATATCTGAACAGAGATGCCCCGCTATACGTCGCTTCGGTTTACGTCGCTTCGGTTTAAGGCGTTTCGCTATAACATCGTTGTCACATAGGGGACACAACTTCACTTTACGTCGCTACGTACCGCTATAACGTCGTCACCAGCCAATAGACCAAGGTGCAATTGCAACTTCCAAAAGTTATTATTTGCGTCGCACCTTCTCACAGCTCATCAAGGTTACGGACAGTAAAGGTAAGCCTACTATTACGGGATTCTGGCGATATTACAAAACCCTTAAGGTCATTAACAACATTGCGGATACATGGAGTGAGGTAAAGCCAGTATGCATGAATGCTGTGTGGCGAAATCTGTGGCCAGAATGTGTGCACGACTTGTGTGAATTTGACGACGTTCATGCTATTCGACGACAGATCGCTAACTTAGCCGCTAAAGCTGGCTTTGAAGGGACGGAGGAAGCTGACACTGATGAGTTGCTTGCATCACATGGAGAAGAGTTGTCTAATGAGGACCTAATGCAACTCGACGTCCAGAGTGCTCAGCAGGAAGAAGAACACCCTGTTGCATACTCCGCTCCCCCTCCCTCCCCTTCCACCTCGAATGTTGACAGCTGAACGTCTGTCACAATTCTTTCAATTGATTGATGTGGCAATGGACATAATATATAAGGATGACCCGAACAGAGAACGGAGCTTCAAAGTGTGGAGAGCAGTAACAAGCGCCAGCAAATGTTACAAGGAGCTTTACTTAATGAAAAGGAAAAAGGCTGTGCAGTAGACATTGGACACATTTTTTGATTACAGCAGAGAGGAGCCAGGAAAAGAGGCAGAAAGAGGTTACAGTTTCATCCTCAGATGAAGAGTCAGAATTTAATGCCCCTACGTCCCAATAGCTCTACCACTCGTCCTCCAACCCACCTCTATTTAGCCAATAAATATCAACAACCGTCAAAATAAACATTACATAATACACTGTATTTCATTTAATTCTATGGGAAATAGTGTTTCGCTATATGTTGTTTCACTTAAAGTCGCGCTTTCCAAGAACGTAACCCCGACGTTAACCGGGATGTCCCTGTACTTGTCATAAGCGGCACAGTCGGTACAAGTTATAAATGTACCCTGATTACTATCATTTTTATTAGGACTGGGGGACCTTTTTTCTGTAAATTGTGTGGGAAGGAAAGGCGATGAGGAAGGAAACGAGCCACCCTTCTTATATGATTTGACATAGTATATGTGAGGGTCGAACATGTTACACCCAGCGGCAATATCGTCTATTGGGATTCCTTTCCCGTTACCTTTGAGTTCAGACAGTCTTGTCTTTATTACGACCAGATCCCAGTCGCAAACGACATTGAAACAAAGTAATATACGTCATTTTAACGTGTTCTCTATCTTCCAGGTGCTACTCTCATGGGTCTTTGGATCACACTACACTTTGGTCATATTACACGTCAAGGTGGCTTGGAAAACATAGTGATGGAAGTCAGGATTCCTGACAGAAGAGGCACAGGTCGACCATCACGAAGATGGATACGGGACATATGCATATTTATCATATCATTCACGGGTCATGTGAAATTATCAACTTAAAAATTAGCGTGCTGTATTTGGTCAAACATTGAATTAACTCATCCCTACAGTGATGGCTGGAACTGCTTCTCTTTGGTGGGGAGTGCGGTGTTAGTTAATATTGATGATGTTGCTATTAGATTTATTGATAACTGCGATATATTTTATTAGAAGACAGCAAGTCAAATGGATTGGCCATGCAACTAGGCCACCAACTAACAGTATACAACAATCAGCAATGTTGTACAGATCAAATGGAAGCAGAGGAAGAGGCTGAGCACGTAAACGGTGGACAGAGGGAATAGCAGAGTCCGTGGGAATCTCGAAACATGAAACCCATAAACGGGCACTCTCCCGTTGTTTGTACTTCACCTCGACACCGCAAGGTACAAGAGGAACAAGATTAGATGTATAAACTCCTCGATTTATTGAAGGTCTCAAATGAGTTGCCATGGCGGGGCCAGACCAAATGATTTCGTGAGCATTATTCTACACGCCGGTCGGATGTTCCCATCCGCTGACCTACACTATTATATTTTCTGTATAATGTGTACGTACTGTTTTCGGGTTATTATTATTAAGAATGTAAAATATGCACTTATTATTCTTAAATAATCCATGTCAGATTATGGATGTCTATAATATGTTAGCAAGAGCTGTATGGTAAGAAATGTGATACATGTCCATTCAAACTGCACAATATGTTCACTGAAATAGATCAAGGAAAGAACTCAATGCCTAAAATAAATAGTTCAGCGTCACAATCCTTTTTTTTTTTTTTTGATAGTTTTAATTTAGGGGAGATAATTAAACATATTCGCAAAAGCCTTATATTTTAAACGGATGCTCATCAAGGGAGGAGGTCACTGTGTGTTTAAAAACAATGACGACAATATTATAGGCTTAAGAATGGGACAGTGACATAACAGATAAATAATGGACAATGGGGAAATCAGGACCACTCAATCACAACAATAAAAACAGAAAAATAACACAGGGTATAAGTGCACATGAAATATCTGCGTATCCCTGGTCGCATCGACTTCTCGCTGTTGTTTCTCTTGCTGGTTTCTTGTCTTGCTATATTTGTTGTTCTATCCATTCGTGTTCGTTGTATTTTTGGTTATGTTTCTAGCTTGTCTTCATCTTGTTCTTTATGCTTTCCCCCCCCCCCCCCCCTTTTTTTTTTTTTTTGATCTCAACGTTTCTGCAGTTTTTGTTCTTGCTTTTCTTGTTGTTCTAGTGTTGTTTTATCTGTTCTTGTTCTTGTTAATTTTCTAGTTCTTCTCGATCGTGTTCTTTGTGATTTTTTCGTTCTTTTTGTTGTTCTTGCTGAGCCTCCTGATTTTGTTTCATGTCTTCCTTGCCTTTATTATTATTATTATTATTATTATTATTATTATTATTATTATTATTATTATTATTAATAGTATTATTATTATTATTATCATTATTATAATTACTGTTCTGTTTTTTCATGTTCTTCCTCTTGGTGTTCTGCTTGTTCTTTTTGATATTACAGCTGTTCTTCCTGTTTCTCTTTTTCTCCCTATTCTTGTGTTTATTCTTGTTCATGTTCTTCTTTTTCTCCATGTTCTTGATGTTCTTCTTTATTTTATGTTTGTTCTTGTTTATATTATAGCAGTTCACATTCTTGTAGTACCTCTTGTTCTTCTTGGTATTCTGCTTGTTCTTTCTGATATTATAGCTGTTCTTCCTGTTCCTATTTTTCCTCCATGGTCTTGTTTTTCTTCCTGTTCATGTTCTTGTTCTCTCGTGTCCATCCTTTGGCAAATGTGATTTTAAATTGCAGCAATTTTACTTTGGTTGTTCAAGAAACCGAAGTGGCATCCCTAACATACTTTGTTGTTGTTGTTGTTGCTGCTGCTGCTGCTGCTGTTGTTGTTGTTGGTGTTGTTGTTGTTGTTGTTGTTGTTTTTGTTGTTGTTGATGTTGCTGTTATTGTTGTTGTTGTTGTTGTTTCCCTCGTGTCCCTGCACAGTTTCCGGATCAGAGGTTGTTTGGATGGCATTATGTCAGCCACCTTAATCCTGCTAATTGTGGTGTAGCCGTGAGCGTAAATTCATTTGTTCTTTCGTGATTGACGTATTACGTGTATCAGTTTTTTCACCCACTTCATCTTCTGTCTCTCTGTCTCTCTCTCTCTGTCTCTCTCTCTCTCTCTCTCTCTCTCTCTCTCTCTCTCTCTCTATCATCCATCTCACCATGTTCAACTCTTTGTCTTATCCTCTCCCGCTCTCTCTCTCTCTCTCTCTCTCTCTCTCTCTCTCCTCTCTCTCTCTCTCTCTCTCTCTCTCTCTCTCTCTCTCTCTCTGCTTATCTTTTATTTATTATATTTTACATATTATATTTTATACATTTTATACATTTATCTTTAATGCATATCTTTTATATTGTTGCTGTTCTCTGTTAGCGTTGAATGATGTATGAATGAAATAATGTATGACAGAGAGTGATAGAAGGGCAGAATGTTAGACGGGCCTGCGTGCCCAATTCTTAACCCTTTGAAAATAAAGTTTGTTCGTTCGTTCGTTCGTTTTCACTCTCTCTCTTCTTCCCCCTCTCTCTCTCTCTCTCTCTCTCTCTCTCTCTCTCTCTCTCTCTCTCTGTATATTTGTCTCTTGACGTATTACAATCTGTTTATAATGTGTGTTTGTCTGTGTTTCTATGTGCATCTGTGTATCTCTACACATCAGTATGTGTCTATGTATGTCATCGTGTGTATGCCATTGTTTGTGCGCGTGTGTGTGCGCGCGCGCGTGCGCGCCTGTGAGTTTCCCAAACCTCTTGTTCTGCTAACATAATCCTGTTTGTCACTTTACCGCCTCTGATGAACTTTCTAATAACTTCGCGTAATCAGCCTTATCTTCAGATCGCGTGGCAGATTGTCCCTCCACGTTCTCCTTAATAACCACATCGATGTTATATCTTAAATGTGCGTACTTAACTCTCCCATAGACTCCCAGCAGAGCTGGATGAGTTTGTCGTTGCTCTACAAGTGCCACAAGGCGCCATCACCGAAGAACTCTTTCGCATGTCGACAAAATCTGTTCCATGTCACTGCCTCGAATTTGGTTCAAGCTTGCAGCGGCTCCTTGGCAAAGGTGTTACGAATGCAATTCGCAATCCCGCATACAACGTTTAAAACACAGCTGCATACGATTTGTAAGTAGACTGTCTTGCGTTGATTTCCAGACAATGGTATGAGTGCCGGTCGTTCAGAAAGTAACGGCAAACTATTGAACGTAAACTTGCCAGGCTAATCCACTTGGGGTTGGGTTTGATCGCATTGCAACGTTCTTCAAAGAAAAAGCAACAATGTGTGTGTGTGTGTGTGTGTGTGCGCGCGTGTGCGTGTGCGTGCGCGCGCTTGTGTGTGTGTGTGTGTGTGTGTGTGTGTGTGTGTGTGTGTGTGTGTGTGTTTTCCCCCACACGTGCTTCATCTCCTCATGCAAAACAACGAAGAGTTCCCATGTTGATGGTAGCAGTGGTGGCTGCCTGAATGAACGTGCGCCTTCGTTATTACTTCCGTGTTTAGCGTTTCCCAAGCGATTAGCTCACCTGAGTCGAATTAGTTGCTCCTGATGTTAATCCTCGTTTTTATTTTACTGCATGTTCCACAGATTACATGGGCATATACAACATAATATAGCTAGCTGCCTGGAGTACCCACAGCAGCCAACCTATCAGTCTGTTCATTCTCCCACAAACCCGCATACTCATCATCATCATCATCATCAAGTGCCATGCCGGCTGGCGTAGGCGTTCACGGCTCTCCACAGATCTCGGTCTTTTTTGTTCTGGATCAACTCTGCTGATGATACTCCTCCATGTCACCGTCTCAATCCGTCCAACATCATTTCTCTTGGCCTGCCTCTGCCTCTCTTGGCCTGCCTCTGCCTCTCTTCCCAGCGATCTTTCCAGTTGTCACGATGTTCTCCAATGCCTCTCTTCTCATCACATGACCAAAGAAAGCTGTTTGTCTCTTTCTTAAATGTGTATATAGTGTTCTAGTTTCATTAGCCTCTTTCGGGCAATCGTTGTTAATTACTCTGGCAGTCCAAGGAACTCGCAACATTCGTCTTAAAAACATCTCTGTTGCTTCTAAGTTCTTCCTAATTTGCTCATTTACATTCCAAGATTCGCTGCCATACAGCAAAACTGGTTCTATATAGCACTTCAGCACTCTCTTTCTTACATTCATTGATAGCGACTTATTGCATAAGATACTCATCAATTTCTTAAATGCGGCTTTTACCTGCTCTATTCTGCTCTTAATCTCTGCTGTACATCTTCCATCTGATGTTATAAGTGCCCCTAGGTATTTAAAATTATCCACTTGGTTGAGAATTTCTCCTTCTATTTCTATATCACATTTTGGTGTCCCCATTTTCTTTGATATCATACTCTGGCCACAAAATCCACGATATGATCTGGACCTTCGTCTTTTCGAACGACGCAAGCCATTCCATGCATGTCGTAGAGTACTACTCTCCCGCTATAGGAACATAACCATTACAGCCTCCACCTCCATTATCATGCTGGAAGCTGTGATATCATATTCCAGACTCTCCTTTTTTACAGATCGTCTCTTAACAGTTGCAATGTAGCCCTGCCCACGCCATTTACCTCACACCACAGCCATGTTTTATATACAAGGGAATATTTAGAATACACTGGAACAGCCGAAATTAGCAGGCACACATTTTAAAAGTGGCCAAGAAACAAAGGCCACTTAGACACCAGAAAACGTCGGTTAACATTTTTTTTCCATGCCATAGGAATAAATAAAAACAAACTTGTTAGAAACTGGTAGTAATAATGGAGATAATAGCCACGGCGAACAGTGCAGATTAGGATTTTCTTTTTCCCCCGACAGAAAAAATCCACACCTTACCGAGGATTCAAACCCTGTTCTCCCGAAGGAGAACCCGGATTTCTTAGCCACTCGGCCAGGCGCTTGTACAATTTTTGTTGGAGTGAAGTTTGTTGATGTCATACTTGTTTGCCAGCATTGTTGTTAAGCTGGACATGACTGTAGTAGAAAATGAATTTCATGGGGCTATTGCCACACACTCAGAGATCTCAAATTTGTGATGTACGAGGGGGATTCAAATGAAAACCTTAAATGTTTTTTTTTTGTTTTTTGGTGTGAATATATTCTAAACCAGGAAAGAACAAATGTATTATTTTTGTTGTTGTTGATATAGTCACCACTGCGTTCAATGCAAGTCCTCCAGCGCCGATACAGTGCTTGGATTCATTTGCTGGACTGACAGGCATGATCGCCATCATACTGGACCTTCATTCGCCGATGAATTTCTATAGGTTTCACCCCTTCACTGATCGCAACACGGATATTAGAACGCTGCTCCCCTTTGGTGCATGTCAAAAGGGGGTGACCATTTTTAAACTGTCCTTATAATATCACCGTGTTCGTCTGCACCGTGATGTCACGTGCTTAACATATTTGACATCCTCAACAACAATAATGACAGGTTACAAGACAAGGGCATGGCTATTATAATTTATATCACAGCTATTAAGGTTTTCATGTTAATCTCCCTCGTAGTTGATAATTCAATCTTTGTCTGAGCTCTTCGCAATCTCAAAGGCGTGATCTGATAGTGAGTCGACGGTTCGAAATTAGCTGCGGGCGATTTGGAATCATACCGATAACCGTTGATTTTGATGGTAAGAGGCGTCGGCCATTCAGAAAGCATTGGTAAACTGCAGAACTAACATTGCCTAATAAATGACAGTTGCCAATAAATGTTGGGATTGAGTGCAACGTCGTGTAAATGGCACGCAACTAACTGAGTTTTAAAGTTAATGATATTCATCAAGTTTCATGTAGTCTTAAAGTTGATGATAAGCATTATGTTCATATAGTCTTAAAGTTGATGATAAGCATTATGTTCATGTAGTCATAAAGTTGATGATTAGTATCATGTTTTATGTAGTCTTAAAGTTGTTGATAAGCATCATGTTCGTGTAGTCTTAAAGTTGATGATAATCATCATGTTTCACATAGTCAGCAGACAGCGCAGTTGGGGAACGCTTGAGACCACTACGACAGCGCATAAACAATTTCACGTGTATTGAGTGACGCGCATACAAGTAGAATAAAGAAAGAGACTAAAAGACACACCAGACAACATAACAATTTGAAGCACTCTCAGGGTGTCTAGTTGGTGATGCGTACACTAGTTCCTGCAGGGAGGTTCTGTCATCATTTGACGGTGCAGATTCGAATCCCGACATGGCACTTCAGCTTCCCATTTTTGTTGTCTAGTGTGTCCTCTAATGTATGCCCCCTTCTTCTACTTCTATGAACGCCAATCAATACATGAGAACTTCTCCATATAGGCAGACGGGCTGTGTGTCCATTATGTGTTGTAAGAAGCTTGTATAGTTCATAAATAAACACACATGTATTGTTTTGACACTCTTAGTAGAAGCAGAACGAATTAGAGGTGACGCTAGACAACATGAAAACTGAAAGCTGTAGTTACCGACCGAGATTCGAACCTGCCACCTCTAAATGACGACAACACCTCGCTGCAGGAACAAGTGTACTCAATGCATGACCAACTAGACACCGCTAAGAAGCTTTTATTGAAGATTTCGCTATTTCACAAATTTTGCTTAACTTCTGCAGACTATTTCTCTGGCACCTTGCCGTCTTGGCAGATAACAACTTGTTACATTGTGCTACAAACAAGGTATGATAACTATAACCCATAGCGGGGACCAAGGGTGGAGTTATAACTCTCCTTAGCACAAAGTTTGGGCTGAATTGTAGAGACCAGGTGTTTCCAATGCAGCACGATACCTCCGTCTTTCAGCCTAATTTACTCCAGAGGAAAGGTAACACCAATACATCTGGAACAAGATAAGTTGTAGAAGCTGCCGGATCAGTAAAGCAATGCCCAAACTGTCCGCCTGTTGGAGCTTCATTCCTTTCACCATTTGCCCACAAATACTTAAGGCCTGGTCTGCCCTGCCATGATATGTAGTCTTTATGTTTCGTTTCTTCGCACTAGGAGAGGATTGTACCCTCTCATCTGCCCGAAGCCGTTGGCACAATGTGGGGTTTTGGGGTTTGGTGATCGCCTCCCAACGTTCGGCGCTAACAGAAAGCAGGTAGTACAGTCTACTGCTATACGGTAGCTCAGTCAAATCTGCCTTATACCTAACTTACTATTTACTATGATAGAAAATTACATTTGTCATTGAAAATGTGATTTATTCCAAACATGTGTTCCCTGTTCCTCATTTCTAACTTCTACTTCAGCGTTGACGTTATTACAAAATGTGCTCTTGGCTACTGATGTAAAATGGTTGTTATTTAATTTCACATGAACGCAAAGGGAAATTTCGGGTCAGCGGAGACAGAAGTTACTCGACCAACTAACATTATGACAGTAAACTATGAACACGCGACATGATGACAAGTGTTGCAGAAACTTCGGACATCAAGTTCAAGAACAGCGTAAGTAGGAAGCGACGAAAGTCGAACGGCATAACTAGGGATTTGACAGTACAGTGCAGAAACAAGAATACAGACTTGGAGATATTAAGAAACAATCACCAACAAGAAAAGAAGATCGATTTCTAAACCATCTTCAAAAAGAATAAAGAGACTAATCTGTCACCTAACATGTGTGTTTGTAATCTAGTATTTACTGATCAACCCCATTTGTAACCTCTTATTTACTGATTAACTCCGTCTGGCCCCAGACATCGACAACTTTCTTGTGACTGCGACGACATTCAGGGACGTATTGATGACAACAAATGTGAGGTTAACGAGGCTAACGTGGAACAAAGAGGAGCGCCTAACTCCCACAACTTAGCTTCGACACTGCTAGAAATAATTATTAAATATTTAACTTTCTGTCTGATTCTCGAGACTTCTCAACAGTGTCCCGCAAACCAGGTGGGACTCCGTGGGTGCGGGTGGGTCATCGCACTCTTGAATGTGGTTGGAAAACTCAAGTTTTAATACAAAATACTGCGAGTGAATGAGAGAGAGAGAGAGAGAGAGAGAGAGAGAGAGAGAGAGAGAGAGAGAGAGAGAGAGAGAGAGAGAGAGAGAGCTAACGAACGAACGAACGAACGAACGGTCTTTATTTTCGAAGGGTAACAAATTGGGCACGCAGGCCCACCTAACATTCGGCCCTTCCAATCACTCATCTGTCATTCATCAATTGCGCATGTTACATTCACATAGTGTCGTGAAATACTGAGAGTTAATGATTCCCAGATGGACGACTGTATACACCGACTGATCAGGTGGAGGAAGGGTTAACAAGCGAAGCAGTAATGGTAACAAACAAAGGAGTGACCAGGCGCATGTGTTTATAGGTCAAGACACAGAAGGGGCCGGCTAACCGCACAGGTAAACTGTCGAGTGGAAAAATTGGTTTGCGACTAAAGCAGAGAGATTATTGGACAGCATATTGCCGTATGGATGTGAAACGGTTCAGAGCTGTAATTTTCCACTAACGATGATAATGCAGTCTGGATGTGAGGTGTCCAGCAATGTCAAGGACTATGCGGCAAAAATGACCGATATAAAGCGTGGCAACTCTTTGTGTAAGTTTAGTGTGTGTTCCAAACTGAACTGAAGGAGATATGTTCTTGAGTGGGAATAGAAATACACGTCCCTAATGATGGAAAGAGGGGATACTAGTGTGTTATTCGCTAAGTGTTTTTCGATTCCAGGAACATAGATGCCTAAATAAGGTATATTAGAGTATAGTTTAGCATAGGAATATAGATGTGAGTGAAGTGCATTTAACATTGCTTTCTATTAGTAGGAATAGTATAGACGATTAGGTGAATCTTCTATCCTATGTCAGAGTGGGTTTTTTCGGAAGCCTTTTCATTTCGGCTGGAGGAAAAGACACTCACATAGGAGAGAAGAGGAAGCAGACACAGATCTCATTATTAAATGTATATCACACAGGTTCCCATACCAGTGCGAGACTTATCAACTAAGATATCACACAGATGGCTGTGGTCAAGATCACTCAGTGTTGATAACCCACAAGAAAGCACTTTAAAGTAATAAAGCACGACACTTGTGCATAAGAAAGGAAAGACAAGAAGTGTCATCTTAATAAGTCAGGAGGACAGAGAACGGAAAATAGAGATCATACAAACTAAAGAAAAAAGACTCAGATTACTCAGTATCGAAGAGTTGCAAGGTGCATACAAAGTGCCTATATCAATTAAGAACTATCCAGTGTAGAACTTTTACAGGACAAAAATAGAGAATACTAGAAACTCGATGTGTTTTCCAGGATGGAATTAAGAACGCTATAAGATACTAAAGAACATTCAGGTTAAGCTGACAGCATATGGTGATCGGGTTAAATACATTCATACAGTGGTGAACATTTTACATTACAAAAAACGGATATATCTACAGACTCAAGTAGACGGAGCTGTCAGGGTGAGACCGTTCTGTTATATCTATGTCATGTCCTGTACTCTAGCTGAGAGAAGAGACGAGAGACGCCACGGAGACTATCTATCAACATCTTATCTGGCAGCCACACTAGAAGAACATACCAACTACATAGACAATATCCATACATACACCAGACATAGTTTTTATTAATAAATCTTTTATCTTATCGTTGAAAGGAACTGTTGTCGGAGTATGTGTTGAGGGAATAATAGAGAGAGTGAAAGAAATAGATATATGGAAGGGAAGACAGAAGAGAGGAGTGTAGACCAAAGTCAGTCAATAATCCCAACAGATAATAAGTTTAAAGATGTGCTTGTTGAGTCCAGTCTCCTCTCGGGAATTTAACAGGACATAATTGGTGGAGCGAGCGGGATACATACAGAATACCCATATGACCGGAAGGCATAACATGGCATATGAATAAAGGGGTACTTGCATATTGGCACAGGCATAGCGGAGTACCTGCATGTTGGGACATACTGATTGGAATAAAAAAGAAGTATACATTGATGACTTTTAATGGAAGGACGTCCATTGGATATATGATGCCATTACATTTATGGTAGAAACATTTCATTAATGCTGGTGACTTTGCAGTGAGAAAGTTCCAGACAGAGTGAATGTGGATAGGTGGTAAGACACATTACATACCTAGTCACACGGTCACACGTCTACATAAGTCTTTATCCTATATCTCCTCTTGTGGATGAGAGAGTGGTTGTGATGTACTGTGTGGTGTTGTAGATTAATAATATTTAATAGACATAGATAAATGATATAGGTTCTAGGTAGATTATCGGTTTATAGTGAGTATTCTTTACTGCCTTGAGGTGTCTTTAATCAACGTGCTGACTTATCTGCTGTAACTATGGCAACTCCTAAAGTAACTACAGCCGAACTGAGGGCCAACGGGGAGGCAATTGGTTTAGCTGGTTCCGAGCTAACGGATTACATACAAGAAAGAGAGCGAGAGTTTCGTCAAGCGGAAAGGGAAGAGCGTAAGACCCAGTTGGAAGCAGAAGAAGCCCACAAGATAAGGGAACATGAATACCGCATGCGAGAACTGGAGCTCAAGACACAAACTAAGGAAGAAATAGATGGAGTGGAAGGAAGTTCTTCGTCACCTGGTGCAACCCACATGAGTGGACATGGTTACCATGCCATGAAGTTTCCCTTAGCTGTCTACGATCAGTCTAAGGAACGCTTTGACCAGTACGCATCTCGTTTCGAAGCAATGTCAGTCGCTATGGGGCTGGATAGGAGCAGGTGGGCTCTTAAACTATCCCAGGGATTAATAGGTTCGGGATTTGAAGTGTACACACGCTTACCACCAGGACATGAAAATAATTACCAGGAATTAAAAGCCGCTTTGATGAAACATTTTGACATCACCGCACAAACGTATAGGAAGAAGTTTAGATCGTCTAGACGAGAGCCGGGAGAACTATTCGCCGCCTACAGTCTGAGGCTGAAATCCTATCTACAGAAATGGATGGACTTGGCAGAATTCAAGAGGGATTATGAGAGTCTCGAAGAGATGATGGTGGTAGACCAAATGCGAAAGCAAATGTCGAAACCTCTCAGAACCTTCTTGGGAGAACAAGGGGCGGAACGGATTGATGTTGTGAATAAGCTGGCTGAACGATTTGTGGAAGTACATGGTGAAACTGAGGAACTAAGTACACAAACCAAAGGTCAGGAGAAACCAGAGAAAAAGAAACCTAAAAACTGGGAAGGAGAAAAAGGGGAACCTTATATAAAGCACACAGAGGAGAGTTCAGAGAAGGTGAAGGTAGGAAACCAGAGCACCTCGAATTCTCAAGCGAAACGACAGTGGTCTGAGAAGTGGTGTTCGTTTTGCAAGGCGGCCTCTCACAACACCAAAGACTGCAGATCGAAACCTAAAAGTTCTTACTTCGCAGCATGCAAAGTGATTCCTACATCGGTGATCACAGACTAGGCTGAGGTCGGCGAAGGAGAAAGGAACAAAAAGGACACACGGAAACCTAGGAAGGGAACAGGGTGCACACACTGCCAGTCGATAACACATAATACTGGGGACTGCAGATGCAAGGCAAACGACGCCAATTGCATAACCAACCTCGAGGAAGTAAAAGAGGAAGGCAAGGAAACGGTCAAGGAGATGAAAGACACTCAGGACCAAGAGAGACCACCTGTGGTTGAACTGATTGAAGTAAATGGTCAACAGGTTACTTGTCTCTACGATAACGGTTTGGATGGGGAAGCGGTGGTGGACGCCAGCTTGGTAAGCCCAGACCAATTTACAGGGGAGACAATAGAAATACAGCCGGCAATGAGGAGTGCTGTTACCATGACGCTGCCAATCGCCAAGGTGGAGATTAAATCCAGGTACGTCACGGGCATTATTCCAGCTGCTGTATTATCTGACTCCTTATTTCCAATGATAATTGGCACGAAATATGTCTTTTTGGGGATGCCCAAACAGCCAGCCCAAAAGGGAACAGTAGTCAGTGGATCTCAAGGGAAGGAAAAAGAGGCAGAGACACTATACGACAACTCCGGGATAGGAGAATTGCATACTGCCCAGAGGAAGGATACTACGTTGCATCCTTGCTACAGGAAGCTGCAAAGAAGTGCTGAGCCACCAGAACGGGGACAGTACTTTCTGAAGAATCAACTACTCTATCGGAGAGCTGGGAGGGGAGATAACCTGCACGAGCAGTGGGTGGTTCCAGAGACCCACCGTTCTCACATTCTTCAGAGTGGACACATCATAGGCGAGAATCGACATATGGGTGTCAGAGAGACCTTGCAGAAAATATCCGGCCATTATTGCTGGCCAGGAATGACCGGAGATGTACGCCGGTGGGTGAAGTCTTGTTCGGAGTGCCAGAAAGCACCACCCAACAAGCGAATTAAGAGGAAACTAGCTCTTAAAGTGGAAGACAAAGTGGAAGTGTGGAGTCCAGCAGAGACCAATATACTCCAAGTAGGATGGAAAGGACCTTATCCTGTGGAAAAGGTGGTGTCCAAGAACATCTACAAAATACGGATCGGGGAAGAGAAGAAAAATCTGACTAGACATCTCATTAGGAAATATGAAGAGAGATCCGGGAGCAAAGCTTCGCACTTTATGGTGATGGCAGCCATTGGGACAAAGGTTACCAGTCCAGACGAAGACCAGAGATCGCCAGTACAACATAGGAGGGCCTATGGGACAGTACGGGATAGGTCAGATTTACCCAACGACAGGAGGAGGGAAATCACAAGTCAGGGAAAGGACAAGAGTGAAAGTTTCACCGGTAACCAAGTTCAGAAGGGGTGGGTAACGTCGGGAAAAGCGAGAATTACCCAGGACCCCAACCGAAGATTGGCTGACCAGATACAATATCGCCCAAGATGGTCCTGGAAGCAAAAGTCCAGGAGATTTGGGAAAGACGACTCGGTCCGACGAGGACGAGGCGGAACATCCCCAGAGGAAAAGCCGGGGGAAACCAAGAGGACATGGAAGCAGTGTTACAATCAGGATGGGACAATCCGTTTGTATTGTGAGCCGTCGCTGACGCAAGTCGAAAGTAGGTCGACTGAACGTACAGGAGCGAGGAGCCAACACTAGTTTCAGTGGTGAGTAGTTTAGTAGGGTGTCAATTAGAGCGCCTACTGGATAATGAGGTGAGCCATGTGAGGATCCAATCATATCATCAACACGTGATGTTAATAGCTACTTCGCAGAAGCTCAACGCACGGTGGATGTGATGGACGTTGTTGCTACAACTGGACTTCACAGTGGAATACATCCTTGGAAAGGAGAATGTAGGAGCAGATTTCTTATCCAGACATCCAGTTCCGGAGGAAGAAGACTAGGATTGTGGATCATGGGAATCAAACCTACAGTGAGAAAGATTCGACGCGGTCTAATCTCTTAAGAGGGGGCCTATGTCGTGAAATACTGAGAGTTAATGATTCCCAGATGGACGACTGTATACACCGACTGACCAGGTGGAGGAAGGGTTAATAAGCGAAGCAGTAATGGTAACAAACAAAGGAGTGACCAGGCGCATGTGTTTATAGGTCAAGACACAGAAGGGGCCGGCTAACCGCACAGGTAAACTGTCGAGTGGAAAAATTGGTTTGCGACTAAAGCAGAGAGATTATTGGACAGCATATTGCGGTATGGATGTGAAACGGTTCAGAGCTGTAATTTTCCACTAACGATGATAATGCAGTCTGGATGTGAGGTGTCCAGCAATGTCAAGGACTATGCGGCAAAAATGACCGATATAAAGAGTGGCAACTCTTTGTGTAAGTTTAGTGCGTGTTCCAAACTGAACTGAAGGAGATATGTTCTTGAGTGGGAATAGAAATACACGTCCCTAATGATGGAAAGAAGGGATACTAGTGTGTTATTCGCTAAGTGTTTTTCGATTCCAGGAACATAGATGCCTAAATAAGGTATATTAGAGTATAGTTTAGCATAGGAATATAGATGTGAGTGAAGTGCATTTAACATTGCTTTCTATTAGTAGGAATAGTATAGACGATTAGGTGAATCTTCTATCCTATGTCAGAGTGGGTTTTTTCGGAAGCCTTTTCATTTCGGCTGGAGGAAAAGACACTCACATAGGAGAGAAGAGGAAGCAGACACAGATCTCATTATTAAATGTATATCACACAGGTTCCCATACCAGTGCGAGACTTATCAACTAAGATATCACACAGATGGCTGTGGTCAAGATCACTCAGTGTTGATAACCCACAAGAAAGCACTTTAAAGTAATAAAGCACGACACTTGTGCATAAGAAAGGAAAGACAAGAAGTGTCATCTTAATAAGTCAGGAGGACAGAGAACGGAAAATAGAGATCATACAAACTAAAGAAAAAAGACTCAGATTACTCAGTATCGAAGAGTTGCAAGGTGCATACAAAGTGCCTATATCAATTAAGAACTATCCAGTGTAGAACTTTTACAGGACAAAAATAGAGAATACTAGAAACTCGATGTGTTTTCCAGGATGGAATTAAGAACGCTATAAGATACTAAAGAACATTCAGGTTAAGCTGACAGCATATGGTGATCGGGTTAAATACATTCATACAGTGGTGAACATTTTTCATTACAAAAAACGGATATATCTACAGACTCAAGCAGACGGAGCTGTCAGGGTGAGACCGTTCTGTTATATCTATGTCATGTCCTGTACTCTAGCTGAGAGAAGAGACGAGAGAAGCCACGGAGACTATCTATCAACATCTTATCTGGCAGCCACACTAGAAGAACATACCAACTACATAGACAATATCCATACATACACCAGACATAGTTTTTATTAATAAATCTTTTATCTTATCGTTGAAAGGAACTGTTGTCGGAGTATGTGTTGAGGGAATAATAGAGAGAGTGAAAGAAATAGATATATGGAAGGGAAGACAGAAGAGAGGAGTGTAGACCAAAGTCAGTCAATAATCCCAACAGATAATAAGTTTAAAGATGTGCTTGTTGAGTCCAGTCTCCTCTCGGGAATTTAACAGGACACATAGGAAAAAACAAAACATTGTCAAATGGATTTTGTAAACATAAACAATGCATATTACCATTTTATGAGAGAGACAGACACACGTACACACGCACATTCATAAACACACACGCACTCATACCTGCATACATACTTACATCATTTGCACAAACACTCACAGTTATGCACACACTCAATAACATACAAATACACACACTCCCTCGCATACACTGCATGCATGAGAGAGAGAGAGAGAGAGAGAGAGAGAGAGAGAGAGAGAGAGAGAGAGAGAGAGAGAGAATAATGAAGAATAGGCGGCACTGCCCTCTGGATAAGCCTTCTCATCCTAAGAAGTCTGAGGTGTGAATGCCGGTTCACTGGTCGCCTACACGTTGAAGCAGTGTCCGTCTGCTATCATTTATATCAGTTCTATACTTCATTCTGCACAACTGCAGCCGTAACCAAGAAAATTCATTGAGAAGATACATCAAGAAGAGTCATCAAGAGATTATTTCAGAAGATTTAGCAAGAAAGGTCACCAAGAAGACGCATCAAGATCATTTGAAGGATATGTATCACAACATATCAACAACAACAAAATGTTTATCAAGAAGATTTATCAAGAAGATTCGCCAAGAAGATTCGTCAAGAAGATTTATCAAGAAGATTCGTCAAGAAGATTCAACAAGAAAATTCATCAAGAAGATTCGACAAGAAGATTCATAAAGAAGATTCATGAAGAAGATTCACAAGAAGAAGGACAAGAAAAAGAAGAACAAGAAGACGAACAAGAACGCGAAGAAGGACAAGAAGAAGAAGGACAAGAAGAAGAAGAACAAGAAAAAAGACAAGAAGAACAACAACAAGAGAAAGAACAAAGAAAAGAAGAACCAGAAGAAGAGCAAGATGGAAAAGAAGACGAAGAGGTAGAAGAACCAGAAGAAAACAAGACCAAGAAGAAGAAGATGAAGAGGAACAAGAAGAAAAACAAACCTAAGAAGAATGAGGAAGGGAAGAACAATAAGAAGAGCAACAACAACAAGTGGAAGAATAACAAGAACAAGAAGATATAGGGAGCCGCAGTTGCTAGAACACTCGTCTGTATGTTGGAGGTCACGTATTCTAAGTCCCATCGAGGCGGATGTTGTGAAGATTATCCTGGGCACTCATATGGACTTTGCCTAAAATTGTTACAAGCAAATGTTTTTTGGAAGTAAAGGCGGGCCTGTTATATTGTCCATATCGAGTATCGATTGGTCTATAAACATATGAGTTTAGCACCATATACTCAATATGCTTGAAGGCTTGTAGAAGGGTCCTCTGTTGGATTTTACTGCCTTCTCTGTCTGTCCTCTCTGTCTGTCCTCTCTCTCTCTCTCTCTCTCTCTCTCTCTCTCTCTCTCTCTCTCTCTCTCTTTCTCACTCTCTCTCTGTCTATCCTCTCTGTCTGTCCTCTCTGTCTGTCCTCTCTGTCTGTCCTCTCTGTCTGTCCTCTCTGTCTGTCCTAAGGAGTGTGTAAGAAAGTGTAACAGTTTTTTTTTTTTTTGCACACGCTCACTTTGAACAAAAGAGTAGTCCATATACACTACTTTTATTTCACAGGACTGAAAGTTGCGTGAGCTTTCCCTATCACCGGTGTCTATCGCCATCTGGCGAACCCACTCCGACTTCTGAAGTACTTGTAATTTACGTCCCGAAGTCAAGAACGAAAAGTCAACATTTTAGTCCAACTGTCCGATACCTCAGCATCAGCACACAGGATGTTTAAGAAGTCGCGTTCTTATCCATTCAGCCATGGTGAATTATTCAGCGGAATAGTTCAGCAGAAAGCTAATTAACGTTACGTGCGGCCAAGAGGCTCGACTGGAAAGACACAAACATGCAAAGAAATGAACTTTTCGATCAACGTCTTTGTCAATACAACAAAATCACGGGCAAAAAGAACACTTGGCTCGAAACAGAAGTCATTCACAAACGGTTATGTGAACAGCACAATTAAATAAAATAACCACCAATGTAGCTACAGTTAAACATGTCTTCTCAAGATGTGCGAAGGCCAGATGTGTTGCTTTAGGTTTGGTCATCTCGTTAGAATGCAACACATCAATTACCAGCAGTGGCCCTACATAATAGAATCTCTAACACGACAGCAAGATGACGCCCGAGAATAAAATGGATTGACGATATCAAAGACATTGTACAATCGCATCGAATGACACCATTCAGTGCCATCCATCTGGCGTTGGAAAGCCTAATATTCCTCCCCACTACGCTTGGCGGTAAAAGTGGAAGATGATGATGATGATGATGATGATGATGATGATGATGATGATGATGATGATGATGATGATGATGATGATGATGATGAGAACCGTGTTTTGATTTTTTTTGTTCGCATATCCTTTACAGGACATCATTGTCAACATCAGCATCTTTCAGCTGATTGTTGATTTCTTGGCAAGATTACGCTCAGTAGTTTGCCATTGATTTCTGATCGACCGGCTCACATACCCCGTAAGTTACCGACGCGGAAGAGAACAGCTACCAATTCTCGCACACGTCACGTTACTCACGAGAGTATAGGGATTACAGAGAAAGTCGTGTAACCCCTAGACCAGCGTATTTTGATTACCCACATGAAAACTTATGGGGTAAATTAGAAGTCGAGACGATGGTGTACCTTATTTACGAAGAATGGTGAAGTTAACATTAAAGAACTGTTCTCGGTATATCAGGCTGTGAGATCTCAGCTTCTCGTCGAGATAGAAGAAAAACTCCAAGATGTACACGAGGTATGGTGGAAACTAACTTCCTTCTCTATGAATGTGAAGGCAGGCCAAGGAACCAGCAAATGGAAATCGTTGTACTTCGGTGTGACTCGGGTATTCGAATCAAATTCAATAACGTCTTTCTATAGAGAACAGCCAACATCAAAATATGTTGTGTGAACATTGAAAAGCACAGAAATAATGTTCACAGATAAAACAAAACGTTAACCAATAATTACAACCACTGTGAAAAAAAATTGAAAAATGTCACATTTTTAAATACGACTATTGACATCGGGACTAACAGAACCCATGGGAATCTGGGTATATTTGAAGCCCATAATCGGATGCTCTCCCCGCGTTAGGCTTCACATCGAGACCGCCATGGTTCAAGAGAGACAAGATGAGATGAGATGACTATTGTTAGCAACAATGGAAAGTTTTCAAAAGAACAGAAGAGACTGGCCATAGCAACGAAGAGATATACCAGTACGACGAGCTCCTGACCCAAGACCAGCAAACATATTAAAGTAAACGGACAAACTACTTCTCCTGGCTCCCAGGCCGACAAAATGTGACGGAGCTGTCATATCACAGAAACATGCCAGAAAACTGCTTCCGGGTGGAAGGAAGAAAATTGGGAATTTTGAACTTACATTTTATAACACTTTCACAGACAACCGTGGATCAAACAAAAAGAGAAAAATACGACATTCTTCGAGATCTGTAGATCAAAGACAATTTGATCATAAACAGTATCATGTTTCGAAGACTGACATAATTTGGCCATATGAAACGCCTCCGTTTTTCTGTAGTTGTACCAGTGTCAGTTTGATTTTTGTGCACTGACGAAGGCTTTATAGCAGCAACATTCATTATATCACTATTTATTCTGTTCTCATAACGCTGATGAATTCCTCTTCTCGCTTTGTTCATTTACTAGTGGGTTTTATTTGTATTTTTTAAACAGTAATGCTGTCAAACACTGCCCCTATTATGATAATAATGATGATGATGATGATGATGATGATGATGATGATGATGATGATGATGATGATGATGATGATGATGACGACGACGACGATGATGATGATGATGATGATGATGATGATGATGATGATGATGATGATGATGATGATGATGATGATGATGATGATGATGATGTATAATGAAAATAAAGATGATGCTAATGATGAAAAAACAAAACAGTAGTGGAAGGAAAGGTTCCTGGAAGGAGTAGTTGTATCATTGTATGTTTCTTGTTTGTGTGCTGACGAAGGCTTTAGCCACAACGTCCATTTTGCAACGTGTGATTATTTTCTAGTAAAGCTTACCAATCCTACTTTCGCTGATTCACTCATTGTCTGTATAAACTATACTGTTATATGCGCGTGATATAAACTATACTGTTAAATGCACGTGATATAAGCTATACTGTTATATTCACGTGATATAAACTATACATTTGTATACGCGTGATATAAACTGTACTGTTATATACGCGTGATATACACTATACTGTTATATGCACGTGAAACATAGACAATAAGTAGACACGCTTAAAAAAAAACGTATGATAGCAGTGGAATGCGGTTGACTGAGAGAAATGCAAAATCTACCGTAGACGGACTCAAAACCGAACAAGAAAGTCCTACAAGAATTAGGAATTAGGAGAAGTATTTCAGTCAAAATATTATTCATGTAGGCATGGCAATAAATTGTGCAGCATATTGTTTATGCTTCTGTGGGACGCAGGGGTGTTTCCAAGGCACCAGGGCCAGGTTTTATACTGGCCAAGACCTACTAACACGTCCTAGTCGTGCGTCCTGGGCAACAGGTCCCTTCGGGGTCCTGGCTAACGTAGTAGGATCGCTGATTCTTCCGAAGTCGGAGAGTATCTGCCTGTTCGGCGAGGAACCACCAGTCTGCACACCAATAAGCCAGACATGGGACAACAGATACTCACGCAAACCTCAGGTCCTGTATGACATCACACTGATGTTGGACAACAATATGTCTTCATCCGACATACAGGACTTCACGCTGGAGTTCACAGCCAGCGAACGCAAGCAAGCAAGCATCACTTCTATGTTTAAACTCCTAAAGAAATGCATTGTTTCGAATGTAGAGACTCTCATGAGGAATGTTTTCCATGTGCTAGCATGCAAGCACCAAAACTGCAAGTGTTTAAGTGTATTTACTCAACATGTTTTCCTCAGGTTTTGTTTCTGAAATACTCCCCCCCCCCCCCCCCCCCCATTTATTTTTTTTTAAGGTGGCACGTAAATCTTCTCTGTGATGAAGCCTGTGACCTCCATCACACGCTCACATCACCCCGGGACTTCCAAATGCTTTAGCCACCTTGCTAAATAGGAGGACAGGAGAGAACTGAGTAATAGACAAATAAAATGTTAATCTTGAGGATATATGGTGCGATCCAAATTTGTTATGGACAAATCAGCACCCGAATTTATCAATATCTCAACAGCTAACTTTACTTCTCACGACATGTCTAGAAACCCGTTAGAGGTTGTGTCGATCTGAAAGCTCGAGTCTATTTTAAGAATAGGAGTCGATGCGAATTTGAAACCCTGACCACCAGGCCGGCAGACAAGCTTCTATCTACTACGCCAGCGTTGCTTGCAGTGACTAGCGGATCGCCTTGGCGTTCTTTCTCAGCCGGTACACGTTGCCAAACGTAGCCAAAACAAACACCTTAAATAGTTGAACCACTCAATAAAACGGTTTGACAGGCAAGGAAATCGACTTCATTTTTATCCCATATGGCTTGATCTCTTATCGCAGGCAGCCTGTCGAAAGCCTCGCACAGAGCACGAACTTCGTAGCTCCAGCGACGACACCCAGGAGTCAGTCTCAGAGACAAGTGCACTCGTGAGCAGAACGACGTAGCATGGAATCGAACCCACGACCTTCGGAGCTCGAGGCAGGCGGTGCTTCACCACGGCGACTTCCTGAACCACATAAAGACTCGAATATCTAAGTCGAAGCGTCTAGCTACTACCTGCAGCTGCTTGCAGTGATCTTGCGGATACCCTTAGCGTTCTTTCTCATACCAAACTGAGAGCTAACAAAATTACATTTTGGACCGCTCAAAGACAGGAATGGAAGGCAGATTATCTGGCTGAATGTAGAGACAATATTACACAGACCAACACGAGAGTTATTTTCTAGGGGATGCATTTTGTAGACTCAGGCACTGTCGTACCCAAAGATATTAGCTGCGTACCCTGTTCATGACTTTGCAATCAATCCCATCATTTATTGGCTATTTGTGGTTTACCAGACAATTTTACCTTCTGCGTCGAAAAATACCACAATTGTTTGTCACTCTGTTTTAATGTATCTGGAAAAAAGAAGTTTTAAAGTTCCCTCACTGGTAGCATTCATGGCCTTACATGTAAAGTTAGTTGTATGCTCTTCACAGGACGTGACATTCAACTCCAGCATTTTTGACTGCTTATAATTTACTAGCTAACGTCGGATTTCGAATCCTCAATTCCCAATGTCGGGGAATTATGAGTCGCGTTCACTCTGTAACAGCCACAGCGCCGGCTGGTCTTACATATACATCTGATAATTAACAATGAAAATGTGTTTATACCGCGGCCCTGCTAGAGGATAACTCAGTTCTTGTGCCCATCAGACTATCATTTCCGCTGTAAGTCGCCTGCTATAAAAAGATGGCCATGGACTGCTGGCCACAAATGAGAAGTCAGACTAAATGACTTATTCATACAGCGACTACCAAGTCATAATTCTGTCTCATAAATTGTGATTATGATTGTTATTTATATTCTTCAATCGTTATATTGCTGTTATTGTTCATACTGTTTATTACAATAATGGTGTTCATGACGATAACTTTGTTTGTTTACGTTCGCTGGCTTTGAGCTCAAACGTAGTAAACACACGTGCTGTTACTTCTAGAGGACTGGACTGAATTTTGCGTGTAAATTAGCTTTCCCTATTGTCAGTGTCCTCCGCCATAGGCCAATACATTGCGACTTCTGGGGTACTTGTAATTACGTGCCCAAGGCAAGGCCAGAAGTCAACATTTTAGTCCAACTGGCCGGTATAGGGGTTGAACCCGCTACACCGACATGTGTGTGGGTGAGGGATGTATGTGGTTGGTGGGCTGTGTGGGTGGATGTGAAATGTGTGTGAGTGGGGAAATGTGTGTGGGGGGTTGTGTGTGTGGATGGAAAGATGTGTGAGTATGGGAGGGTGATGTGTGAGTTTGTGAGGGATGGGTGTGTGGGTTGGTGCGGGATGTGTGTGTGTGTGGGAGGGGTATTGTGTGTGGTTGGGGTGTGAGGGTGGGTGTGTGTGTGGGTTGGGATATATGTGAGTGGGTGGGGAGATGTGTGTGGGTTGGATGTGGGTGAGGGATGTGTGTGTTGGTGGATGTGAGATGTCTGGGTTGATGGGGGATGTGTGTGTGGGTGGTGGGATGTGTGGTGGGTGGGAGATGTGTGGTGGGTGGGGGTTGTGTGGGTATGGGTGGGTAATGTATGAGTGGTGAGGGATATGTGTGTGGGTTGGTGAGGGATATGTGTGTGGGGGTGGGGGGTTGTGTCAAATAACATGATAATATGCATTGTTTATGCTTCTTTCATAAACTGTCATTTACTGCCAATATAGTACCTTGCGGTGTAAGATAGAGGGATCTTTGAGCCTGAGGAATTAAGGCCGCCTGGCTAGTGCAGTCGCCGCGAACTGTACAGGTTAGGATTTTCTTTTTGCCCCCGACAGAAAAAAATCCCACACCTTACCGAGGGATCGAACCCGGGTCTCCCGAATGAGAGTCCGGCGTTCTAGCCACTCGGCAAGCCACTCCTATCGCTCCTCCGCTTGTTTATGCTTACAACATTCATTTGACAATGTTTTTTTTCTATGTGAATGTATCATGCACTATTGATGAAAAAAAGATAAGTGATTGGAAGGGCCAATTGTAAGACGGGCCTACGTGCCCAATTTGAAACCCTTTAAAAATGAAGTTCAATTCAATTCAGCACACTGGAGGTTTAAGAGCGAATGCTGACGGGAGCTAGAATATATTGATTATCCCTACGAATGCAGAGATATCTAGATTATCTGCTGACTGACGCTGGGATATGTAGATTTCCCCTACGCGCGCTAGGATATCTATATTTCCTGCTAACGCGAGCTAGAATGTCTATATTCTCCCTACTGGTGCTGGGATATCTAGATTCTCTGCTGACGGGCACTGTGATATCTAGATTCTTCCTACGGGCTCTGGGATGCCTATATTATGTGCTCACGGGTGCTGGGATACCTAGATTCTCTGCTGACGGACGCTGGGATATCTAGATTCTCCCTACGGGCTCTGGGATACCTAGATTCTCTGCTGACGGTCACTCGGATATCTAGATTCTCCCTACAGGGGCTAGGAACGAACGAACGAACAATGTTTACTTTCAAAGTGTTAAGAATTGGGCACGCAGGTCCGTCTGACATTCTGCCCTTCTCTATTTCCTCTCATACATTCTTTCATTCACCATCACTTATGAAGCTAATCTTTGACAACAAAAGAACAATAAACATTAAAATTAAAATGTATTGCCTGCTGACAGGCGCTTGAATATCTTTATTCTCCCACGGGCCCAGGGATATCTAGATTCTCCATATGGACGCTGGAATATATAGATTCTCCCTTCGGGCGCTAGTAAATCTACATTCTCTAGTAACGGTCGCTGGGAATGCGACGACAGAAATTAAAAGAATACACGTTTCTCCACACACACACAAACTAAAGCAATGAAAACCAGTATGGACTGACCCAGACAGAATAACAACAGACTACTAAGAGCATACATGTTTACAGTGAAAACATAAAACTGCAAATCCTGGATGTTGAACAAATTAGTCGAAAAGCAAATATGCGCGTTTAAATATAAATGTCGCATAATATAAACGTATTAAACATTCATTGCACGGACGGGAGAATCGACAGATCTCACCAACCAGAAATCAATACTGAAAACGACGGTTATTAACACAAACATAAATGAGAAACATGAAATATTTTAGATATATAAACAGACATGAAAGTTTAGACTAGATAACTATGGAGGAGGGCGTATCAGGAAGACTGAATAGAGGGGAACCAAGTCGTAAATGAATTCAAAATGTGACAGATAATTTACACGTTAAAACACTGATATGATAGATAATGTACACGTATAAGCATCGGCAGTAAGACATCCGGCTTATGATAGAGAGACATTACAATGGACATTTATAAGGGCGGCGTACTGACTAGGGAACGCCACTGGATTGATGTATAATTTAATGTAAAAGATTTTCAAATTGTATTCAAATCTTGAATATATTTGTTTTCTTGTCAGTGTTATTGTTTCACAGATTGTCAGTGTTATCGTTTCAGTGATTGTCAGTGTTATCGCTTCACAGATTGTCAGTGTTATCGTTTCACAGATTGTCAGTGTTATCGTTTCACGTATTGTCAGTGTTATCGTTTCACAGATTGTCAGTGTTATCGTTTCACAGATTGTCAGTGTTATCGTTTCAGTGATTGTCAGTGTTATCGTTTCAGTGATTGTCAGTGGTATTGTTTCACAGATTGTCAGTGGTATTGTTTCACAGATTGTCAGTGGTATTGTTTCACGTATTGTCAGTGGTATTGTTTCACGTATTGTCAGTGTTAGTGTTTCACGTATTGTCAGTGTTATCGTTTCAGTGATTGTCAGTGTTATCGTTTCACAGATTGTCAGTGTTATCGTTTCACAGATTGTCAGTGTTATTGTTTCACGTATTGTCAGTGTTATTGTTTCACATATTGTCAGTGTTATTGTTTCACATATTGTCAGTGTTATCGTTTCACCGATTGTCAGTGTTATTGTTTCACGTATTGTCAGTGTTATTGTTTCACGTATTGTCAGTGTTATTGTTTCACGTATTGTCAGTGTTATTGTTTCACGTATTGTCAGTGTTATTGTTTCACGTATTGTCAGTGTTATTGTTTCACGTATTGTCAGTGTTATTGTTTCACAGATTGTCAGTGTTATTGTTTCACGTATTGTCAGTGATATTGTTTCACCGATTGTCAGTGTTATTGTTTCACGTATTGTCAGTGTTATCGTTTCACCGATTGTCAGTGTTATTGTTTCACCGATTGTCAGTGTTATTGTTTCACGTATTGTCAGTGTTATTGTTTCACGTATTGTCAGTGTTATTGTTTCACGTATTGTCAGTGTTATTGTTTCACGTATTGTCAGTGTTATTGTTTCACGTATTGTCAGTGTTATTGTTTCACGTATTGTCAGTGTTATTGTTTCACGTATTGTCAGTGTTATTGTTTCACGTATTGTCAGTGTTATTGTTTCACGTATTGTCAGTGTTATTGTTTCACGTATTGTCAGTGTTATTGTTTCACGTATTGTCAGTGTTATTGTTTCACCGATTGTCAGTGTTATTGTTTCACAGATTGTCAGTGTTATTGTTTCACGTATTGTCAGTGTTATTGTTTCACGTATTGTCAGTGTTATTGTTTCACGTATTGTCAGTGTTATCGTTTCAGTGATTGTCAGTGTTATTGTTTCACCGATTGTCAGTGTTATTGTTTCACGTATTGACAGTGTTATTGTTTCACGTATTGTCAGTGTTATTGTTTCACGTATTGTCAGTGTTATTGTTTCACGTATTGTCAGTGTTATTGTTTCACGTATTGTCAGTGTTATTGTTTCACCGATTGTCAGTGTTATTGTTTCACGTATTGTCAGTGTTATTGTTTCACGTATTGTCAGTGTTATTGTTTCACCGATTGTCAGTGTTATTGTTTCACCGATTGTCAGTGTTATTGTTTCACGTATTGTCAGTGTTATTGTTTCACGTATTGTCAGTGTTATTGTTTCACCGATTGCCAGTGTTATTGTTTCACGTATTGTCAGTGTTATTGTTTCACGTATTGTCAGTGTTATTGTTTCACAAATTGTCAGTGTTATTGTTTCAGTGATTGTCAGTGTTAGTGTTTCACGTATTGTCAGTGTTATTGTTTCACAGATTGTCAATGTTATTGTTTTACAGATTGTCAGTGTTATTGTTTCACGTATTGTCAGTGTTATAGTTTCACCGATTGTCAGTGTTATCGTTTCAGTGATTGTCAGTGTTATTGTTTCACAGATTATCAGTGTTATTGTTTCACGGATTGCCAGTGTTATTGTTTCACGTATTGTCAGTGTTATTGTTTCACAGATTGTCAGTGTTATTGTTTCAGTGATTGTCAGTGTTAGTGTTTCACGTATTGTCAGTGTTATTGTTTCACGTATTGTCAGTGTTATTGTTTCACACATTGTCAGTGTTATTGTTTCACAGATTGTCAGTGTTATTGTTTCACAGATTGTCAGTGTTATTGTTTCAGTGATTGTCAGTGTTAGTGTTTCACGTATTGTCAGTGTTATTGTTTCACGTATTGTCAGTGTTATTGTTTCACACATTGTCAGTGTTATTGTTTCACAGATTGTCAGTGTTATTGTTTCACAGATTGTCAGTGTTATTGTTTCACGTATTGTCAGTGTTATTGTTTCGCGGATTGCCAGTGTTATTGTTTCACAGATTGTCAGCGTTATTGTTTCAGATTGTCAGTGTTATTGTTTCACAGATTGTCAGTGTTATTGTTTCACAGATTGTCAGTGTTATTGTTTCACAGATTGTCAGTGTTATTGTTTCACGGATTGCCAGTGTTATTGTTTCACAGATTGTCAGTGTTATTGTTTCACAGATTGTCAGCGTTATTGTTTCACAGATTGTCAGTGTTATTGTTTCACAGATTGTCAGTGTTATTGTTTCACAGATTGTCAGTGTTATTGTTTCACAGATTGTCAGCGTTATTGTTTCACAGATTGTCAGTGTTATCGTTTCACAGATTGTCAGTGTTATTGTTTCACAGATTGTCAGTGTTATTGTTTCACAGATTGTCAGTGTTATTGTTTCACAGATTGTCAGTGTTATTGTTTCACAGATTGTCAGTGTTATCGTTTCATAGATTGTCAGTGTTATTGTTTCACAGATTGTCAGTGTTATTGTTTCACAGATTGTCAGTGTTATTGTTTAACGGATTGCCAGTGTTATTGTTTCACAGATTGTCAGTGTTATTGTTTCAGATTGTCAGCGTTATTGTTTCACAGATTGTCAGTGTTATTGTTTCACAGATTGTCAGTGTTATTGTTTCACATATTGTCAGTGTTATCGTTTCACAGATTCTCAGTGTTAGTGTTTCACAGATTGTCAGCGTTATTGTTTCAGATTGTCAGTGTTATTGTGTCAGATTGAAAATATTATCATTTCACAGATTGTTAGTGTTATCGTTTCACAGGTTGTCAGTGTTATCGTTTCACAGATTGTTAGTGTTATTATTTCACAGATTGTCAGTGATATCGTTTCACAGATTGTCAGTGATATCGTTTCACAGATTGTCAGTGATATCGTTTCACAGATTGTCAGTGTTATTGTTTCACAGATTGTCAGTGATATAGTTTCACAGATTGTCAGTGATATCGTTTCACAGATTGTCAGTGTTATTGTTTCACAGATTGTCAGTGATATAGTTTCACAGATGGTCAGTGCTAGCAGCATCATCTGCAAACAGCAACTCTCTGATCAGTACCCTGCTAATTGTGGTCTTGGTAGTAAATCTCTGAGCATTGTAGAGGCCGCCATCTGGAGGTGAGTGAATGTATATACCACCATCCTGATTACGAAAGGCATATATCAGTAGAAGTGAAACGTATACTCCAAAGAGGGTGGGAGCTAGCACACATCCTTGCTTAACTCCACCACAAAATCCTATTTCAAAATGCTCCAAGCTACTTTTGCCCATTGTTAAAATATAACGCAAGGCATAGCGAACGATTAAATATACTTCATGTCCCTAACCCTAGGATAGACTTATATAAAACAAGCTTAGCATACTCTGCCGCTCAGTTGTGGAACAATCTTCTACAAGAAATCGAAGACACCACCAATCATTATACATACAGTCGCAGCCTTTTTGAACACTACCTCAGTACAGACTACATGCCACCCCTAAAACAAAGTGGAAAATTATCACAAAATAGAACTAGCCAATAATCATTCCCATATATATGGTACTACACCTTCCTTAGGTATTTATAATGCCTATGTTAAACATTGCCTCAGTGAGTCATGTATTATTGATTATTTTTCATGCGTTTTCGTGTTTATTGTCTTTTGTTGTCAAAGAATTGCTTCTTAAGTGATGTTGAATGAAATAATGTATGAGAGGAAATAGAGAAGAAGGGCAGAATGTCAGACGGGCCTCTGTGCCCATTTCTTAACCCTTTGAAGATAAAGTTCGTTCGTTCGTTCGTTCTTGATTTCAAACTCTTCTGAATTTGCACCATCAAAATTGATTATACCCTTCATACCTGCGTGGAACGATTCCACAATGGATAGAAAAGTTAGTGGACAGCCAATCTTCTTTAGTGCCTTGAACAGACCCTCACGACTGACCAAATCACATGCCTTTGTGATGTCGATGAAGGCAATAAACAGTGGTTGATTCTGTTCGCGGCATTTTTCTTGAATTTGTCGCGGGGAGAATATCATATCAATGTTAGACCGGTTCTGTCCGAAGACACACTTTGTTTCGGGGTAGACTTGATCTCCCAGGACTTGAAGTCTGCGCAGAACAATTCTGGCAAATACTTTCCAAACAATACACAGAAGTGGGATACCCCTATAATTGTTACAGTAACTCCGATCGCCCTTGTTCTTGTACAGTTTTATGATGCTTGAATCTTTGAACTATTGCGGGACTTGTTCTTCTCGCTAGCAAAGCTCTATTAGCTGGTGGATCTGTAGAGTGGACGTGTCTTGCCCACTGCTAATAACCTCTGTTGAAATGCCATCCTTACCTTGAGACTTGCCAGATGCAAGTTCATTTATAGCACACTTAACTTCTGTTATGGTGGGAAGTGTGTCCAGGTGGTCAAGAGTTGGCAGGGCCTTTATGGCGTTTATGACTGAGCTACCGTATGACAGTAGACGGTACTACCTGCTTTCTGTCATCGCCGACTGTTGGGTGGCGCTTACCAAACCCGACACCCCACATTGTGCCAACGGCTTCGGGCGGAAGAGCGCAATTGGGAGGGTACTAGCCTTATCCTGATGCGAGGAAATGCAACCCAAAGACAAAATAAGTCATGGCAGGGCAGACCAGGCCCTAAGCCTTGGTTGGCAGCTGGTCTAGGATCGAAGCTCCGACAGGCGGACAGTTAGAGCATTGCTTTGCTGATCCGGCAGCTTCTGCAGCTTGTCTTGTTCCAGATTATAGGTGTCAACTTTCCTCTGGAGTGAACTAGGCAGGCCGAGAGAGGGATCATGCTGCATGGGCAACATATGGTTTCTTTATTTTAGCCCAGGCTTTGTGCTATGGAGAGGCAATAATCACTGCGCTTGGCAACCTCCTGTGGATTTGCCACCATTCTCACTGCATATGCACCGACACTCGCTTCCTCTGAAGATGTGAAGGATACGTTCTATGAGCAGCTAGACTCTGCGATCAAGGCAGTTCCAAAATCCGACTACATTTATATGCTCGGTGATTTCAATGCTAGTGTGGGCAAGGACTCGAGTTCATGGCCAGTGTGCCTTGGAAAATACAACATCGGTCGCATGAATGATAATGGGCAAAGGCTGCTGGAGCATTGCACTAGAAATGACCTATGTATTACAAACTCCTTTTTTAAAACAAAAGAGATGCATAAGGTCACATGGAAACATCCAAGATCCGGCCATTGGCATCAGCTGGACTTCATTATCACACGAAGACAACATCTGAACCATACATCATTAACTCGAAGTTACCACAGTGCTGACTGTGATACAGATCATTCTTTGGTTGTTGCAAGGGTTAGACTGAGACCAAAGAGAATCTACACAGCTAAACACAAGTCTAGCCCCAGGATTAATATTACTAACACTCACGATCCTGGAAAGTGCTTTGAATTTCAACAGCAACTTGAAGACGCTTTCAATGATACATCAGATAATTGTATAGTAAATGATAAATGGAGTAAACTTAAGGAAACTATTTATAAAACAGCGGTAGGGGTTTACGGCACTGTGGATCATAAGAGGCAGGACTGGTTTGCGGCAAACAGCCAGATACTGCAGCCCTTGATTGATAAAAAGAAGATAGCTCTCTTAAGAAACAAGGAAAGACCAACAGCGTAACACTCTGAGTGAGCTGAAGCAAGCAAAGAAGGATGTACAAAAGGCTGCCAGGCAGTGTGCGAATGCCTATTGGATCAAGTTATGTGAGTCCATTCAAATCGCAAGTGATAAGGGAAACATCAGAAGCATGTATGAAGGGATAAAGAAAGCCTGTGGTCCAATGATCAAAAGAAGTGCACCGCTGAAAACCTTGACTGGAGAAATCATCACTGATAAGAAACAGCAGATGGATAGATGGGTCGAGCACTATTTAGAGCTTTACTCAAGTGAGACCAAGCTAGCGGATGATGCCCTCAACGCCATAGAGGCCCTGCCAACTCTTGACCACCTGGACACACTTCCCACCTATAACAGAAGTTAAGTGTGCTATAAATGAGCTTGCATCTGGCAAGGCTCCAGGTAAGGATGGGATTCCAATAGAGGTGATCAGGAGTGGGCAAGACACACTCGCTCTACAGATCCACCAGCTAATAGAGCTATGCTGGCGAGAAGGACAAGTCCCACAGGATTTCAAAGATTCAAACATCATAACGCTGTACAAGAACAAGGGAGATCAGAGCGACTGTAACAACTATAGGGGTATCTCACTTCTGTGTATTGTTGGGAAAGTATTTGCCAGAATTGTCCTGCACAGACTTCAAGTCCTGGGAGATCAAGTCTACCCCGAATCACAGTGTGGCTTCCGTCAGAACCGGTCTACCATTGATATGATATTCTCATTGCGACAGATGCAAGAAAAATGCCGGGAACAAAATCAGCCACTGTTTATTGCCTTCATCGACCTCACAAAGGCATTCGATTTGGTCAGTCGTGAGGGTCTGTTCAAAGCACTAAAGAAGATTGGCTGCCCACCAACTCTTCTGTCCATTGTGGAATCGTTCCACACAGGCATGAAGGGTATAATCAAGTTTGATGGCTCAACTTCAGAAGAGTTTGAAATCAAGAGTGGAGTTAAGCAAGGCTGTGTGCTAGCCCCCACCCTCTTTGGGATATACTTTTCACTTCTACTGAAATATGCCTTTCGTGATCAGGATGATGGTATATACATTCACTCACGCTCAGATGGTGGCCTCTATAATGCTCAGAGATTGAAGGCCAAGACCAAAATTAGCAGGGTACTAATCAGAGAGTTGCTTTTTGCGGATGATGCTGCGATTACGACCCACTCTGAGGAAGAATTACAACATCTACTATCTGCATTCTCCAATGCTTGTTCTGAATTTGGTTTAACAATTAACAAAAGAAGACACAGATTATGCCACAAGGTGCACATGGTGTACCATCAATCTTTATTGACGACGCCGAACTGGAGATAGTAGACCATTTTACATATCTAGGATCAGAGGTAAATAGCAAATTATCCCTCGATCAGGAAATCAACATCAGGATTGGCAAGGCAGCAACAACAATGAACATGTTAGCAAAAAGAGTCTGGGAGAACAGGAAGCTTACTGCCAAAACAAAAGTCCTCGTCTACCAAGCCTGTGTCCTTAGTACTCTTCTTTATGGCAGTGAAACCTGGACAACTTACTCACGCCAAGAGAAACGTTTAAACAGCTTTCATATGCGGTGTCTGCGAAGAATACTTGGTATTAAGTGGCAAGACAAAATCACAAATACTGAAGTATTGGAAAGATCAGGTTGTGTGACGGTGTATTCCATGCTCAGTCTTCGTAGACTTAGATGGATAGGACACGTTAGGAGGATGGATGATGGTAGAATACCAAAGGACATCTTTTTTGGTGAATTACAGACGGGTAGGAGATCTCAGGGTCGGCCTCTACTACGATACAAAGATGTGTGTAAGCGGGACATGATTGATACAGGCATTGATAATGCACATTGGGAGCACGTCGCCGCTGAACGTGTTGCATGGAGTGCAACTATCAGAAATGGAATAAAGACAAAGGAGAAAATGATTGCAGATAAAGCACACACAGAGCGTGAGAGACGTAAGATGGTGCAAAATGGTGGAAATGACCATGTTTTCACATGCACCTACTGTGGGCAAACATTTGCAGCAAGAATTGGCCTTACCAGCCACACTCGCCACCGCCATGGATCGTAGTTATTAAGCATTTTTGAAGCACAATGTACCAAACTATCGTCTGTCAAGACGGAAAGGTGCCAATGATATGGCGTTGAGGGCATCATCCGCTAGTCTGATTTCACTTGAGTAAAGTTCCAGATAGTGCTCTACCCATCTATCCATCTGCTGTTTCTTATCAGTGATGATTTCTCCAGTCAAGGTTTTCAGTGGTGCACTTCCTTTCATCATTGGACCACAGGCTTTCTTTATCCCTTCATACATGCTTCTGATGTTTCCCTTATCACTTGCATTTTGAATGGACTCACATAACTTGATCCAATAGTCATTTGTACACTGCCTGGCAGCCTTTTGCACATCCTTCCTTGCTTGCTTCAGCTCACTGAGAGTGTTACGCGTTGGTCTTTTCTTGTTTCTTAAGAGAGCTATCTTCTTTTTATCAATCATGGACTGCTGTGTCTGGCTGTTTACCGCAAACCAGTCCTGCCTCCTATGGTCCACAGTGCCGTAAACTCCTATCGCTGTTTTATAAAGAGTTTCCTTAAGTTTAACCCTCTTTTCACACGCTGTACAATTTTCTGATGTATCAGTGAAAGTGCCTGTTGGAACTCAAAAAACTTATCAGGATCGTGGGTGTTAATAATATTAATCCTGGGGCTAGATGTGTGTTTAGCTGTGTAGATTCTCTTTGGTCGCCGTCTAGCCCTTGCAACAACCAAAGAATGATCTGTATCACAGTCAGCATTGTGGCAACATCGAGTTAATGATGTATGGTGCAGATGTTGTCTCGGTGTGATGATGAAGTCCAGCTGAAGCCAATGGCCGGATCTTGGATGTTTCCATGTGACCTTATGCAGCTCCTTTGTTTTAAAAGAGGAGATTGTAATACATAGGCCATTTCTGGTGCAATGTTCCAGCAGCCTTTGCCCATTGTCATTCATGTGACCAATGTTGTATTTTCCGAGGCACACTGGCCATGAACTCGAGTCCTTGCCCACACGAGCGTTGAAATCACCGAGCATATAAATGTAGTCGTACGTTGGAACTGCCTTGATCACAGAGTCTAACTCCTCATAGAACGAATCCTTTACATCATCAAAGGAAGTGAGTGTCGGTGCATATGCAGTGATAATGGTGGCAAAACTACATGAGGTTGCTAATCGTAGGGATAATACTCTTTCAATACCTCCAGGTGGAATTTCAATTATTCCCAGTAGAGAATTCTTCACTGCAAAGCCCACCTCATGTTGCCTTTTTTTCTGCCAGCTCTCTACCCTTCTAAAAAGGTGTAATTGTTTTCATTGAGTGACCCTTCAACGGCGAGGCCAGTCTCATGCAGGCCAGCAATATAGATTTACGACGAGTAATTTCGGCATCAATCACAGCTGTTTTCCTCACATCGTCAATATTCGTCAGGTGAGCGGAACATTCTGGACACATGCTTCTTACGTTCCAGGTTGCAAGCCCTTAGCTTGAGGTTTCTATTTTTTTTTTCTTTTTAGTAGTACCTGGTGCATTGGTTTTACAGCCTGCGATTCAGATTTTGTCCTAACCCCAAGCACCCACTGAAGCAGGCAGGCTGTGGCGGAATAGCAGTCATATGGCGGGGGCTTCCCAGCCTGAGGCCGGCGGTAGCTGATCAGTGACACCTGTAGGTGTCTCCCACCGTCAGAGGCAACCCATGGCGTCCCATGTCTACGCCAGTTGACAAGGACTTATAACCCGTAACTGCTACTCTGTTTTGATTCTGAGACCGGTTAAGACCAGGGATGAAGATATACTTCTCCACAGCACAAAGTCTGGGCTAAAATATAGAGACCTTGTGTTGCCTATGCAGCATGATCCCTCTCTCTCTGCCTGTCTAGTTCACATATCACCAATACATCTGGAACAAGACAAGCTGCAAAAGCTGCTGGATCAGCAAAGCAGTACTCTAACTGTCCGTCTGTCGGAACTTCTATTCTAGACCAGCTGCCAACCAAAGCTTAGGGCCTGGTCTGCCTTGCTTGACATTTTGTCTTTAGGTTGCATTCCCTCTCACCAGGATAAGGCTTGTACCCTCCCAATTGCGCTCTTCCACCGAAGCCGTTGGCACAATGTGGGGTGTCGGGTTTGGTAAGCGACTCCCAACATTCTGCGCTAACGGAAAGCAGGTACCGTCTACTGCCATAGGGTAGATCTGTCATATCTGACTAAGTCAAGACATATATCGCAGATACTACACTATAGGGAAATGTCAGGCTCGCACTTGTATGGTCCACCAACGAATTCGTCAGTATACCCATTTCTTGTATTCCAAATAGTATACGGCCGTGTGTGCTTCAACGGCCCAAAGATCTAGGTCTACGGTAGCAAACAATCATAAACCGGAGAAACGATTAAGATTAGATGTGAGTTGTATAAGCTGGACTATGTACTCACTTGTGACACCTGTATTAAACATGCCGAACACATTGCACATTACCATCACATCACATGCATTCAGATACTTCCATGAGAACTCTAGTCTCTCCCATGGGCCACACTAGATGGTTCTCTCACAGTGCACGAACTATGTAGTACCTACAAAGATCCAGATGTGTATACCAGAACCATACACACTATAAGTATTGTTTTCGTTGGTAGGTTTATAAATTTTTGACATTTTACCTAGTCAGAAGACCATACGGCCTACTCTATACTGACGCTCGAAAATACAAACCTCGTCACTGAAGTTCGGAAATATAGACACCTCATCACTAACGCTCGGAAATATCGACCTCGTCATTGATGCTAACTCTCGTAAGTAACGTGACGACGGTGAGAATCAGCAGCTGTTCGAATCGCGTCGGTAATTTACGGGGTATGTGAGCCGGCCGCTCAGAAAGCAATGGCAAACTACAGAGCGTAATCTTGCCAAGAAATCAACAATCAGCTGAAAGATGCTGATATTGACAGCGATGTCCTGTAACGGATATGCAACCATTTCATTGATGCTAGGAAATACAGACCTCGTCACTGACGCTCGGAAATATGGACCTAGTGACTCTTGTCACTAACGCTCGGAAATATGGACCTCGTCACTGACGCTCGGAAATACAGACCTCGTCATTGACTATCGGAAATACAAACATTACTACTGACGCTCGAAAATATGGAACCCATCACTGACGCTTGGAAATATCGACCTTGTCATTGTCACTAGTGAAAACAGACCTCGTCCCTGACGCTCGGAAATACAGACTTCGTCACCGACGCTCGGAAATATAGACCTCCTCACTGACGCTCGGGAATATGGACCTCGTTAGTCTCGACACTGACGCTCGGAAATAAAGGCCGCGTCACTCTTGTCACTGACGCTCGGGAATATAGACATCGTCACTGACGCTCGGAAATACGGATCTCGTCACTGACGTTCCGAAATACAGACCTCGTCACTGATGTTCGGAAATATAAACCTCGTCACTGATGACCGGAAATATAAACCACAAAAACTAGCGTTTGATCCTCTAAGACGTCATAACTACTTCCTTGTCTGTGTACTCCACATCTTACATCATCCCTAATCACAATCTAGTGATTTGTTAAAATTTTATCTGGATGGATTTTTATCTTTTGCCAGAAAGAACAGAATCTCCAATCTTCAAATCCTCAAGGTATGCCTAGAATCGCAACTACAAAGGTGAGCATGGCCGAGTGGATAAGATTGTCCACCCTTAAACATCCGGTGTGCTGATGCCGAAGTAGCGAGTTCCACCCCTAAACGGGTCAGGTGGACTAAAATGTTGACTTCTCGCCCATGACTTGGGGACGTAAACTGCAAATACCTCTGAAGTCGGAGTGGCTTCGTCTGGTGAGACCTGGAAATAAAAAAAAGCTAGCCCACACGCAAAAATCGGTCAAAAGAGCTAGAAGTGGTAGCAAATGCGTGGATTCGCTTGAGTACAAAGCGGACGAACGCAAAAAAGTGTCAACTACAAATTCTCTATGCACACCAAATATTGTTTTTATGTAAATGAAAGTACTACGATATGTGATATTAATTTGTATTGTTCCCCCGCTTCTTCGTTCCTCGTTAAATACGTTGTTGTTCAGACAAATGATTGTCAGAAATAGTCACTTTATGTGTCAGAGAAATACATAAAACAAATCTCTCAGACATGACTTACAAGCACTTGCGAAACTGTTGGCTCGTCTTAATATAGGAGCTGCTTTTCAGAATGTCGATTTGATCGCGGACTGTCGAGGAGACTCTGGATCATTTGCCAGTTCCCTTGTTTCGTGCATATTCCTGCCTAATGTGTTTTTAATATCACGTGTCTGTCTGCAGGCTTGTGGATAGCTCCCTCTTTCCCCAGGAAGCAAGCCTTTCATTTGGTTTCTTAAGTCACAGGAACGTCTCATTTGGTTTAAGATTTCCCGTTTTTTGTTGATGCTCTCTTGAGCCAGTTTTATTCCATGTTCAGATGGTATAGGATGTCACCTGTTTCTTCCATGATCAGATAGCATAGGATGTCACATACTTCTTTGCCTTCATCCACGGTATTCTAAATTACATTTTCTATGAAATGACAATCCAAAAGCCTTGATTTTCTTCTTTATTGATTGCGAAATTGTGCAAAATTCACATTTTTAATGCCACAAATTGGTGGGAAAAGCAGACATATTCTTCATTAAAGTGGAGAGTTTACAGTTTTTTCTTTTCTTTTTACCTCGAGTGATGCCTACATTGAACTGAATTTTGCGCGTGGGCCTGCTTTCAATATTAACTGTGTCCCTTGCAAGTTTCCCTATTAGCAATGTCCCTCACCAGGAGCCGAACCCACTCCGACTTCTGAGCTACTTTTAATTTACATCATCATCATCAAGTGCCATGCCGGCTGGCGTGGGCGTTCATGACTTTCCACATATCTCGCTCGGTCATTGGTTTTCTGGATCAGCTCCGCTGATGACATTCCTCCATGCCACCGTCTCAATCCATCCAGCATCATTTCTCTTGGTCTACCTCTGCCTCTCTTCCCTTCGATCTTTCCAGTTGTCACGATGTTTTCCAATGGCTCTCTTCTCATCACATGACCACAGAAAGCTGTTTGTCTCTTTCTTATTGTTGTATATAATATTCTAGTTTCATTAGCCTCTTTCAGGCAGTCGTTGTTAGTTACTTTGGCAGTCCAGAGAATTAGCAACATTCGTCTTAGGAACCACATCTCGGTTGCTTCCAAATGATTCCTAATTTGTTCATTTACATTTCAAGATTCACTGCCATACAGCAATACGCGTTCTACATAGCATTTTAGCACTCTCTTTCTTACATTCAATGATAGTGAATTATTGCATAGAATACTCTTCATTTTCCAAAATACAGCCTTTGCTTGCCCTGTTCTGCTCTTAATCTCTGTTGTACATCTTCCATCTGATGTTATAAATGCGCCTAGGTATTTAACACTATCCACCTGGTTAAGAATTTTCCCTTCTATTTCTATGTCACATTTTGGTGTCACCTTTTTCTTTGATATCACCATTGTTACTGTTTTCTTGATATTCAAGAAGAGTCCTTTGTTTGCACTCTCTGTTACTATAATATCCAACAATTTTTGTAGACCAGTATCATTATCCGCAACCATTACTGTGTCATCTGCAAATCGTATATTGTTTATGCTATAACCTCGGATTAGAATTCCTGGCTTCTCTTCGATCTCTCTCATTATTACTTCGCTATAGAGGGAGAAGAGATCCGGTGACTGGACACATCCTTGTTGTACTCCTAGCTTTATTTGTTCACAACTGCCCTTTTTATTTCCCATTTTAATTGCTGCTACTTGGTTCCAGTAAATATTCTATATTATTCCCATCAATGTTAATATCTTCCAACATTTTAATTTACATGGCTAAGTCAATGACGAGAGGTCGACATTTTAGTCCAAATGATCTTTGCAGAGATTGAACCTGCTACCTGCCATCCGCACAAACGGAAGGTTAAGAGTACGCTCTTTAACCCTTTCGGCCATGTTGACCTCATGTTTACAGGTAAGTACGGTAGGGTGGAAAACATACTGACCAGTAAAAGATGTCATTTGCAACGAGAAACAGAGTGTTGAGGTGCCACATAGACCCTGTACTTGTGTATGGATGTGAAGCGTGGACAATAAGCAAACAGGCTGAAAACCATCTGATGGCTATGGAAATGTGGTTTCTGAGGAAAATGCAAAGAATACCATGGACAGATAGAAATACAAATGACCAAGTCCTTCAAGAGGCAAATGAAACCCATAAACTATTTAGAGAAATTAGTCGTAGACAGTCATAATTTTTGGACACGTTATGAGAAGAAATAAACTACAGAATTTAGTGACAAGTGGCAAGATTGATGGGGAAAGATCCAGGGAAAGGCAGAGAGGTAAATATCTAGACGGCTTTGCCATGTGGCATGGTCGAGATAAGAACATCGATCTAATCCACGACTCTGGTAATCGTGTGAAATGGCGAAACACGACCTCCCACGCATATCAGCACAGCACATGATGATGATCTTTCCTTTACCAAAATATCATGTTCTGAGTCATCTGAAGACAAATGTGTGAGTTAGGCTCACAAAAAGACGTTGACGATTTTTTGTCCTAGCACATGACGTTAAGAAGCGACATCAAACCCCTCGGGACATTCCCATAAGTGCTCATCTTCAACAGCCAGCGAAGAGTCCCAATATTATTAAGACAATTTTCTTACAAGATGATGCAAGCGCACAGCAAAGATATGATGATTTATTTTGTGTCGATTAAATCAGGTGATTAACAGCATTGATAGTGTATTTTATATAGATTAAATCACACGATTAACAACGATGTGACAAGTATTTTATACAGAATGAATCAAATGTTTCACAAAGATATGATGAGTTCTTTGGTTTAGAATTAGTCAAGTAATTAACGAATGTATGCGCCGACAGTGGGTAGCTGGATTGTTCTCTACACCGGTCAGTTGCACAAAAACATTCTCGTTCAGAAAGCAATGGCAAACTACTAAATTCTCTAGTAAATCAACCTGGGATTGAGGTGGATCACGGCGTTTTGCGCAGGATATGCAACAGTTATCATGTTTGATATTAATCAAGTAATTTAACAATAAGTTATTAATTGATTTACATTAAAGCAAGTAATTAACAACGTTCTCCTGAGATATTTGGTTTACAATTAACCAAGTAATTAAGAAAGTTATGATCGGTTATGGATTGAATAACTAACACAAATATGAGTTTATTTTTATGTTTTACATACAGAAGAAATCAAGTTTGTGAGAGTTATTTATCGTCTCCTACCATTGGTCAATTTGCTCTGATTTGCTTCAACAGAAGGAGAAAAACCTGTAATATATGATTTAAAGAAACATATCTACTTACCGAATTTGCATGTGCTGTTAGAAATCACTCAGAAGTCTAAATATTAAAAATAATCCTTAGGTAGGCTGGAAAACATGGCTGTCCTTCATTTTGTTAGTTTTGACTAATTAACGCTCCTGTGTCTTAATTCTGAGACATTTTCTCTAGCATTGCGCATGCTACAGTTTCCCTGCGTCCAGAGCGGTTCTCGTGCCCACGACGTTGTTCACACGTGGCTGGCGAGAGTCAGCACTTACATGCGCGTGCCGTTACAGAACGGTTGTAATAGCAGGGACGCTGCAGAAGTTTGCTCGATCTTCGATGAACGAAAGCAGGTCCGCATGGCCGAATGGGTAAGAACGCGTGTTCTTAAACATTTATTGTGCTGATGCCGAGGTAAGCGGTACAACCTCTACACCGGACAGTTGGACTAAAATGTTGACCTTTCGTCCTTGACTTGGGGACGTAAATTACAAGTTATGTGTAGTCGGAGTGGATTCGCCTGAAGGCGAAGGACACTGTTAATAGGGAAAGCTAATCCACACGCAATATTCAGTCCATCACTACTATAAATAGTATGTATGGCCTACGCTTGAGTTCAAAGCGAGCGAGCGCAAAAATAAAAAAAGAAAATGGACACATAATCGGGTTCAAACCACAGATGGAGCGGAAACTTCTGAGTACCACATTAACTATGACGTCTTACACGCGGTCATATTAGCACACTTAATTCAGAGCTATTTCGGTGTCTAATATTCATTAGTAAGTAAAGTATGTGAAGGTCTCTGTTACATGCCTTCAGCGCAATAGGGATACGGAGTTGGACCCATATTTCTATAGACCCATATTTCTATAGACCCATATTTCTATAGAACCACATTTCTTTAGAGCCATATTTCTATAGACCCATATTTCTATAGACTCATATTTCTATAGACCCATATTTCTATAGACCCATATTTCTATAGACCCATATTTCTATAGAACCACATTTCTTTAGAGCCATATTTCTATAGACCCATATTTCTATAGACCCATATTTCTATAGACTCATATTTCTATAGACCCATATTTATATAGACCCATATTTCTATAGAACCACATTTCTTTAGAGCCATATTTCTATAGACCCATATTTCTATAGAACCACATTTCTTTAGAGCCATATTTCTATAGACCCTTATTTCTATAGACCCATATTTCTATAGACTCATATTTCTATAGACCCATATTTCTATAGAGTCACATTTCTATAGACCCATATTTCTATAGACCCATATTTCTGTGGACCAAACTGCACTCAGTGGCTGATGTGGTCAGTATCACCTCGGTCGCCTGTTCTTCACACGGACATTTCCTGGTACCCATAATAGACTGGATCGAACTGGAAGCCCAGGCTAATTTTTAAACTTCGAAATGGATCTGACGTCGATGTAACTCAAAACGTTTATCCACCATCATACCCTTATTAAAAAAAATTTTTAATGTTGCGTATCCCTTACAGGACGTTGCAGTCAACACCAGCATTTTTCAGTTGCTGTTGATGTACTAGGCAAGTTTTACTTTCAGTAGTTTGCCTTGCTTTCTGAACGACCGGCTCACATACCCCCGTAAGTTACCAGCGCGGCGCGAACCGCTGCCGATTCTCGCAGCTGCTGTGTTCCCCTCGTGGATATACGGGATTAAAATCAATGTCGTTAACACTTGGCCAGGGAGACCGGCTATTTTCATTAGGTAACAGATAATATACACACAGCTGTGGACGATATGGCAGCAGACTGCCTTATGTTAGTTTTTATGAACATATATGGATGCCAGTCGTTCAGAAAGCAATGGCAAACTACTGAATGTAACTTTTCCCAGGAATCACGAACAGCCAAAAAATGCTGGGGTTGACTGCTACGTCCTGTAAAGGATATGCAACAACATGTTTAACAGATAACATATAAGTGTAAAATAACAGTTCTTCCATGCTGACATGGACAGCACTGCAACATGACACAGAACCCTGGAGACAACTAGCAGCCAGGTGTTGTCAATATCTTTATTGTTTAACACATAGTTGTATGCACAATTAACACATATGACATCATCACAGCTTGTCAAAGTTCACACAGAGTTAGTACTTCGCGTTGTCTTCTTATCATCATCATCATCATCATCATCATCATCATCATCATCATCATCAGCAGCAGCAGCAGCAGCAGCAGCATGTGCCTTGCCAGCTGGCGTAGACTTTCATGTCTTTCAACACATCTCCGTCCTTGGTGTTCTGGATCAACTCTGCTGATGATATTCCTCCATGCCACCGTCTCAGTCCATCCAGCATCATCTCTCTTGGTCTGTCTCTTCTCTCTTCCCACTTGAACTTTCCTCTTGTCAATGTATTCTCCAATGCCCCTCATCACATAACAAATGAAAGCTATTTGCGTCTTTCTTATTACCATAATCATCATCATGTGCCATGCCGATAAGCATGGTCGGTCATGTTTCGCAATCTGATACGATCACCAGCAGCGTCATGGATCAGCCATTTATGTATTTAAAATTCTCTGTCGTCCCCTTTTTCTATTCCCTCAATATTGCCAGTTTTCACCATGTTCTCCAATTTATTTCTTCTCATAACGTGTCGACAAAATTCCCCATCTACTTTCTCTTATCACTTTACGGTGCTCAGTTGTTTCTTATAGGACTAGGCCATTGGTTTTTCTGTCTGTTCATGGTTTTTCATTCATTCAAAAACGACACTTCCACTGCCATCAGATGATTTTCAGCTTGACTGCTCATTGTCCACGCTTCACATCCATACACAAGTACAGGTTCTGTGTAGCACTTCAACACCTTTTTATCGTTGCAGAAAACATCTTTTCATTTGTCAGAATGTTTTCCATCTTGCAAAAGGCTACCTTCGCCATGGCGATTCTTGTTCTAATCTCTGCAAGGCATCTCCCATCAGATGTTATGACTGTTCTGAGATAAATGTAGGGATTTACTTGTTTAAGAATATTCCCATTTACTTGTGTTACATTGTGGTATTTCCTTCTTCCTATTAACTACCATAATCTGTGACATCTTACAATTTAATTACCTTGTATCCTTGCCTTGTACAACATTGTACTTCTCATATTTCCGGTTGTATTTTCTTCATAACTCATTTGCATGATGACTCTTTGCAAAATCTTCGTGATGTGTCTCATTATACTAATTGTTCGATGTTGGTCACATTCCAACGCTCCTGATTTCAATATGATTTTAATGACTGCATCAAATATAGAATTACATAATTCAGGAGATATATTTCCAGTATCATATATTGTGTTCAGCAGTATGATAACCTAGTCTATTCCACATTCTTCTAAGGCATTGGTCATTTCTGTTGTGATGTTGTCTGGACCCAGGTCTTGCCAGTTTTCATATTGTTAAGAGCATTCTTAACTTCCATATTCAAAACTAATGATTATTATTTTGAATATTCTAATGTTTCTCCCTTGTACCGTTATAAAAATATTTCACATAATCTACCATTGGTGTAAATTCTGATATTTTTTCTATTATGATTTTGTCATCTTTGACTTTTAGGCAACTCGTTGATGTGTGTGTTGTTTTCCTAGTGATTTTATTAATTCGTTTGTATATTAATTTTGTATTCCTGGTGTTGTGCTGGTTTTCAATTTCCTTGAAATTTTCCTCAGGCCATGCTTCTCTTGCCCCTTTGCATAGTTTCCACATTTTCCTGTGAATCTCGTCATATTTGTCATGATAATTTTTGATTATTTGGTTGTTTCGGGATTTGAAATTTAAATATTGAGCACAACGCACTACTGGCAACGCCGATCGCATTCCGACACAAACCTAAGGCCTATCCACGTCATGGAAGCACTATACTCGAGTTTCGCCCTCGTTTGAGCTCGTCAGTAGTGCATATCCCTGACCGGATCCGGAAACAAGCCCCGGATCACGCGTGTGAAGCGGGTGTGTAACCATGCAGCACACACTGGACACGCCAAATTATCACACCGGAATACCACAACGCTACCCATCGTAGGCTATGCTCAAGATTGCCCAATCGCCGCGACTGACGTCCGTCAATCGATGTGGACCCGAACGATCAGGACTTCTCACTGGCAAGGAACACCAGGCCTCCTAAATCCAGTGAGCAACGATAAAATTGATTATTTGGTTGTTTCGGGATTTGAAATTTAAATATTGAGCACAACCCACTACTGGCAACGCCGATCGCATTCCGACACAAACCTAAGGCCTATCCACGTCATGGAAGCACTATACTCGAGTTTCGCCCTCGTTTGAGCTCGTCAGTAGTGCATATCCCTGACCGGATCCGGAAACAAGCCCCGGATCACGCGTGTGAAGCGGGTGTGTAACCATGCAGCACACACTGGACACGCCAAATTATCCAGTTATTATACGTTCGGGTCCACATCGATTGACGGACGTCAGTCGCGGCGATTGGGCAATCTTGAGCATAGCCTACGATGGGTAGCGTTGTGTTATTCCGGTGTGATAATTTGGCGTGTCCAGTGTGTGCTGCATGGTTACACACCCGCTTCACACGCGTGATCCGGGGCTTGTTTCCGGATCCGGTCAGGGATATGCACTACTGATGATAATTTTTCTTTTTTATTTCTTCTTATTTCCATGAGTTTTAAGATGTCTTCCGTTATCCATTTCTTAAGTCTCATCATCTTAATTGTTGGGATAGTTGTTTCTGCAGGTTAGTTGACTGATTTCTTTAATATTTTCCATTGGTCGCACCATCTTGAAATAATTCCATTTCGGACGAAACATCAAATTTGTTATTTACCTCTAAGTTGAATTTATCTTTTATCTCCTCTTTCTCTTCTGTGCACGGAGATCAAATGTTGTGTTTCTTGGTGTATATTTGACCTTGTTTAATTTTATATGTATATTGCTTATGATTAATCTATGGTCGCTGTAGCAGTCTGCTCTTGGTATAGTTTTTGCTACTTTTAAGACATTTTGAAATCTTCTGTTGGTGAGAATATAATCAAACTGATTTTTGATCTTATGGTCAGGACTTCGACATGTCCGTAATCTCCTTTGGTGATGTTGAGACCAGGTGTTTCTAATAATCATCTCATGTTCTTTTGTCCACTGTGTAAATCTGCAACATCTTTCATTCTGTTCCCTTAGTCCATATTTGCCTACTACACATCCGCCCTGTTGATTTCCAACTTTAGCATTAAAGTTACTCATTGTGATATTCAATTCTTAATGCTTGAATTTCTTGAAGGCATTTCTCAAAATCATTATAAATTCATCAGTGCTGTAATTACTGCTGTCTGTTGTTGGTGCATAAACTTGTATGATGTGGACATCGAAATGTCTTCCACTTGTAATATTCTGTCTGGCACAGTCCAATATTCTTTGATCGATTTTGATCTCTCTATATCCATTATAATTGCTACCCATCGTTGTTTTTTTCCTCTTCACCAGAATGGATAATGTTATATGTTCTTTGTATGCTATAATGCTCATTCCTTTTCATTTTGTCTCACATATACCTAACATGTTAATATTCAGTCTTCTCATTTCGTTCTTAATGGTATCAAATTGCCCATTCCCATTCACAGTTCTAACATTCCAAGTTCCTACTTTCAGTGATGATAATCTTCTGTACTCAGTCGCTTGTTGACGGTCTAGAGTCACCTGGTGCACATGACTACTCCTACCGCTGCTCCTATGGAGCACCCGTTTACGACGTTTCTCAGATTTTCGATGAAATTACAAAACATAACTTTCTTGGCATCCGTAAGCAAGGTAATTTGCCTGTGCTTTCGTTCTTAGCAGTGACCATACTGGTCAATGACTGTAGCCATTGTCTCCACACACACGCAAAAGAGATCCTCCGCCTACCGTCGTGAAATTGGAGACCAGAACCTACAACTATCTGTACACTGCTCTTCAGCTTCATCCACCACCTGCACTCTTTCTTATAGTAAGTCATGTTCTAGTTTCATTAGCCTCTTCCAGGCAATCATTGTTAGTTATTCAGAAAGTCAATGGTATTGGCAACATTAGTCTCAGGAACCACATTTCTATTGTTTCCTTGCTTTCCCTAATTTTTCATAATGTCTTAAACACAGTCATTAACAAGGCACTTATTTCAGAGTTATTTCGATTTCATATCTTCATTAAGCAACAAATAACAAATAAAAAAGTTCAACAGAAAGATTCCCTTAGTTACTTTACACACAGAAGACACAAACTATAAGCTTCACGATTTAATGCCTGGCATTTTTCGCAGCATCTCGTCAGATGCACACTGTGAATGATTACATTTGAAAAATGTCAGGGAAAGTGTTGTTCACAGTATAATTTCATAAAGTAATAGTTCATATATTCACATTATATTACTTGGAGGGATGCAGGGAAACATGCACTGATCTCCCAGCCATAAAAGCAAATGTGCAATGTGGGACTTGCATTAATATGAAATTAAATATAGGTAGCAGGTTCAATCCCTACACCAGTCAGTTGCACTAAAATGTTGACTTCTCGTCCTTGACTTGGGGGTGTAAAATGCAAGTACCTCAGAAGTCAGAGTGGGTTTGCCTGTTAGCGAGGACATTAATAATAGGGAAAGCTAATCCACTCCCAGTAAATCAGTCCAGTGACTATAGGTAGTATAACGTGTATGGACTATGCTTGAGTTCAAGCGATCGAGCGAGCGCAAAATAAAATCATGATATTCACCTGCTTCCGTCGCCTCAGGCAAATCGTGCAATCATTTCAACGCTAATATAGAAGCTTTGAAACGTGCGGTAAAAACTTATTCAGCATGAAGCACATTTTAGGAGACAAATAGTGATTTTAATTATGGGATCTCGATAATAGCCGCTCTACAAAAACGTGGAGCCAGCCGAATGCACGATATGATTATCTCCGTGGACACTAACAATTAGGAGGAAATAATATGGGGTGATGTATTGCTAAGTTAGTTGCATATCCCTTACAGGACGTCGCAGTCAACCCCAGTATTTTTGGGATGTTTGTAATTTCTTGGCAAGTTTACGTTCAGTTGTTTGCCATTGCTTTCTGAACAAATGGCACTCATACCATTGTATGAAAACCAACACAAGGCGGTCTGCTTTCAAATCGCCCGCAGCTGTGTTTCGAGCGCGGTACGGATTGCGTCCTTAAATTAATCGCCACAGTGCCTGGGCATTGCTCAAGGAATGACAAATTGAAATTTACAGCAAATACATCCCAGCATCTAAAGATCTAGAGCTATGAATCGTGGGTAGCGATGATTCCAACTGTATAATACCAGGAGATTGTAATAGCCGCTCAGAAAGACGGGAATATCCACATACCGATAACAGAGAAGATGAAGTGGAGGAATGGGAAATGATTTAAAGTTTCATTTAATCAACAAACCAGATGACATGCCCAGTTTCTACAGGAAACTGTTTCATCAGACGGTGTACTAGTACCACATCAGACTTAGCTTTCTGCACAGGAGACACCCTCCACAAAATTGATCGCCATGTGGTTGAGCATTTAACAGACAGTGACGACAGGCCAATAAAATTGTAAACAACATAGGGAATGTTCCACAGGAGCAAAAGCCGTTGCCCCCCTCCCCCCCCCCCCCCCCCCCCCCCCCCCGATCGGTATAGATATGACATAATTACTGATAGGTACTGCGATTACATAAAAACAAGACTTGGCAAAATGAAAACAATTGTGGAATTTCTGAACAAAGAAATTCTTCAGGCGGTCATTGATGCATTCCTCAAGTGATGACTGTGAATCTACAACCATGGTCAGACTGCGAGAACAGAAAATTAAAAGAGGTGTGGCCAAACAAGAACACTTAGCAGGAAGCCAAAGAAGATTGATAAACCAACACAGAACTGGTGTCTTTAGCCGCTACACGCTGCGGGATTTGCTGAGGAGGGGATCCGAGCACTTATGGACTGAATGGTTCGATGTGCAATGAGGATGATCTGTCGACTAACTAACTAACTAACTAACTAACTAACTAACTAACATTGATGCATTCCTAGAGGGGCTAGGAAGAATTACAAACCATGCTAGACTGGGAACCATACATTTTGGAGGACAAGATCAAAGATGCCAGGAAGATGCCAGGTGCGAAAAGATACCACTAATGCAAAACATCTCTCTCAAAGCTGTCACGGCAAAATACACAATAATATTAAATATAAAAAGAAGAGACTGTTGGGGAGCATAACACTGAAAATCAAAAGAAATATTCTGGAAATGACGGAATTATAAAAGAAATGCTAACAGGACTGGGTGTTAATGTAAAAAAGAAACTATTTGAAGTGGAAGAGAGAGATAGTCCCACAGGCTTAGGAAAAAGCTACATTAATACTGGTTCCAAAGAAGAATAAAGACCTGGCAGAACCAACTAGCTATCGACCTATCAGTCTACACAGTTGTGTAGGGGCATTAATGGAACGCATTGTTAATTACAGACGAATTTGACATCTGGAAGAAAACCTTATCTCAACTCCACAACAAACTGAATTCAGAAAGTACAGACCCACAGAAGATCAAATAACCTACAAAGCTTGAGAAATAGAGGATGCCTTTCAAGAGAAAAGGCACACTTTAGTGGTCTAGGTAGATTAGAAAAAGCATTTGATAAGGTATCGAAGGAGGGGCTTAAATTAAAATTGCGAAAAATGCATGTATATGGGAAAATGTACAAATGGATCAGCCACAGCCTTGAGAACAACTGTCAGGACATAAGTAAAAGGACAAACCAGCAAGAATATCTTGCCACAAGGTGTGCCCCAAGGAGAAGTGTTTTCACCAACACTTTTCCTGGCATACATAAATATCGTAACAGCCATTTCTCTGCCAAAGTACACACCTCCGTTTATGCAGACGGCTTAGTCATGTGGACTTCTGGAGGATTTATGACTACAGCCAACAACAGGATGCATCAAGCCCTGTGTCAGAAGTCGGGGTGCCCCACCGGCTAGATGAAAGTATTATTCACTGGCGAGCAACCCCAAATAGTCAGAAACTGACTAGGGACAAAATCTATATGGCTGAACTACAGATTAAGCCCATGAATATCCAACGTACAGCTCCAAGTGGCTCGTTACAAAATGAAATGAACTGTGCTGAATATTCGCCAAGGAATGGGAAAGAGAAGGTTAGCTAAGATAGATGTTTAAGTCTGAATTAAAGTTATAGACGAACTATCTCAGTACAGGTTTTTCTCCCTGACTGCTCCTTCCTTGGTGTGTAAGTGAACCCCCACCAATGTACACACACAACACGTATGCACAATTGGAATTAAAATATAACGACAGAACTATGAGTTACAATACTACAACATTTATTTACTAATCATAGACATCTGATGGTTTTCAATATGGGGATGATGAAATCATATAACATATTGTGATGAGAAACATTACGTAACTTTACTTGTTACTTCATCTATCTGGAACTGTGGTCCAGATCCCCACTCTCCAGTAGACTCAAAAAAGAAACAGCTTGCCGGTATTCTGACGATCCTGTCAGTCCTGACACTCCTAGTCAGTAGTCTCTAGTCTTGAGATCTATAACATAGGTGCTCCTTGTGAGAGCTTGAAAGAAAGTCAAGAATGTGTTATATCTAGTTCTACATCAGCGCAATCCTAATTAAAACATATCATAACACAAACATATACAATGACCAGTCTGGCCAAGTTTATCTTCCAGCTCTACAGCGTTCTCCCATCCTCCTTCTCCCTACTGTCTTTAGTCTGGGACGGGCTTTTCAATTGTCTCACACGCCTGTAATTATTACATTTCTGCCGCCCCATGTCCATGTCGCTAATACAGAAATTCTGTCGTACAGCCGCTCCGTCCAAAGTTGGGTTAGCAGCTCACAGGGTCGGTAAGGGTATTATAACAATGCCTGATCATCCGGGCTTGCAAGCCGTGACCAGTAGCTGTGCCAGGTTTCCATGCATTACCGTGGACGCACGCCCACAATACACTGAGAAAGTTTAGCACCATATACCCTATACCAATTGTGGGTAATGTCTGTACCATTACACCTCTGCTTCCAACACAATCATTGGCCAATGTGCCAATGCGCAGACAATAGCATAACACTTCATATTGGTAGGTTTGCATATGACAAATCAATATATCAAACATCCAATACACATAAACATATTGATTAAACTAGACATATTATGATACTTTAACATCATAGCATAATGCACTAGTTAGTTTATGAAATTACACATACATACATCCAACATATCCGTAAACATTATATTACTTCAAGATGGACATCTAATGATACTCAACATAATAGCATCAGGCATTATTAATGAGTACTAATATTGTATAGCTACAAAATGAGATATACAACAAGTCTAATTGAAGTTACCACTTAGTTACTGCTGTTGTAAGAATTAAATAAATAGTCAGTTGACTATATTCTGTACAACAAATGCACACACCAAAAAGGAGACTAGTCTAGTTTAGAAAGAGATGGCAAGCATCTGCTACGACACCTCAAGTATATCTAGACAAGACCTGCCTTCCATAAGTTTCTACTTCTCAGAAGAGTAATACACTTAAGCACAATGATATTAAACACAGAACTTAGAAAGAACACTCAAGTAACCTACGACAATGATAGTTCTTGAAATAACCTAGATCAGATATAGACTGAAAATCGGTCCATCCATCTAAGAGACTAAGAGACTTACTAAGGGACTAGTTACTAAGAAATCCTTCCTAGAAGCCAACATAATAATCATGCATATGACTACAAACATTGAGCTGGCTGCCTACCTGTTCTGAAGCCAGACTTAATCTAACATAAAACAGGCTAGGGACCCTTATTTAAGCTGAGTCAAGCAGACAGTATTATCTCCTTGGCATTCCCGTCATAAATTCTTCTTATCTCCTCCTGACAGTAATTGCAATTAACTCCAAGTCTGTCCAGTCATAAAAATTCTTTCTGCATGCACACTAGCCTTCACACCTGTGGGTCTGACCATTATTAGCCCGAGTCTTATCAGTGATTTCACACCTTGCACCTCTGCTTATCAGGTGTCATGTCAAAGTAGCAATTAGGTTCTCATGGTCAGCTGCCAGTTTACAACTCTGTTGGTAAACCAGGTTTGCTTGCGTCATGCCTGGTTGGTTTTAATTACCATTCAGTCCCCTGAGTCTGCCCTCCAGTCTGGCTGGATTGATAACCTCTGGGGGTGACCGGGACTGGTGTCAAATTAACTTCCCAACTAGAAAGCCATTCCTGGTGGTTTGTTTACTTGCAGGTTTTGCAAGCTTACGTCAAGACAGTATAGCCTTGAATATAGAGAAAACGGTTTTGTTCGTCTGTTGATCCTCTACATGGCCCATCAAAAGTGAACCGAAAATTGTTCTGGGAAGTAAAGGCTGCCAATTCGTGACAGAGCTTTCCCCTTAAAAAAAAGTTTCTGCCAGAAATCTTTTGTCAAAGCACGCCGTACATCCCAGAATAATGCCTAAGCACTCTCCGTTCTGTATCTGCCTAAAGGTTTCCAATATTCCTTGTGGCAGTGGGTTGTCCTGCATCTGCATAAAGACGTTCCATTTCCATACTGCCAGGATACTTTGGATAGGTCCTTGTACCTGGTTTTCGGCCGGGATTCCATGCAATAGCTTGGTAAAATCCGGTAATTGTCAGGAGGTTGTAATTTTACCCCTCTGGGAAAGATCACAATCAACGGGATTCTTCTACGCCTCTGGGCAGCAATTGTTTTACACCATTCACTCACGTGATTTACTCCTTTCAGCCGAGGATGTACCCGTAGTGAGGTCTTGCATAAGCTGGCCACAGCAAAGCTTGTCTCCGTGATATTCCTCCATCCATTATAGATCCTTAACTGATCCATCAATATCTTCCTTTTGAAAGGAATAATGTTACACATCATGGTCCCATGATATAAATTCAACTGGCGCTTTCCTCCTTCAAAGTCGGGCGTAACAATCGTCCCTCCTCGGTGTCGCGGTTTCTTCCCCTGATATTCAGTTAATGGGCTGAGTTTCTCTGCATTAGAGTTTCTTGTACAAACCGTGCTAGAAATTGGAAATTTAGTGTGCCAAGTTGTCCAGCCTTGAGAAATAACATAGTTACTCCAGGGCGATAAAGTGGAGTTACTTTTGAATAAAGTATCCACAAATAGCTGATCTACTCCTATCAAATCGACCTGACTGAAGGGTAGATTGAGTCCTAAGAGTGTTGATTCCAAACCACTCTTGACTTCTGTTACTTCAGGTCCCTGTTGCTGGAATTCCCTGATAACTTCAGCTAATGAGATGATAGGCGTTTCTTCCTCCATCTTGTGCAAAGAATTTTCTTCTTTAGCAACTACAGACAATGTTGTCTGCACAATATCAGAGTCCATATTCTGGCTCATGACAATTCCCTGTGTTTCCTGAGTCTCCGAACTGGTATACTGTGAGATAACAACTGGAAATGTTTCCTGGTCTGGATGTTCCTCTCTGGTCGTGCTTTCATGGGCTAAGTCCAGTTGAGGTAAATCCTGTGGTGGGCTGTCTAAGCAATCCATCACAATAGGTAAATGATTTGAACTGAGATCTAGTGTCTTGTCCTGAGCTGCAGCCTCAAAGATCACAAGGGGTTCCGGGTCTTCCTTCATCCCTCTGTCAGTCAAATTTAATCCCACTTCATCCTCTCCTGAGCTGAAGGGAATAATAAAGTCGGTTACCTTTCGATCTCCGACCTCCTTAAAAGATGTCCTCAGGTCATCTTCCTCTTGAGTTTCACCTCTCGTTGAAGTAAAATGAGATTCCTGGGAGTCTTGTACTGGCAAACCGTAGTGCAAACAGTTGTCCTCTGGGTAACTGTTAATAGTTAAATTATCTGAACTGATAATTAGTGATTCTTCCCGCGTTGCAGTAATGAAATTCACCTGGGATTCAGTTCCTTCCATCCTCCCTATTTCAGTCAGATTTAATTCCACTTCAGTGATTCTGTGAAGAGAAGGGAATGTGAGAATCAGCTAGGTCTCCGCCTGCGACCTCATTAAAAGTTGTCTTCAGTTCCTCTTTCTCTCGAGATTCATTTCTCGTAGAAGTCAAGTGGTTTTCCTGAAGGTCCTGTACTGTCGAACCAGTGAGACCATATTGCCGTGGTGCAAACAGTTATCACGTTTGTGACTGTTTGAAGTGCCCTTGGCACGTTTTTTCTTCCCTCTTTTCCGTTTAGGACTGGGTCGAATGAGAACCTGTAGTTCCCGGTCCACTAACTCTGATTCTGCGGTGGGTGGCAAAGATGTCCCTTCCTTCCTGGTTGGGTGAGCATCCATATCTCCTACCTTATGTTCCGCTAGAAAGGTTAGCTTCTCCGCATTGACTGCTTCCATATGCGTTTTCTCCATCTTTACTCCTTCAGTTTTGCTACGCTCTTGTGCTTCAAAGAACTCATCATTTTCTTTAAACATAATTTCTTCTTCTTGGTCCCACCATTCTAACTCAGCTATGATATATGTTTCTAGTTGCTCCCCCTTTAAGCCTTTCTCTTATGCCCCACCCTCTCGCGGTACTCTGAGAAATCTGCGCGCGCCTTCATGATCCTCTTCGAAGATTCCGGTAAAGTAAGGACCATAATTGCTAATGACTATATTCAGGTAAGCTCCTATGTATATATCAAAAATCAGATATAAGCTAGAACGACAAGAGTTAACTACTGACAGTCTACGCTATCCAATGTGTATAGTTTAGCCTCAGCAGTGAAAGACAACTGAAAATAATATTCAAGTAGTACCTGGCGACAGCAGTGAAGTAAGTGTGAGAGATATACTACACAGTAATCAACAGTAATATTTACCTAAATAAACATTAAAATGCACTGCATACATGTCAAAATGAACATGGCATATATTAGCATAAAATTGCAAATCAGTCAAGCAGTTAAATCATCAAACACATCAATGTAAATATGATTAAAGTGTCCAATTATCAATAAATGATTAATGATAACACTAAATGATAGATGATGGTATTTTCTCATAAGTTCTTATCTGTTATACTTTTGCAAAGTTATATATGTACTCTCTAACTTCCTCAACTAAAAGTAGCTACATTTGATGATAGTCTATTTTGATGACTGAAGATTACAAGAGTTAACTTTTAAAAATCGTATGTCTAGGGTCTAGTACCGGAGTCCTATTGATAAGCGAGAAGTCCGAATTCAAGATCCGGACTGAGAAGCCCAATCTGTCAGAAGTCGGGGTGCCCCACCGGCTAGATGAAAGTATTATTCACTGGCGAGCAACCCCAAATAGTCAGAAACTGACTAGGGACAAAATCTATATGGCTGAACTACAGATTAAGCCCTGAATATCCAACGTACAGCTCCAAGTGGCTCGTTACAAAATGAAATGAACTGTGCTGAATATTCGCCAAGGAATGGGAAAGAGAAGGTTAGCTAAGATAGATTTTTAAGTCTGAATTAAAGTTATAGACAACTATCTCAGTACAGGTTTTTCTCCCTGACTGCTCCTTTCCTTGGTGTGTAAGTGAACCCCCACCAATGTACACACACAACACGTATGCACAATTGGAATTAAAATATAACGACAGAACTATGAGTTACAATACTACAACATTTATTTACTAATCATAATCATAGACATCTGATGTTGTCAATATGAGGATGATGAAATCATATAACATATTGTGATGAGAAACATTACGTAACTTTACTTGTTACTTCATCTATCTGGAACTGTGGTCCAGATCCCCACTCTCCAGTAGACTCAACAAAGAAAAACAGCTTGCCGGTATTCTGACGATCCTGTCAGTCCTGACACTCCTAGTCAGTAGTCTCTAGTCTTGAGATCTATAACATAGGTGCTCCTTGTGAGAGCTTGAAAGAAAGTCAAGAATGTGTTATATCAGTTCTACATCAGCGCAAGCCTAATTAAAACATATCATAACACAAACATATACAATGACCAGTCTGGCCAAGTTTATCTTCCAGCTCTACTGTGTTCACCATCCTCCTTCTCCCTACTGTCTTTAGTCTGGGACGGGCTTTTCAATTGTCTCACACGCCTGTAATGATTACATTTCTGCCGCCCCATGTCCATGTCGCTAATACAGAAATTCTGTCGTACAGCCGCTCCGTCCAAAGTTAGTTTAGCAGCTCACAGGATCGGTAATGGTATTATAATAATGCCTGATCATTCCGGGCTTACAAGCCGTGACCAGTAGCTGTGCCAGGTTTCCATGCATTACCGGGGACGCACGCCCACAATACACTGAGAAAGTTTAGCACCCTATACCAATTGTGGGTAATGTCTGTACCATTACACCTCTGCTTCCAACACAATCATTGGCCAATGGGCCAATACGCAGACAATAGCATAACACTTCATATTGGTAGGTTTGCATATGACAAATCAATATATCAAACATCCAATACACATAAACATATTGATTAAACTAGACATATTATGATACTTTAACATCATAGCATAATGCACTAGTTAGTTTATGAAATTACACATACATACATCCAACCTATCCGTAACCATTATATTACTTCAAGATGGACATCTAATGATACTCAACATAATAGCATCAGGCATTATTAATGAGTACTAATATTGTATAGCTACAAAATGAGATATACAACAAGTCTAATTGAAGTTACCACTTAGTTACTGCTGTTGTAAGAATTAAATAAATAGTCAGTTGACTATATTCTGTACAACAAATGCACACACCAAAAAGGAGACTAGTCTAGTTTAGAAAGAGATGGCAAGCATCTGCTACGACACCTCAAGTATATCTAGACAAGACCTGCCTTCCATAAGTTTCTACTTCTCAGAAGAGTAACACTTAAAGCACAATGATATTGAACACAGAACTTAGAAAGAACACTCAAGTAACCTACGACAATGATAGTTCTTGAAATAACCTAGATCAGATATAGACTGAAACTCGGTCCATCCATCTAAGAGACTAAGAGCCTTACTAAGGGACTAGTTACTAAGAAATCCTTCCTAGAAGCCAACATAATAATCATGCATATGACTACAAACATTGAGCTGGCTGCCTACCTGTTCTGAAGTCAGACTTAATCTAACATAAAACAGGCTAGGGACCCTTATTTAAGCTGAGTCAAGCAGACAGTATTATCTCCTTGGCATTCCCGTCATAAATTCTTCTTATCTCCTCCTGACAGTAATTGCAATTAACTCCAAGTCTGTCCAGTCATAAAAATTCTTTCTGCATGCACACTAGCCTTCACACCTGTGGGTCTGACCATTATTAGCCCGAATCTTATCAGTGATTTCACACCTTGCACCTCTGCTTATCAGGTGTCATGTCAAAGTAGCAATTATGTTCTCATGGTCAGCTGCCAGTTTACAACTCTGTTGGTAAACCAGGTTTGCTTGCGTCATGCCTGGTTGGTTTTAATTACCATTCAGTCCCCTGAGTCTGCCCTCCAGTCTGGCTGGATTGATAACCTCTGGGGGTGACCGGGACTGGTGTCAAATTAACTTCCCAACTAGAAAGCCATTCCTGGTGGTTTGTTTACTTGCAGGTTTTGCAAGCTTACGTTAAGACAGTATAGCCGTGAATATAGAGAAAACGGTTTTGTTCGTCTGTTGATCCTCTATATGGCCCATCAAAAGTGGACCGAAAATTGTTCTGGGAAGTAAAGGCTGCCAATTCGTGACACCCTGTTTAAGCTAGAGATATGGTCATAAACATGGTTAGTGAAAGAGAAAACAACCTGCACGGTTTTCACTCTCTCAAATAAAAAAAGAGCAAACTAAGCTATTGCTGAATGGAAAAATAATACGTCAGGAAGAAATCCCACTATCTAGCTGTCACCTTTGATCGTTGCCTAACATGGAAAACACATGTTGAGACAAATCTAACAAGAGCAAGGCAACGCGTGGTCATGAAAATCTTGCTCGTACAACATTGGGAGCAGATGAGAGAGTTCTCAAGAACATTGGAGGAGTGAGACCAGTCTTTGAATACGGTAGCTTGGGCGACAGTAGCTAAGCTACACCTTAATAACATAATCGAAGTCCACAATCTAGGAATGCGGATAATTGGAGGCATGAAAACAACACCTATTAATAAACTGGAAAAGACCGCATGTCTACCTCATATACAAGACAGACGAGATAGCAGAGCCCATCAACAAGCAGACAAATTTAAAGACAGACAGGCCAACTCGATGTACCAAAGAAGACTAAAGCAAAACTTTGTAAAAATCTGCAATAAGAAACATTAGGACAGATCCAATACCCAGCATATCCAAAGCTAAACCCATTAATAACGGAAACAGATTTCCAGGTGGAGACACCAACGCCCGCTTGAGATGATAGACAACATTCCTGGTATTGACAACAAAGAATATTCAAAATTAATTAGACAGAGGAAGACAACAATAAATTAAATAGAAGAACAGTACCCAAACAGAACCTGGACTCGTGCATATCATCATCATCATCATCATCATCATCAAGTGTCCTGCCAGCTGGCGTAGGCTTTCGCGACTCTCCACAGATCTCGGTCTTCGGTTTTCTGAATCACCTCTGCCGATGATATTCCTCCATGCCACCGTCTCAATCCATCCAGCATCCAGGTATGTGTGGTGCCATATTTATTTACGTTCATTGTCGTAAGCTGGGCAGGACTGTAGAAAGTGAATGTTTTGCATATCCTTTACAAGACATCGCTGTCAACATCAGCATCTTTCAGCTGTATGTTGATTTCTTGGTAAGATTACTCTCAGTAGTTTGCCATTGCTTTCTGAGCGGCCGGCTCAGTTATCCCGCAAGTCACCAGCGGGGGTCGAACCGCTCCCAGCTCTCGCCTGCTCCGAGACTCTGCGTGATAAACGGGATTACGGAGAAAGTGTTGTAACCCCTCGGCCAGAGAGACCGGTAGAAGGTGAATAGACGTTGTAATACTTTTATTTCCCCTTCCCCCACCCACCTTACATACACGCACACGCACACTCGCGCGCGAAAACATACACACACGCAAGGACCCGACGAATCTATCTTAAACTTGTGATATAGATGATATTTCATTTTGTTGAATATTATTCAATCCTATTGACACGGCGCGTAATGATGATGAATGGATATCTTCTGTCAAACTTAAAGGGGTTGTCTTCTTTGTTCGCCTTTATACCTCAGTATGAATAAATGTAAAACACCACCATTCATCTTAAGCATGTTGACATCCCCGTAGAGTGTATCCTCATATGGAGCGGGCGTAGGCCAAAATACTGTGTTCTATTGTATGACAGTGAATCTTGGAATGTAAATCATCAAATTAGGAAGAACTTGGAAGCAACAAAGATGTGGTTCCTGAGACAAATGCTGCGAATTCCGAGGACTGCTAGAGTAACTAACGACGATTGCCTGAAAGAGGCTAATGAAACTAGAACATTATATACAACAATAAAAAAGATGCAAACATATTTCTTTGGTCAAGTGATAAGAAGAAGGGATTGGAGAACATCGTAACGACTGGAAAAAATCGAGGGGAAAAGGGACCAAGAGAAATTATGCTGGATGGATTGAGATGGCGGCATGGAGGAATATCAGCAGCAGAGTTGATCCAGAACACCAAAGACCGAGATCTGTGGAGAGACATGAGCGCCTACCCCAGCTGACATGTCACTTGATAATGATGATGGGCACACGACAGAAGCCTTTCATGGGGTTCCGTGAAACCACCACAAAATACCCGTGGCGCCCGAAGTGAGAACAGAGTATTCCTTTATACGCAAAACCAGGGCCTTAACTTTCCCCTATACCGGTGGTCTAAATCATCACTTCACGTTTGCTTTCGATATCGATTTTGTGTGAAATTTAGAAAAATGTCATTGCAAAACGGACAGTGTGATGAACTGCTGTGTGTTCTGATAAATTTCATATTCATGTCCTACGTCTCAAAGCCTGGAGAGGAAAGTATGAAATTTCTCGAAACGTTGGTATGTTTCATGATTTAATGTTTACCCACGTAAGTAAGTAAAGACCAGCCTCCGTGGCAAAGAGATTACATCGCGGTTCGTAATCCCGTATACCCGCGTTAGAAACACAGCTGAGCGCGGTGTTGCAGCAGACCACGTTGTGTTGGTTTTGCATCGGTGCCGGTCGTTCAGAAAGTAATGGCAAACTGCTGAACGTAATACTTGCCAAGAGATCACAGCGACAGAAATACTGGTGTTGACTGCGATGTCCTGTAAAACGGGTGTGCAAAGAATAAAGTAAGTAAAGAAGTTATAGCCTAGGCCGCATTGGGGATATGGTGCTGGACACATATTTTCATAGACCAGTGTGGGTTGAGCGGCCGGTGTGGTCAGAATTTTCATAGACCAGTTGGGGAGGGGGGGGGGGCTGAGCGGCTGGTGTGGTCAGAATTTTCAAAGACCAGTTGGGGAGGGGGGGGGGGTGAGTGGCTGGTGTGGTCAGCATCACGAAGGCCGCCTTGGCTTCCTAAGACAATATCTGGTAACCACAGTAGGCTGGGTTAACCTGGGAGCCAGAATTCGACACGTCCTCTGCGGATTGAACCATTTATGTTACAGCGTAGGCCTGCGCATCTTGACGTGTGTGGTAAGATCACAGAGTTTTCGCTGCGCACATTTATATTCCACTTTCCTTGAAAGCTCAATGTCTACCTTAGAATATCTACCCAGATGTGTGATACTTCTTCTTCTTCTTCTTCTTCTTTTTCTTCTTCTTCTTCTTCTTCTTCTTCTTCTTCTTCTTCTTCTTCTTCTTCTTCTTCTTCTTCTTCTTCTTCTTCTTCTTCTTCTTCTTCTTCTTCTTCTTATTCTTCTTCTTATTCTTCTTCTTATTCTCCTTCTTCTTCTTCACCCTGCTCCTCCTCCTCTCCCTCTTCTTCTTCTTCTTCTTCTTCTTCTTCTTCTTCTTCTTCTTCTTCTTCTTCTTCTTCTTCTTCTTCTTCTTCTTCTTCTTCTTCTTCTTCTTCTTCTTCTTCTTCCTCTTCTTCTTCTTCTTCTTCCCCCACCTCCTCCTTCTCTTCTTCTTCTTTTTCTT
>JACEFZ010010550.1:387500-487500 GCA_014155875.1 Cepaea nemoralis | reverse complement strand
TACTTCTCAGTCTTCACCTTGGTCTCTTCCCTTCGATCTTGCCAGTTGTCACCAAGTTCTTCAAGTCATTTTTTCTCATAACATGGCCAAAATATTTTGACTGTCTACGTCTAATGTCTCTAATCAGTGTACGATCTTCATTTGTTTCTTGAAGGACTTGCTCATTGGTTTTTCTGTCTGTCCATGGTATTCTTTGCATTCTTTTCAGAAACAACATTTCTAATGCCATTAGATGTTTTTAAGCTTGTCGGCTAATTGTCCACGATTCACATCCATAAAAAGTATAGGTTCTATTTAGCACTTCACCACTCTTTTTCTCAAATATACATTTAGGAGCGATTTAATAGTATAAAGCTTCCGTAGACTACACAGGTTGTCAACGAGGGAAGACGAATTAGTTGTCTAGTGCAGGTAACCCTATAGAACAGTTCAAAACTCTTCAACATGGTCATTGCCGAGTAAAAGGCGTCCTATATAAATTATCACATGCTGCATGAATTCATCAGTCCTTGTGAGGACAATACCAGTCCTTATAAGGACAATACCAGTCCTTATGAGGACAATACCAGTCCTTATGAGGACAATACCAGTCCTTGTGAGGACAATACCAGTCCTTGTGAGGACAATAACAGTCCTTGTGAGGAGAAGTTCAAGACCAGGCCTCTTAGAGTGAGCAACAAACAGCTTGGAGGCTACTGAATCTGGCAGGTCCTCCAAAAGATCAGTCCTCATCTGCACCAGTTCAACGCAATAATGAAAATGTCAGTCAGTCTGCACCCCCATTAGACCCAACAGAACTCGAAGAGCAGAGAGGAGAAAATATAAGCAGTCCTGTTTACGACTAACTCGGAAGAGAACAAAGAAAGGAAAACGTATCCAAACCCTCACAAAAACTGAACTCAGTTATAACCGACGCTGCAGAAGCAGGTTGAACTAGGCTGAATTTTAAATGTGTTATTCCCTCGTAAATATTGGATTGGATTAGATTGTCTGACAGGGTGTGTTACAGGTTAGTGGAGTAAACCACACATTAAATTGGCAGAAATCACAAGAAGCAGCTTTTGTACCTTTGCAGTAGTAGTAGTAGTAGTAGTAGTAGTAGTAGTAGTAGTAGTAGTAGTAGTAGTAGTAGTAGTAGTAGTAGTAGTAGTAGTAGTCGTAGCAGTAGCAGTAGCAGTAGCAGTAGCAGCAGCAGCAGTAGTAGTAGTAGTAGTAGTAGTAGTAGTAGTAGTAGTAGTAGTAGTAGTAGTAGTAGTAGTAGTAGTAGTAGTAGTAGCAGTAGTAGTAGTAGTAGTAGTAGTAGCAGTAGCAGTAGCAGTAGTAGTAGTAGTAGTAGTAGTAGTAGTAGTAGTAGTAGTAGTAGTAGTAGTAGTAGTAGTAGTAGTAGTTGTTGTTGTTGTTGTTGTTGTTGTTGTTGTTGTTGTTGTTGTTGTTGTTGTTGTTGTCGTCGTCGTATTCTTCCACTGTCGTTAGGCGTCTGGGGAAGAAATAAACTATAGTTCCAGCGCCTGTGACAAGTGCCTTTCCTTCAACTGTCTCCAAACTTTCTTAGGCAGTAATATGTCTAGGATCATGTAAATTCCCAACCTGTTTGCTAGACTTGTCATGGGTTCAATTCCTAAAATTGATTTAAAGGCGAGAGGATTTTATCCCATATGGCTCGGTCGCTTTCCGCAGGGTGGCCTGTCGAAAGCGTTTCACAAAGCACGAACTCCGTAGCTCCAGTGACGACTCCCATGAGTCTAAGAGAAAATTGCACTCGAGAACCGATAAATGAAGTCCGGAAGCGAACCCTCGACATTTGGAGTTTGCGGCAGGCAGGTTAAACACTTTGCCACAGAGTCTCACCCACCCCCCCCCCATTCCCAACACTCTCCCAATTCCAGATTCCATACCTACTTGACCTTTTTATATTTGCTGCACTTGTCACACTGATGGACAGACGCTACCCGCTAAAGTTACATACAGTTCACATCAACGCACGCCACACTATAATGAACTTTTGCTATAGTATTTTATTTTTTTTTTTGGCCTCAATATAAAATTCAATATCTCAGTATCCAACTGAGGGAAAATGATGAGATTTAGCATATAACTTTATCATATGTCCACCCAACAAAAAAAATTTTGTTCTGGAGATTGTACAGCAGATTTCAATGTTTGTTTATATGCGGTATATAATTTACGGTTCGGGGATTAATACCATCATTTTAAAAGTATTACAGCTTCAGCAAGACACATCCACGCTATTTTTGAAATTGTCTCGCGGTTTTCGTTTTGGCACAAACAGCGCGAAGTTAAATGGTATTGTTCAGAGGTGTCTCCAATGGGGGTTCTTTCTTGAAACGTGATTATATAAACTAGCTGACTCGGCCCGGCTTCGCACAGCTCCTGGCGGGGATCTATCTATCTATCTATCTATCTATCTATCTATCTATCTATCTATCTATCTATCTATCTATCTATCTATCTATCTATCTATCTATCTATCCATCCATCCATCCATCCATCCATCCATCCATCCATCCATCCATCCATCCATCCATCCATTCATCCATCCATCTATCTATCTATCTATCTATCTATCTATCTATCTACCTATCTATCTATCTACCTACCTACCTATCTACCTATTTACCTATCTACCTAAATACCTACTACCTAGCCAGCCAGCCAGCCATCCATCTATCTATCTATCTACCTACCTACATATCTACCTATCTACCTAAATACCTACCTACCTAGCCAGCCAGCCAGCCATCCATCCATAAATCCACCCACCCACACACCTACCTTTCTACCTACCTACCTACCTTTCTGTCTGTCTGTCTGTCTGTCTGTCTGTCTGTCTGTCTGTCTGTCTGTCTGTCTGTCTGTCTGTCTGTCTATATGTCTATCTATAAACCAGTCCGCGCTATTAAATATTGATAAAAATTACTGGAAAAAATGTTAGGACCATGTGTTGAAAGAGGAAGAGGACTATTGGAGAAAGGATGGATTGAATTTGATGCAACCGAGAGCAATCATCAACCTACTGGAATCGTCCGACACAGATTAAGGTCTGAGCAGATCGCAGACCTTAATCTACGTACACACTTACTGGGATATTTTGCTCCAACTATTCAGGCGAATTGCAGGCCCTAAACATTACAGCATCAGCATAATGTCAATGGCAACAGTTTGTATTCCACAGTGATGCATTTTCAATTCCTCAAGCTCCTCAACGGTGACAAACAACTGTATTGAAACACACACACACACACACACACACACACACACACACACACACACACACACACACACACACACACTAAACGCATTGAATACCAACAGAAGAGTAATATTGCGGTGGAAACTGACATATTGTGGCATAACAAGAAACGTGAGAGCAAACACGTTGTCAAATTAGGGGACAACACACGTGCATACGAATCAATCTATAAACTTCAATGAAAAGAGGACCAACATCTTGGTCGTTAAGAAGAAAGCCCACTACAGAGACACTGACAACTATTTTCATAGTGCAAAACAGGTAATCATGTTCCGTCTCTGAACGGTAAACAGCAGAGTAGACAGTCTTTCACGAAGACTCAAAGCGGGTCTGTCACCCATGTGTACGTGTGAACAAACTACACAGACAGCTGAACAGATCCTTAAAAATGGAAACATGATGACTAAATTGCGGTATCATTTCTGGTCACTCCATACGCACATTAACGCACAGCTATTTGGAAGCTTTCACGAACTCAATATAAAAAGCTAACATGAATACTTGTGTACACTTTATTAACCAGCAGCTGAAGAAACAAGAAGGAAATGAAAAATAAGGTAAGAAATATATTCCTTCTACTTTCCTGTTAATTTACAAATTATTTACCCCATGCCTCTGTAAATTCTCTGTCTTTACTAATATTACACATTGCACCCCTCTCGGGATTCTCCGTGGTGAAGTGGTCAAGCCGTCTGACTCGGGCTCCGAAGGTTGTATGTTCGATTCCGGGCCGCGTCCTTCATTTCACGAGTGCATTTTTTCGGAGACTCCCGAGGGTCGTCGCTGGAGCTACGGAGTTCGTGCTTTGTGCGACGCTTTCCGCGCTGCGGAAAGAAACTGAGCCATATGGGATAAAAACCCGGTGCAATGCAGCCGACCCTGTCGACTTTTAAGCTAGTTCTTTCATTGCACCCACTCCCATACGAATCCGGATACGCCTTGTGTGTCATCTGAATTGGCGGGGCTTTCCTTACTGTAAACATAAATTTGTTAGCGAGAAATCACTAGTTTTTAAGCAAAACATCAAAGAAATGTCGCCGCTTTCGATGATTTAAGTTGTTTTTGGACCTATCAAAGACATATTCCTTGGGTGGGGGTAAATATAAGACGGCTGGAAAAATTTCATAACGATGCAACAGACAGTTTTCAAAATAATTGATCGTGAATGAAGGCATTCCTATTTTGTAAATAACTGTTTTTACAAAAGATTTCATACCAGATAATTTTCAATACATACGTGACGCCCTACCCTAAAGCCACTCTGTCATTGGTAAAACCTCATAGTTAAAATCTTACGATATTGACGGCCCAGGAATTCCTCCAACCTTCTCAATTTCCCAAATTGAGCGCTCAGTCTGAGAGTTGAGTAAATTACTGTTTACATATAGACGTCATGGATAGGTAATTTTACGTCACACAAAAGTGCACACGTAAATAGTCAGAGTCATTTTTCACGCATCTTATAACATGTCGGTCCTTACATGTTTATTAAGCTGCGCAGGTGCTCGATCATGATGTTAAAGAAAACGACAAAATATTAACACCTGTTCAGTTAAACAACCGATATTCTGTACACACACTCTCGCGAACATGCTCACACTTCTACACCAGATTGTCCTTTCCTGTGATGACTGTAAAACTACTTGTCCGCTTCCTTCGGTTCCGGGTCTGTGATTTCTCACCTACGCCGAGCTTTGATACACCTGCAGATTCTGGTAAGTGTTGCACTTCTGGCTTATCTTTTCCGGGGATGGATATGTGCGCTTTATGATTCTATTTATTCTTTCTTCTTTATTTCATCTATCAATCGTGTATGTATCGCAGTACAATGGTGGGAGATATTGTTGTGTACACATAGCAACACAACGCTAAGCCATGTATTGTATGTTATATACACATTGCAATACAACACTAAGACATGTATTGTATAGTGTGTTCACATCGCAACACGACGATAAGATATATATTACAGGTTGTGTACACATCGCAAACACAACATTAGAAATGCACCGTATGCCTGTGTACACATCCCAACGCAACGAAAAGAAATGTATTATATGTTCGGTACACAACAAATACAACACTACGAAATGTATCATATATTATGTACATTTCGCAGCACAACAATACAAAATGTAACATATGTACACATCGCGAAATTTTGGTCACGTTATGAGAAGAAATAAATTGGAGAACGTCATGATAACTGGCAAGATCGAGGGGAAGAGAACAACGGGAGGGCAGAGAAGTAAATACCTGGATGACTTGGCCACGTTGGGTGATCGAGAAAAGAACACCGAGCTGATCCACGACTCTGGTGATCGAGTGAGATGGTGAAACATGACCGCCGATGCTGACCGGCATGGCACATGATGATGATGATGACACATCGCGGCGAACCACTAGGAATCGTATGGTATGGTGTGTACAGATCGTAGCACAAGTTAGAAAATGCATTATTCGTATTCTATGTGCTTTTACTACTCTTTTATTCTGGTGCTCATTCACGAATCGATTGAATTTTGTTTAGCTGTCAAATTAATTGATTACCAAACTGAATTACTGGTTAATTAATTGGTTGATTTGGTTTTAGTGGATTGGAGAACTATCTTAATCGTCCCTACATTATTGATTTGTGTGTTCATCTCTTCTCATTTGGTGACACTGTGAGAATCTCAGCGCACAGATACGGTGGCACACACATCAACGTCCTAGCTAGTGTGTACCAACATTACTTACTCTTTACTATTCTGTTGAGTAGGTTTTCTCATTTTTAACTTTGTCCAGGGGAATGGCTTTAATACTAACCTCATAACGATTTAAACCTAACGAAACATCATTTGAAGGACTCGTGACCGCCATTACTGACGACAGATCGTTAAAGAAAGCATCATTACGGAGTATTCCGGCTCATTGCCCATTGATTACTGGAAATAGAGCAAATTATAAGGATAGTCCTGTCATCTTTGAAAAGCTAAAAACTAATAATAATGCTGGTGTATGTTCGTTAAACACACTATTTTTCACTTTATAAAATATGCACGAGTGATTAAACTTGCCAAGTTTAACTTAAATTTCTTTTGCTGCTTGTCAAGTGCACAGGATGTCAAGGACTTCTATGAACTGCACTTTACCACATGTGAAGTGGAGAAGCTAAATTACGGGAGAGTAGGGGAGGCAACAGAAGCTAAATAAGTGGTCATTTTCCGTGTTCGAGTTTTCCGTACGCTATGCACCTGTAGTTTTACCAGCTCACACACAGCTGTAGTTTGCATTAAATATTGGGGCTAATGACAGAAATCAGTCATTTTCTGGCTGCAAAAAAAGCTACCTAAAATGGCTAAACGTCAAGGACAAGGATATTTTTGTTTCAAATAGTATGCGATGCCACATAACTAAACACATTCCCGTGAACCTAGGGGCGAGGAAGAGAGGGGGCGCAATATAGGACACACAGTGAAAAATAAATCTTAGGACAATGCAAACGAGGCACTCTCTTGTCTGCATCCCACACGGCAAAGGAAATAACTGGAGCTCTTAACAACACATGGAGTAGAGAATCACAGGCAGAGACGAATAATATTGCGAGGATATGGAGGAGCTGCAAGAGATAGCAAATTATAGAACGACTTGATGTCTTCGGCTCTCTACTGCCTTCCACTACTTCTTTCAGTGCCGACCATTACATTTTTGTTTTAATATTAATATTACAAAGCCATCCTAATCCCCATTCCATATTTGTTGCGTTGAATCATGCCTTGGCTACATCCTGATATGCATCTCCTTATCTATGAAGTCTTCTCGTCTAGGAAGTTTAAGTACGGGTCCTGCACATCACATTATACAGTCGCTGAGGAGATGGAACGTCGGTACCAGATCGGAAGGACAATCGTTACATCAACCTCACTCCGATAAAACCAAGCCCTTTTCAGGATATATATTACCTGAGAGCCATGCATCAAACTTAAGAGCTAAATTCAGTCTTCTTTCATGGAAATAACAAACCAATTAACCAAACAAGGGTCACATTCCAAACACACAAAGACATTGGTGAACCTAATGTAAGATAGCTCGCTTCGTTTTAATGCGAAAATGATATGACAGAATCAGCTGTTGTAGAGCCCATTGAGAGAACTAAACAAATCCAGTGAACCAAGAAGTAAGGAAAAGGCGCTGGTGCTGGACAGGCCACACAATGAGAAAACATGAGAACAACATAACTATAGTCTGTCCAGAAATGAATGCCGTCATTCATGATCCAATTATTTTGAAAACTGTCCTGTTTGCATCGTTTATGAAATTTTTCCTGCCGTCTTATGTTTACCCCCGCCCAAGGAATATGTTTTTTGATAGGTCCAAAAGCAACTTAAAATCATGGAAAGTGGCGACATTTCTTTGATGTTTTGGTGACAAACTAGTGATTTCTTTCTTCCTTCTTCTTTTCGTTCGCCTAAACTATGTCTTATAACTGCAATGTTGTCTCTTGTATGAATCTAACAGTCTTTTTCAGTTCACTCAGCGGTCCATAGAGTTTATCTTCCACTGTTGTCTCTCTAGGCAAGAAGGTTCGCCTGGATATGTTGTAGTTTGGGCAATCCTGGAGTATGTGCTCTGCTGTCTGCGATGCATAACCACATGTGCATATGGCTGAGTCACCAATCTTGAATTTTGTATACATGTGGTTGCGTAATCTATTGTGTCCTGTTCTGAGGCGCAGAAAAATGACCTGTTCTGGTCTGTCCATAACGTGGTAGTCGTCTTGAGTAAGGTTTGGTGGCCTTCTGACTGATTTGATCATTCTTTTCTTTTGGTGGTATGTAATAGGCACATCTGGTTGTTCTTCTTGTGCTCCTTCCTTAGCCAATCGATCAGCTCTGTCGTTTCCGGGGATTCCACAGTGGGATGGTATCCACTGTATGGTGATCTTACGTTGACTGCTAAGTTCAGAAAGTAGTGTCATCAGAACTGGCAATTTCCCAGACAAGAGCGCCTCTATTACGGATTTTGCATCTGTCAATATCACCACAGGTTGTGTACCATGGCTGGTATTTTGTAATTTCTCTGTGGCTATCTTGATTGCCTCAATTTCAGCATCATAATTATGGCAGTACTTTCCTGTTGGAATTCTGGCCGTGTCTCTAGTATTATTTGGGTATTCTATATACACTCCCGCTCCTCCATTTCGAACAGCATTTTGTGCTGACCCATCTGTGTTTACTCGGATCCAGAGGTCCTGTGGGTATTCGTCATCAAGGAAGCTGAGAGTGGCTGTTCTGCGCTGTACACTGTTCTGTTCTTCCTTGTCAAGTATTCCTCTCACTTTTGACTGGATTTGTAGTGATATTCTATGTTCATCTTTCCACGGGGTTCGCTCTGGAATAGTTGTCAGGGGGATATCAACTGTGGGAAGATCGACGGTTTCTCTGCAGAGTTGTTTGGCCTGGTGGATGAAACTACTTCTTTTCAACCGCCCCTTAGCCAAGTTTTCAAATCTGTTCTTCATAGGGTGGCCTGGCAAGCTGAGAAACTTTTCTGCTTGTATTAGTGTTTTTGTATCTCTGCGTTCTCTTAAAGCTTGTGTCCTCCCCATTTTCTCCATTGCTACTATAGGGGTTGATTTCATCCCTCCTGTGATGACTCTAAGAGCTTGATTTTGCACCTTGTCCAGCTCCTGCAATGTAGTTTTTGATGCTGAACACCACGCAGTTGACCCGTATTCCAAGTGTGGTCGTATGCTCTGTTGATAAACTTTGCTAAGTATTTTCCCACTGGCTCCCCAAGTGGTTCTAGTTAGCTTTCTCAGGATGGCAATTTTCCTTCCTGCTTTTGCTACTGATTTTTTTATGTGTTTTCTCCATGTCAGCTTGTCGTCGAATGTTACACCTAGGTATGTTGGTTCCTTATCTTCTCTTAGGGGTGTTCCATTTATCTGAATGCTCCCTGCCTTTTGTTTCGGAGAAAGGGTAAATAGAGTGGTGCTGCACTTGTCAGTGTTTATGCTGATACACCATCTATCCGCCCATGCAACAAATGTATCTACAGCTCTTTGTAGCAATATGGTGGCCACTGATGCATGTTCATTTGCGCTCCATAAAACCAGGTCATCAGCGTACATTGCCGCTTTAATTCCATTGGGTAGATTAGCAACAAGATCATTGATGAAGATTAGAAAAAGTGTTGGTGACAGGACTCCGCCCTGGGGAACACCGTGACTCAATAGTACTTTCTTACTCTTGAGACCATCTATCTGTACTCGGGCTCTTCTGTTGTGCAAGTATGCTTTTACCCATTTGTACATTCTTCCATTGACTTTACAGTTTCTCAGTTTCCTCATCAGACCTTCTTTCCAGACTTTGTCAAAGGCTTTCTTCAGATCTATCCAAGCCGCAAGTACCAGCTTCTTCTCTTGGAATGCATCCTCAACTTCATGAGAGAGGTAGGTTGTCTGATCTTCCGTAGAGTAGCACTGCCTAAAGGCAGCCTGTTGTGGCACAAGGATGTTTTCACTTTCAATGTACCACTGTAGTCTGTGATTGATGACGCGTTCCATTGTTTTGCAGAGACAACTGGTGAGGCTAATGGGTCTGTAGCTGGAGGCAATGGAACTGTCTTTCCCAGATTTTAGGAGGGGTATCATGATTGCTTCTCTCCAGACTTGTGGAACACTGCCTAAGGTCCATGTATTATTAAAGATCTCTAGCAGCTTTGCTTTGGCCTCTGTTCCTAGGTTCCTGATCATTTCATTGGAGATACCATCAGCTCCTGGTGATTTTCTCATTTTCAGTTTTGAAATGGCTAGCTCCAGTTCACTGAATGTGATAGGTGTCTCCATAACCTCATGTACAACTTCCTTCTGTCCTGTATTTTGCCATTTCTCTCTAATCTCCAGTTGTTTCTCTGGACTAATTTCAATATTGTTATCTTGTGCGAATGAGTCCGCAAAATGGTCAGCTGCTTGCTTTCCTGTTAATGTGTTTCCGTCTTTATGTAGAGCAATTTTTGAGTTTCTCCCTGTGCCCTCATCGTTAAGCTGTTTTATTAGCCTCCATAACTTTCTTGTGTCTTTTTCAAAGTTCAGTGACTCTGTTTTCTCCTTCCAGCTTTTCCGTCTAGCTTGCAGTTGGGCCCTTTGAAATTTGGCTTTTGCGTGCTGATATGTATTGTGGTGCTCTTGGCTGGGATTGGCCTCTGCTTGTTTTCTACATATATCCACATCATTATGCAACTGTTCCAGTTCACTATTCCAGTAGGGTTTATAATGTTTACGGGCTCCTCTTGGTATTGTTTCGCGTGCTGCCTGTAGTATGCATTTCCCAAACTCTTCAACAACTTTATTTATGTCCTTCTTAGTGTTCAGGTTTCTAACCAGTATGCTAGTGCGATGCTTGTACATTGCTCAGTCTGCTTTCTTGTAGTTCCACCTCGAGATGGTGCTGCTTTCACTTACAAGCTCATTTTCTACAGTTAGAAAGACTGGCCGATGGTCACTGTCACCAAGTTGTTTCCCAACAATTCGTGTACTGTTCCACTCCAGGTCTTGTGAATGAAACGCCAGGTCAGGTGTAGTTGTAGAGCGCCATGATCTCGAATAGAAAGTATGTGGGTCAGACGGCTTGTTAATCAGGATGAATCTATTCTCATCCTGCCAATCTTCCAATCTCTCTCCTCTCTGGTCCATGTGATCATAGCCCCAGCTCTGCGAATGGCTGTTGAAGTCGCCACACACAATCATTTTTCCTTTTAATGGTAGTGTGTCCAATGCCTGTGGGCGGTCATTTGGACAGTAGTAATTGATCAGGTGAAAGTCTGTATTGTCTGTCTTAAGTTTAATCAATCAATCAATCATGTTCCATGCCGGAAAGCGTGGGCGGTTATGACTCGCCATTTCACTCCATCGCCAGAGTCGTGGATCAGCTAAATGTTCCTGTCTCGTCCATGCCATGTGGCCAAGCCATCCTGGTATTTTCCACTCGGTCTTCATCTTGGTATGTTCCCTTCGATCTTGCCAGTTGTCACTAAGTTCTCCAATCCATTTCTTCTCATAAGATGTCCACAAAATTTTGACTGTCTACGTCTAATTTCTCTAATAAATTTACGATTGTCATTTGTCTCCTGTAGTACTTGGTCATTGGTTTTTCTGTCTGTCCATGGTATTCTTTGCTTTTCCCCCAGAAATAACCGTCAACCGTGAACATATGCATATCATGTATTTCAATACACCGTAACCACCCCCACCTCTCCCATCCTGCATCTCCCCACACACAGGCTTGCTTGACATCAGGCATATAATCGTGTTTATCTTGTGGATCAATCACTCGGAAATGCCCAACCTGAGTATTACAACAATGCAATATCGTGGCATTTTAAAATTACACGTTAAAGTTCACGTGGGTTACAGTAGTTAGTTTGTGTAGAATGACTATCTGGTGTGTCATACACATACAAAAGCAATATACCGACGTAATTATAACTCTTCTTATGCGCCGGATGCCACGATAGCGCAGTGGCTAGAACGCATGCCAGCGGATCAGTTCATTGTGTGTTCGAATCCCCTTCGAGGCGAGGATTTTTTTTTTTTTTTTTTAAATAACCTGTTCTCTCAGATCTAACCGTCTTAAAATACATTTGGGAAGTAAAAACCGTAAAAACCGATTTTAATGAAATCATCAGTAGATTGTCCGTGTGACTAAAAGTGGAGCTAGCACCATATACTCTAAATGCTCCTGACTGCTTTGAGTTTACAAACAACATAGTCGTACCTTTGTTAGGTGGTATATTTATCCAGTATTGTATTGTGTATTCAGAGGCCAAGTCTATTCCATTTTCTGCTAAGGCAATGCTCATATTCTGAATTCGATATCTTGTCAATTTCCATATGATTAAGAGGATCCATCCATCCATCATGTGCCATGTCGATATGCATAGGCAACCATGCTTTGCATCTCAAGCGATAACCAGAGTCGTGGATCAGCTCCGTGTTCATACTACGTGACCAAGCCATCCAGGCATTTACTTCTCTGTTTTCCACTTGGTCTCTTCGCTTCGATCTTGCAAGTTGTCATCAAGTTCTCCAATGCATTTCTTCTCATACCATGCCCACAGTATGTTAAAAGCTACGTCTATTATCTCTGATCATTTTACGATCTTTATGTGTTTCTTGAAGGACTTATGCATTGGATTTTATGTTTGTCCATGGTATTCTTTGCTTTTTCCTCAGAAACCACATTTCCACAGCCATCATATGTTTTTCAGCTTGTCTGCTCATTGTCCACGCTTCACATTCATACAAAAGTACAGGTTCTATGCAGCACTTCAACTCTCTTTTTTCTCGTTTCAATTATATCTTTCTAATGGTCAGTATGTTTTTCATTTTGCAAAACGCTATATTTGCAATGGCAATTCTTGTTCTAATCTCTTCAATGCATCTCCCATCAGATGTTATGACTGTGCCGATATAACTGTACAGATTCACTTGTTTAAGAATATGCCTATTTACTTGCATATTACATCGTGGTATTTACTTCTTCCCAAGGACGACCATAATATGTGTCTTCTTAATATTCAGTTCAACCCTAGTTGTTCGCTGTATGCAACAATCGCATCTACTAAATTCTGCAGGTCCTGTTCATTGTCTGCAATCAAGACTGTATCATCTGCATATCTAATATTATTTATGTATTGTCCCCCAATGTTGATTCCGTCCATATCTTCTATATTTCTGAAACTATTTTCACTGTACATGGAAAAAAAGATCTGGAGACACCACACCTTTCTTAATGGGCTGATATTGAGCTATTTCATTTTCAATTCTTATTTGTGTTTCCTATATATGTTTTTTACAAGTTCAATGTCATTTCCATGAATTTGTAGATCTGCAAGCATCCTTATCATGTCGACATGTCTCAATTTATCTAAAGTCTTTGTAAAGTCAAAATTGCAATGGTGTAGATCTTTTTTTTTACTTTTATAAAACATTCAGTTACTGTTCTCAGTATATACACATCATTTACTGTACCCTTGCCTTCTGCGTACCCACATTGTTCTTCTCATATTTCAGGTTGTAATTTCTTCCTAACTCTTTGCATGACAATTCTTAGCAAAATCGTCGTAATGTGACTCATTATACTAATTGTTAGATGTTTATCACCTTCCAAGGCTCCTGATTTATTTGGGATTGCAATAAATACATTATTACATTATTAATGAGGTATATCTCCTGTATCATATAGTGTATTCAGCAGTCTGGTAACTTTATCTATCCCATATTCTTCTAAAACATTAATCATTTCTGTTGTGATGCTGTCTGAAACAGGGGTCTTGCCATTGCTCATATGGTTAAGAGCATTCTGAACCTGCATCTTCAAAATGGATGGTCCTTCATTATTATTTTGGATATCATACTGTTCTTCTCGCATGTATTCTTCTTGTCCTCCTCTTCTAGTGGAGCGGCTGACCGAGTGGCTAAAACGCCGGACTCTCATTCGGGAGACCCTGTTCGATCCCTCGGTAAGGTGTGGGATTTTTTTCTGTCCTAACCTGCACAGTTCGTCGCGACTGCACTAGCCAGGCGGCCTTAATTCCTCAGGCTCAAAGACCCCTCTGCCATACACCGCAAGATACTATATTGGCAGTAAATGACATGACAGTAATGACTGTTCTTCTCTATTATAATTATCAAATATTTTAACATAACCTGTCCATACATGTAAAATCTGATCTTTTTCTAATATTATTTTTCTATCTTTTATCACTAGGCAGCCTGGTGATGTACGTGTTCTTTAATTAGTAAGCTCCTGAATTCATTTTTTGCATTAGTTTGGAATTTTTACTTTTGTGTTGTTTTTCAATGTCTATGCAATTTTTCTCGAGTCTTGCTTCTTTTGTAGCCTTACATAATGTTCTTACTTTTATGTGAATTTCTTCATATGTGGTAGGAATATTTTGCTTCTGTCTTCGTGTTTCCATTACTTGTAATATTTCCTCAGTCATCTATGTCTTACCACCCATTTTCTTCAAATTTGGAATATTTTTTTTTTCTGCAGACATACTGAATGAATTCTTCAAAATCTCTCATTGATCATCCACATCTTGAATATCTCAAGATCAGACAATATATCAAATTTGTTCTGTACTTCTATGTTACAATTATCTTGTATTTCTTTGTCAGTTTTCAATTCGAATTTCCACAAATAATATTTAGTGTTTTGTGTTGCATTCTTGACTTTCTTTAACTTTACCCTCAATGTGACTATAATTAATCTGTGATCACTGTAACAGTCTGCACTGGGAACTCTTACGACTGTTAACGCATTTCGAAAGCTTCTGCTAATAAGGATGTAATCTCAATCAATCATGTGCCATGCCGGAAAGCGTGGGCGGTCATGACTCGCCATTTCACTCGATCACCAGTGTCGTGGATCAGCTCAGTGTTCCTGTCTCGTCCATGCCATGTGACCAAGCCATCCAGGTATTTTCCTCTCGTCTTCCTCTTGGTCTGTTCCCTTCGATCTTGCCAGTTGTCACCAAGTTGTCCAATCCATTTCTTCTCATAACATGTCCAAACAACTTTGACTGTTTGCGTCTAATTTCTCTAATCAGTTTACGATGTTCATTTGTCTCCTGTAGTACTTGGTCATTGGTTTTTCTGTCTGTCCATGGTATTTTTTGCATTTTCCTCAGAAACCAAATTTCTGCAGCCATCAGATGCTTTTGAGCTTGACTGCTCATTGTCCAAGTTTCACATCCATACAAAAGAACAGGCTCTATGTATCCCCTTAACACTCTTTTTCACGTTTCAATTGACATCTTTTTATTGGTCAGAATGTTTTTCATCTTGCTAAAGGCTACTTTCGCCATGGCGATTCTTGTTCTAATCTCTTCAAGGCATCTCCCATCAGATGTTATGACTGTTCCAAGATAGTTGTACCGATTCACTTGTTGAAGAATATTTCCATTTACTTGTATATTCCATTGTGGGACTTCTTTCTTCCTAGTGACGACCATAACCTGAATCTTTTTACAATTTAATTCTAACCCCAGTTGCAAACTGTATACAACAACCGCATCTACTAATTGTTGCAGGTCCTGCGCATTGTCTGCAATTAATACTGTATCATCTGCATATCTAATGTTATTGATGTTTCGTCCTCCAATGCTGATTCCATTTATATCCTTTACATTTCTGAAAATATTTTCACTGTATAGGGAAAAAACATCTGGAGACATCACACATCCCTGCCTAACACCTCTCTTAATTGGCTGATACTGTCCCACTTCATTATCAATCCTTATTCAGCTTGTTGTTTCCAATATATGTTTTTTTATAAGTATAATGTCTTTCCCATCAATTTGTTGATCTGCAAGCATATCCACCATAAGTCTGCTTCAATGGGTACTTGGGGCTAGGACAAAATCTGAATCGCAGGCTGTAAAACCAATGAACCATGTACTAATAAAAACAAAAATAGAAACCTCAAGCTACGGCTTGCAACCTGGAACGTGAGAACCATGTGTCCAGGATGTTCCACAGACTTGACCAATATTAACGATGTGAGAAAAACGGCTGTGATTGATGCCGAACTCAATCATCTTAACATTGATATTGCTGGCCTGCAGGAGACTCGCCTCGCTGAGGAAGGGTCACTCAGGGAAAACAATTACACCTTTTTTTCGAAGAGTAGAGGGCAGGCAGAAAAAAAGCCAACACGGTGTGGGCTTTGCAGTGAAGAATTCGCCACTAAGAATGATTGAAATGTTAGCAAGAGGAAGTGAAAGACTATTATCCCTGCGCTTGGCAACCTCTTATTGTTTTGCCACCATTATTACCGCATATGCACCGACACTCGATTCCTCTGATGATGTGAAGGATTCGTTCTATGGGAAGTTAGACTCCGTGATCAAGGCAGTTCCAAAATCTTACTACATTTATATGCTCGGTGATTTCAATGCTCGTGTGGGCAAGGACTCGAGTTCATGGCCAGTGTGCCTTGGAAAATACAACATCGGTCGCATGAATGAAAATGGGCAACGGCTGCTGGAGCCTTGCACCAGTAATGAACTATGTATTACAAACTTCTTCTTTTAAAACAAAAGAGATGCATAAGGTCACACGGAAACATCCAAGATCCGGCAATTGGCACCGGCTGGACTTCATCATCACACGGAGACAACATCTGAACCATATATCATTGACTCGAAGTTACAACAGTGCTGACTGTGATACGGATCACTCTTTGGTTGTTGCAAGGGTTAGAATGAGACCAAAGAGAATCTACAAAACTAATCACAAAGCTAGCCCCAGGATTAATATTATTAACACTCACGATCCTGAAAAGTGCTTTCAGTTTCAACAGCACCTTGAAGGCGCTTTCACTGAAACACCAGAAAATTGTACAGTAAATGAAAAGTGGGGTCAACTTAAGGATACTCTTTATAAAACTGCCGTAGGGGTTTACGGCACTGTGGATCATAAGATGCAGGCCTGGATTGCTGCAAACAACCAAACTCTGCAGCACTTGATTGATAAGAAGAAGATAACTCTCTTAAGAAACAAGGAAAGACCAACGCATAACACTCTGAGTGAGCTAAAGCAAGCTAGGAATGATGTGCAAAAGGCTGCCAGGCAGTGTGCAAATGATTATTGGATCATGTTATGTGAGTCCATTCAAATCGCAAGTGATAAGGGAAACATCAGAAGCATGTATGAAGAATAAATAATGCCTGTGGTCCAGTGATCAAAAGAAGTGCACCATTGAAAACCTTGACTGGAGAAATCATAATTTATAAGAAACAGCAGATGGACAGATGGGTAGAGCACTATTTGGATTTTTACTCAAGTGAGACCAAACTAGCGGATGATACCCTCAACGCCATATAGGGTCTACCAACTCTTGACCACCTGGACACACTTCCCACCATAACAGAAGTTAAGTGTGCTATAAATGAACTTGCATCTGGCAACGCTCCAGGTAAGGATGGGATTCCAATAGAGGTTATCATGAGTGGGCAAGACACACTCACTCTACAGATCCAACAGCTAATAGAGCTATGCTGGCGAGGACAAGTCCCACAGGATTTCAAAGATTCAAGCATCATAACACTGTACAAGAACAAGGGCGATCGGAGCGACTGCAACAACTATAGGGGTATCTCACTTCTGTGTATTGTTGGAAAAGTATTTGCCAGAATTTTTCTGCGCAGACTTCAAGTCCTAGGAGATCAAGTCTACCCCGAATCACAGTGTGGCTTTCGACAGAACCGGTCTGCCATTGATATGATATTCTCATTGCGACAGACGCAAGAAAAATGCCGTAAACAGAATCAACCACTGTTTATTGCCTTCATCGACCTCACAAAGGCATTTGATTTGGTCAGTCGTGAGGGTCTGTTCAAGGCACTAAAGAAGATTGGCCGCACAGTGGAAGACCTAGAATCACAACTGCTGCCAAAGACCGCTTCATACGACTGCGTTACCGTACGAATCGATTTGCATTTGCGTCCTCCACAGTCCAGTCAATGCCAGGAACTCGTCGAATTTGAGATCAAACAGTCATGAACCGGCTACACGACGCTGATATTTGGTATAGAAGACCCTGCAGAGGTCATGTTCTTACGGACCGGCAACGCCAGAACCAACTGCAGTCGGTGAATCAGCATCGTCAATGCACCGTTGGTATAAATTTGCGATTGAAATTGCAATAACGTTGGGTTGTTGTTTTTTTTTTTGGATATTTTTTTGGTGTTTTATTTTTTCATTTTTATTTTTGATCATTATACATTAGAAAGCCGGTCTCTCTGGCCGAGGGGTTACAACACTTTCTCCGTAATCCCGTTTATCACGCAGAGTCTTGGAGCGGGCAAGAGCTGGGAGCGGTTCGACCCCCGCTGGTGACTTGCGGGATAACTGAGCCGGCCGCTCAGAAACAATGGCAAACTACTGAGCGTAATCTTGCCAAGAAATCAACATACAGCTGAAAGATGCTGATGTTGACAGCGATGTCCTGTAAAGGATATGCAAAACATTTTATACATTAGAAAAGCTACTCATAATAACAGTACAGCAAAACTTTACCCTGGTATTGTATAACAATCATACACATCATATCCATCCATCATGTGACATGCCGATAAGCGTCGGCAGTCATGTTCTGCCATCTCAGTCGATCACCAGAGTCGAGGATCAGCTCCGCATTCCTGTCTCGACCATGCCACGTGGCCAAGCCATCCATGTATTTACTTCTCGGTCTTCCCCTTGGTATCTACCCTTCGATCTTGCCAGTTGTCACCAAGTTCTCCAAATAATTTCTTCTCATAACATGCCCAAAATATGTGAACTGTCTACGTCTAATGACTCTAATCAGTTTACGACATTCACTTGTTTCTTAAAGGACTTGTTCATTGGTTTTTCTGTCTGTCCAGGGTATTCTTTGCATTTTCCCCAGAAATCACATTCCCGCAGCCATCAGATGTTTTTCAGCTTGACTGCTTATTGTCCACGCGTCACATCCAAACAAAAGTATAGGGTCTATGTAGCACTTCAACAATCTTTTTCTTGTTTCAATTTATATCTTTTTATTGGGCAGTATGTCTTTCATCTTGCAAAAGGCTACCTTCGCAATGGCAATTCTTGTTCTTATCTCTTCAAGGCATCTCCCATCAGATATTATGACTGTACCGAGATGACTGTATCGATTCGCTTGCTTAAGAATATGCCCCTTTACTCATATATCACATTGTGGTATTTCCTTCTTCCCAACTTAATGCATTGAGGGCTATGGCAGCAATTGGGGTAGATCAGAGGATGCTGTACAGGCTTTTTCAGCAGTTAATAATTTCTGTCATTGAGTATGGTTTGGGGCTGCTGACAGTATCAAAAAGCCAGCTTGAAAGGTTGGAACGCATACCGAATGTTGCCATGCGGTTAATACTGGGGTGCACAAAGGACACACCAATTGTCTGCATGAGGCATATCCTGGCGCTACCTACAATGACGGAGAGACATAGGGTCCTTCAGGCCAAATGGGAACCTGAGAGTTGCCGCAGACAGGGATCACCCGCTGCATGCAGCAATGGATATGGTAAAGGGTCATAAACTAAGACGAGGCTGGTCCTGGATGGCACAGGTAGAACTTTCTATAAGTCAGGTGTGTGATCTAGAGACCATCAATCGTGGAAGAGAGTGGGTTGAAGTTCCGGATGACATGACGGACTGGCACAATGTAATAATAACACTGGGTCGTGAGGGCAGAGAATGGGCAGCGGGCCGCACTGAGTTTGAAGTGCAACAGCTGATCCAGAGCAACACACATCAAGGTGACATAGTCATCTACACCGATGGGTCAGTAGAGAGAAACAAAAGTAGTGGCTGGGGCTTTATATGCAAAGGCTAATGGGCGAGTCTTGAAAAAGGAGAGCCTTGCATATGAGACTACGACCTCCAGCATGAGAATGGATGTGGAGGCAGTAACAGCGGACATTCCGGTGGCTAGAGGAGACTACTGCAACGCACGTTGTGTTCATTACGGATTCAAAGAGTATGCTTAGCAAGGTGGAGAAAGGAATGTTTCGTGTGGAATGGCTCTCGTCGCTTCAGAGGTCACAGATTGTGAGAATTGTATGGATATTTTGCCCTGGCCATGCGGGTGTACGGGGGAATGAACAGGCTGATAGGCTAGCAGGGAATGCACCTCTTGGTGGTATCTTGCCTATGGACAAGGAGGAGGTGGTTGTGCGCTTGTGGGACCAGGTAGAGAAGGCGGAGGAACAAATTGAGAACCCATATGTGGAAAGAATGAGATTGCGGGGGATCGGCAGGGGTTCTGGAAGAACCTCAAAACTGAGAGGGAAGACCAGGAGAACTTTTAATCAGATAGCGGTGGGAACGATTAGTAGTATGACTCTTCGCTGGCTGTTTAACGAGGGGACTGAGCACGTATGGGAATGTCCTGAGTGCAATGATGTCGGTTCTTGACTCAACTCAACTCCTTCTTCCCAGTGACGACCATAATCTGTGTCTTCTTAATATCAGTTCTAACCCTAGTTGTGTAACAACCGCATCTACTAAATTTTGCAAGTCCTGTTCATTGTCTGCATATCTAATGTTAATGATGTTTATTCCTCCAACGATGAACCCTTTCATATCTTCTACATTTATGAAAATAATTTCATTGTACTGGGAAACAAATCTGGAGACATTACACATCCCCGTCTCACACATATCTTAATACGTCATAATTTGGCTCTACACAGCTGTGTAGTGACATATGCAGCTGCTAGCCATGAGGAATCATACCGCCTTGCGTTGCTTTTCTATGAAATGGTATGGAGGCCGGTCATTCAGAAATCAATGGCACACTACAGAACTTGAACTTTCCTAGCAATAATGAACATCCGAATCCTGTGGGGGTAGACTACTGCACCCTCTAACAGATATGCAGCAAACCAACATACATAAACAATATATCATGTAAATTAATTTCCAGAGTTGCAGCTTGATATTTTTAATCTATATACTATTAAACATACACAGTTGTGACAGCGCTACAACAAACCTGTTTGACTGCCGGTGTTCTGGCCATATAATCGAATTCTCATGAAGGTGGCTTTGTTAAATTGATTTCGGCTTCTTGTCGACGCAGACTAAAACGGGTGTCGTTACATCACTTTGGAAGTAAAGGATGCAGGTGTGATATTGGCAACATACACTCCTCTCACCTTCCGAGATATGTCTAAATGATGGAAAACGTGCACAGTTTCGGCCTACGGCAAACTCGACATTAGGACCCTGTGTCATGCGTATCGTTTTTATTTAAATGTAACATGGTGAACTTTAATGCATTTTGATTTCAACAAATGCTACGTTCCTATAAAAGTTTCTCATCGCATTAAAATCTAATATAACATCTTATTGTGAAATATTTGCCTGTTCAACCATCTTTGTCTACATTGCTAGCTAAATAGTCTAGAATTCCCAATTTCAAGTAAGGTTTCATTGAGGAAGACGGGATTATCGAGTGTTTGGTTTATTACGCTATCGTTGTTTTTCTCCTATGCATTTATAAACTGAATGCTTGTGACTCCCATCCAATGTGTTTAGAGTTTAACTGGGACCTAATTTAGATTGTGAAATAGGAGGGTAATATCATCAGTCCAGATCATTGAACTCATTTTTTAGGAGTATGAGGTTTTCTGTGGGTTTATAGATAATTACAGAGTGAGTCAGGTCTTAGTCAGATATGACTGAGCTACCTTATAACAGTAGACGGTACTACCTGGTTTCTGTTAGCGCTGAACGTTGGGCGGCGCTTACCAAACCCGACACCCCACATTGTGCCAACGGCTTCGGGCGGAAGAGCGCAATTGGGAGGGTACAAGCCTTACCCTGGTGCGAGGAAATGCAAGCTAAAGACAAAATGTCATGGCAGGGCAGACCAGGCCCTAAGCCTTGGTTGGCGACTGGTCTAGGATCGAAGCTCCGACAGGCGGACAGTTAGAGCATTGCTTTGCTGATCCGGCAGCTTCTGCAGCTTGTCTTGTTCCAGATGTAGGAGTGTTACCTTTCCTCTGGAGTAAACTAGGCAGGCCGAGAGAGGGATCATGCTGCATGGGCAACACATGATCTCTATATTTTAGCCCAGGCTTTGTGCTATGGAGAGGCAATAACTCCATCCCTGGTCTTAACTGGTCTCGGAATCAAAGCGAGAGGCAACTGTTACGGGTTATAAGTCCTTGTCAGTTGGCGTAGACATGGGGCGCCACGCGTTGCCTCTGACGGTGGGAGACACCTATAGGTGTCACTGATCAGCTACCGCCCGCCTCAAGCTGGGCAGCCCCCAGCCAATTGGGTGCTGATCCGCCACAGCCTGCCTGCTTCAATGGGTGCTTGGGGCTAGGACAAAATCTGAATCGCAGGCTGTAAAACCAATGCACCAGGTACAAACAAAAATAAAAATAGAAACCTCAAGCTACGGCTTGCAACCTGGAACGTGAGAACCATGTGTCCAGGATTTTCCACTGACTTGACCAATATTGACGATGTGAGAAAAACGGCTGTGATTGATGCCGAACTCAATCGTCTAAACATTGATATTGCTGGCCTGCAGGAGACTCGCCTCGCTGAGGAAGGGTCACTCAGGGAAAACAACTACACCTTTTTCTGGAAGGGTAGAGGGCAGGCAGAAAAAAGGCAACACGGTGTGGGCTTTGCAGTGAAGAATTCGCTACTGGGAATGATTGAAATTCCAGCAGGAGGAAATGAAAGACTATTATCCCTGCGCTTGGCAACCTCTTGTGGGTTTGCCACCATTATTACTGCATATGCACCGACACTCGATTCCTCTGATGATGTGAAGGATTCGTTCTATGAGGAGTTAGACTCCGTGATCAAGGCAGTTCCAAAATCTTACTACATTTATATGCTCCGTGATTTCAATGCTCGTGTGGGCAAGGACTCGAGTTCATGGCCAGTGTGCCTTGGAAAATACAACATCGGTCGCATGAATGAAAATGGGCAAAGGCTGCTGGAGCATTGCACCAGTAATGACCTATGTATTACAAACTCCTTTTTTAAAACAAAAGAGATGCATAAGGTCACATGGAAACATCCAAGATCCGGCCATTGGCACCAGCTGGACTTCATCATCACACGGAGACAACATCTGAACCATATATCATTGACTCGTAGTTACCACAGTGCTGACTGTGATACGGATCATTCTTTGGTTGTTGCAAGGGTTAGACTGAGACCAAAGAGAATCTACACAGCTAAACACAAATCTAGCCTAAGGATTAATATTATTAACACTCATGATCCTGAAAAGTGCTTTCAGTTTCAACAGCAACTTGAAGACGCTTTCACTGATACACCAGAAAATTGTACAGTAAATGAAAAGTGGGGTCAAATTAAGGAAACTCTTTATAAAACTGCCGTAGGGGTTTACGGCACTGTGGATCATAAGAGGCAGGACTGGTTTGCGGCCAACAGCGAGACTCTGCAGCCCTTGATTGATAAGAAGAAGAAAGCTCTCTTAAGAAACAAGGAAAGACCAACGCGTAACACTCTGAGTGAGCTTAGGCAAGCTAGGAAGGATGTGCAAAAGGCTGCCAGGCAGTGTGCAAATGATTATTGGATCAAGTTATGTGAGTCCATTCAAATTGCAAGTGATAAGGGAGACATAGGAAGCATGTATGAAGGAATAAAGAAAGCCTGCGGTCCAGTGATCAAAAGAAGTGCACCATTGAAAACCTTGACTGGAGAAATCATCACTGATAAGAAACAGCAGATGGACAGATGGGTAGAGCACTATTTGGAGCTTTACTCAAGTGAGACCAAACTAGCGGATGATGCCCTCAACGCCATAGAGGCTCTACCAACTCTTGACCACCTGGACACACTTCCCACCATAACAGAAGTTAAGTGTGCTATAAATGAACTTGCATCTGGCAAGGCTCCAGGTAAGGATGGGATTCCAATAGAGGTTATCAGGAGTGGGCAAGACACACTCACTATACAGATCCACCAGCTAATAGAGCTATGCTGGCGTGAAGGACAAGTCCCACAGGATTTCAAAGATTCAAGCATCATAACACTGTACAAGAACAAGGGCGATCGGAGCGACTGCAACAACTATAGGGGTATCTCACTTCTGTGTATTGTTGGAAAAGTATTTGCCAGAATTGTTCTGCGCAGACTTCAAGTCCTAGGAGATCAAGTCTACCCCGAATCACAGTGTGGCTTTCGACAGAACCGGTCTACCACTGATATGATATTCTCATTGCGACAAATGCAAGAAAAATGCCGTGAACAGAATCAACCACTGTTTATTGCCTTCATCGACCTCACAAAGGCATTTGATTTGGTCAGTCGTGAGGGTCTGTTCAAGGCACTAAAGAAGATTGGCTGCCCACCAACTCTTCTGTCCATTGTGGAATCGTTCCACACAGGCATGAAGGGTATAATCAAGTTTGATGGTGCAACTTCTGAAGAATTTGAAATCAAGAGTGGAGTTAAGCAAGGTTGTGTACTAGCTCCCACCCTCTTTGGAATATACTTTTCACTTCTACTGAAATATGCATTTCATGATCAGGATGGTGGTATATACATTCACTCACGCTCAGATGGCGGCCTCTACAATGCTCAGAGATTGAAGGCTAAGACCAAAATTAGGAGGGTACTGATCAGAGAGTTGCTTTTTGCAGATGATGCTGCAGTTACGACCCACTCTGAGGAAGAATTGCAATGTCTACTATCTGCATTCTCCAATGCTTGTTCTGAATTTGGTTTAACAATTAGCAAAAAGAAGACACAGATTATGTCACAAGGTGCACATGGGGTACCATCAATCTTTATTGACGACGCCGAACTAGAGATAGTAGACCATTTTACATATCTAGGATCAGTGGTAAATAGCAAATTATCCCTAGATCAGGAAATCAACATCCGGATTGGTAAGGCAGCAACAACAATGAACAGGTTAAGAAAAAGAGTCTGGGAGAACAGGAAGCTTACTGCCAAAACAAAAGTCCTTGTCTATCAAGCCTGTGTCCTTAGTACTCCTCTCTATGGCAGTGAAACCTGGACAACTTACTCACACCAAGAGAACAACTTAAACAGCTTTCATATGCGGTGTCTGCGAAGAATTCTTGGTATTAAGTGGCAAGACAAAATCACAAATACTGAAGTATTGGAAAGATCAGGTTGTGTGACAGTTTATTCCATGCTCAGTCTTCGTAGACTTAGATGGATAGGACATCTTAGGAGGATGGATGATGGTAGAATACCAAAGGATATCTTTTTTGGTGAATTACAGATGGGTAAGAGATCTCAGGGTCGGCCTCTACTACGATACAAAGATGTGTGTAAGCGGGACATGATTGATACAGGCATTGATAATGCACATTGGGAGCAAGTCGCCGCTGAACGTGTTGCATGGAGGGCAAATATCAGAAATGGAATAAAGTCAAAGGAGAAAATTATTGCAGAAAAGTCACACACCAAGCGTTTGAGACGTAAGATGGTGCATGATGGTGGAAATGACCACGTGTTCACATGCACCCACTGTGAACGGACATTTACAGCGCAAATTGGCCTTATCAGTCACACTCGCTACCGCCATAGTTAAAAGTTATTATGCCTTTTTAAAGCACAAACTATCGTCTGTCAAGACGGCAAGGTGCCAATGAATGAATGAATGAATGAATAGATAATTACAGAAGCTCCAATGAGTGAAGGTTTATAAAGTATATCTCTCTATAAAAGATGCATGTTAGTAACAGCAAGTTTTGTCTAGAGGCATATATAATCATTCTCGCAGAACCCTTCTAGAGAAACCATTTAGAATTTGGCTCATCAAGTAACCCCACTGTGAGAAATTAGACCTAAGTGTAAGTTCAACACAGAATTATTATTAGATGATTCCTCTTCTAGGTTATATAGAGATGTTGGCAGTTAGCCACAGCAACAAATGAAAGCAGGTCTCTCATCTATCCTGTTGACTGTGCTCTGGTCGCCAACCTCATTGTTGATCTCAATTTTAATATCATTCCAAGTGACACAAGACACTTGGACAAATGACCACATTGACAAATGGACCATTGTAGTGAACATAAACAACAACCACTGTGCATTACACCGGTTGAACAAGACATCAACATGAGAGGATCTTGACAGTAGTTGGACACACATCCACAAGGGAATGGGTACACCAACAGATTAGACAAGTCATAAATCATGAAAGATACTTGACAACATCTATACAGGACTTGTCACAATATCTGTAACCAACAACAACAGTAGAGTAAACAGTCACCATGAAGATGCCTGACAACATTTGGACAATTCATTCACAAAGTAATGTATATCACAACAGTATACAAGACAACCATAGAAACATGCACCTCAAAACTTTTTTCTTACTATCATAAGTTTATTAATGACTTTGGGATCAAGCGAAGAATCAGGCTTCATATTGCCAACAATTTACATTTCAAATATTGGTTTATATGCAATATAGTTGACTGTGTGAAAACCCCAATTACATCAACCAATATCCCCATAGAACATGAATTTAAAACAACACACTCCTCCTCATCTCTACTCTCCACTGTTCTCATACACTACACTTAAGGCATGTTACATTTTTCACCCGTCACTGAGGGTAACATATTGTAAAGTTATAGTCCTGGGAAAGCATAAGGATACACTGCTATTCTGGTCTAGGCACATGCTGTTATCACCTGTGAAAGGTGTTGGGTAAGTCCCAGGTTACAGTTTTCCCCATGTTGATTTCCCAAGTTAGTCTATTTCCTGCTGTGACAAGTTTTTATGAAAAGAATAAGCATGTCTTTTCAATGGTGAGTAGACTGTTCGAGAAGCTGACAACCGGGATTAGTCCTTTTTGAAGAGTCCATATTATAAAGCTGGATTGAAGGTTAGAGCCCAGGACCCCCAGACATGGAGTTGTCCTGGTAATAGAGGGCCTCCCCATCTTCCTCATTCTCTGTTAATAATACATAAAGGTACAACATGTGTTTTACATCTTTTTAAACATTGTCATAGTTATGTAGTACATAGTCAGAGAGGAATGGTTAGATGAAGAAAGGGGAGGGTGACACCCAAACACTGCCCCTTTACTGGTGATTATGTACAATTTTCTTTGATGGGTTGGGGTGATATATTTTTTCAATGTTCATCTCCAATTGTGAAATCATATGCACATATGCTCAGTCAGAGACAAGCCTCACACAATTAACAAGCACCTTGTAATATTTGTCTAAATAAGTCCTCACAATAAGTAGATCACAGGGGACCTGTGTACCATGAGAAACAGACATAGTGTGATAAGCATTCAGAAGTAGGCATTGTAAGGCAAGCAATCATGCACCAGCATTTCAAAGCAAGACATGAAGCAAACAGCATAAAATGAATACCATCATGAGGCATATTTGCTGAAACAGTCCCCATAAGGCAGATATGAGATAGATGGAGAACAGGCATCTTTTAAGAATGCACTGGGCAATATCATTAAACTAATGGCAATGGACCAATTAGCAGACCAGTTATCACTTCATAAAGGTGATACCTTGGTACAATAGTGTCCTATCCCCTTTCACCCACACCGCCATGCCAAACTTCCCCCTCTCAAGCCAGACCAGGTTCACACCATCATCAAATCATCATCATCATCATGTGCTCTTGTCCCACTGAGCAATAGCAATATCTACTTCAGTGGGTACTAAGCATTATTGCATAAGCAATGCCTTCACATGTGGAACACACACATGAAAGAAAACATGTATTTTTCCTGACAAATAGCATGAGCCTTCACCGATATTCAACAGACTAGACACTGTAGGTTCGAACACATATTGCTCCTTGTTGGAATGTAGTTCATATAACCCTAATCCATTGTTGCAAAGGAACCAGCGCATAACGTCAGAGAGAAATTGCATCTTAGGCAAATCTATATGAATGCTGTTGGCAATTTTCCTTAACGTAATACAGTCACCAGACATTACAGGAACTTTGTAATTTCTAAAGTGCAATGCAGTCCTGCAAACATGAATATGATAAGCGTCTTCTTTTTACAAAATATGAGAGGTACTGATATAACCACCATCTCATTTACTCAAACATTCTCAGCCATTATAAGGGAAAAGTTGCATGTGTCATCACACATTCTGATCCAGACAGCCAAATGAAACTCGCAAGATCAGCGTACAGTTTGGTTAAGAATGGGTCATGACAGGCACTCAAGGAAGGTTCAGAGTGCCTAAAGGGTTTGTCATATGCATTGAGCGTAGTTTACAGTCACAAGCATATGCAAAATCACCAGATCAGACAGACAATAGACATGGTAAGAATATTTCACCGTGGTAGACATGACAGGCCGGAGAGGCAGATTTAGTGTCACTGGATAATGAAGTTCTGTCTTCAATTTTACATTTTCTCAAGAAAATACTCTGCCATCCATCTCTCTCTCTCTCTCTCTCTCTCTCTCTCTCTCTCTCTCTCTCTCTCTCTCTCTCTCTCTCTCTCTCTCTCTCTCTCTCTCTCTCTTATTACCAGGCTTACACATAACATATAAAATGATTTTGTTGTACCTGAGGAGTAGAGGTCTACATCCTAGAGAAAGTTTAGGGCACGTTTTATCACTGCATCATTGACACGTTACAGCTGGTATCAAATCTTCGACTGCCGGCCAGGGTTGTAACTTTTTTTGACCAAAAGTATCTAGAAATGGCCCAAACAACATCCATAAATATCTAGATTTCGTTGGAAAGTATCTAGGAAAAATATCCGAGATTGAGAAAGTAAGAAATTACATATGTATTGATGTGACTGCCGGTCTCCCTGGCGAAGAGTTTACAGCTGTTACCGTAATCCCGTATATTCTCGTGAGTAACGCAGCTGCACCCGAACCGGCAGCGGTTCGAGCCGCTCTGGTAATTTAAGGGGTATGTGAACCGGTCGCTCAGAAAGCAATCGCAAACTACTGAGCATAATCTTGCCTAGTACATCAACAGCAGCTGAGAAATTCTGATGTTGACTGCAACGTCCTGTAACGGATATGCAACATTTAAAAAAATATTGATGTGACTTACCTATAGAATCATGTCCTCATCTTCACTGATGATGCACTCTCACAAGATGCACTTAGTTTGTATGATGAAGTTGAAGCTTCAGATTCAAAATGACTCTGGTATGCTTTAGCTGTTCCAATTTCTTTTAGTACACGATCAGTGAGCTGATAAGTTGAACAGCATTTCCCTGCTCTCATCAGGCAAAATCTTATTGTCAAGATAGCATTTAAGAGGTCAAGTTTCATCCTGTTTCTTAGTTTACATTTTGTATAATTCATAGTACTGAAAACTCTTTCCGCATCAGCATTTGAATGGGGTAGTATCATGGCAGACATCGCATATTCAAAGAGCTCACAGAATGGACTGTTACCTAAGGCATCTTTAAATTGTCTTACTTCCCTCCAAAATGCTTCAGTTTCTGTTTTGTTTGTCCAGTCAACCAAATTTATTTTGGTTAACTAATATTCTGCTTCCGCCACACTATTATCAGTAGCCCTTAAAAATGTATTAACTTGACAATATTTAGGTATGTTCTTTAATGGCTAAGATATATTGTTAATAGAAAAGATTTTAAGAATCAAAAGATTAAATTAAAAGAAATTGCTTCAGTTAATTGAATAATGAGACAAGAAAATCTTGACAGCGCTTTCTTAAGTTGTTCTCTTCATTTTCTGTTAACAGTCCTTTTGTTTTTAAACCATCAATTTTTGATTCGATTTGGTATCCCAGGTATGGCTTAGGGGCCAAATAGCTCTATATAGTGCAAGTGAACAAGTCAGCTTTACAAGTTGGCAATATAAGTCTTTTACCAATTGAGTGAAATAGCAAATTGAGGTCGTCAAGTAATTTAACTTTATCAACATTTTGAGATTCAAATAGTTTATTAACTTGTTGCACTTAACTTAAAATGGGTTGTAAAAAGAGAAGGAATGCCAAATTTTTTTCATCACTGTACATTCCATATAGTATTTCAGCTGTGTAGCATTTTTCACTTTGTCTTGTTATTTCGAAGTGCGTCTTCAACTCCAACCATTGGTTCACAGTGTTGGGGAACTATCATTTAATGCTTTATATAAATTGTTATTGCTGTTGTCTGACATGATGATTTGGAGAACCAGTTATGTGTTTCAGCAATAAGGAATTGCAAATTCCTTAGTAAACATTCTGATGAAGGCATGTGATAATGCTAGCTGCAAGGAATGACGCGCACATTTTATGAGGATTAAAGATGGGATATCTTCCTTAAATTTTATATAAACACGATGGTTGATATCAACCATTATCGAGGCCATTATCTGTACCAGTTGCAGCCAAATTCACGTGAAAAGAATCACAAAGTCGGCATTACAGCAGTAAGTCGCAGCACTGTGTGTTTACAGTTCAAATACTGTTATTATAATTTATGCGCCGTTTTACTCATTACCAGGGGGTTGCCAGATTGTTGAGCGTTGACCCAAGTCAGTTCAAAGTTTAAATAATGGCAGTTACCAATGTGACCATAATTTACGGGCGTCCAGACCAAACATAAAATGGGTAAATGCCACCGAAAGAAAAGTAAAATCTAGAAAGTATTCAAAATATCAGACTCTAAATAAAAAGTATCTAGAATTGCATCCAGCATCCAAACGTCAGAAAACGGTATCCAGATGCCGGAAAAAACCTCTAGATCTTGATATAAAATATCTAGAATGGCAACTATGCTGCCGGCTAAGGAAGCGTTTGCCCTACTAAACCGCGTTACTCGCCCAAGGGTCAACCAATCAAAACCAAGGGCCTCCTCCCTTCATCGCCCTTTCCCCGTTCTAGGATATTCTAAACTATTCTTAGAACGGGTATCATGGTGGCTTACGTGTGTAATTTATTAGTATTGATAAATTTAAATGGACTGGGGATGTGAACGTCTGAAGACATTATGTCACAAGGAGTCCATTGTATTTAATCTCTGACTATTAAATCATGCTGCTTTCTTCAAAGTTCATCTCATTTATTGTAAGAAATAAACTGATATCTCAGTCTCACTCCTGTTCTTATTTCGAATGCTTCTGCTAGTGATCCGTCATGGAGAACTATACATCGTATGCCTCCAAATGTTGCGTTTTAAATATTTAATGTTATCTTTTCACCGTGGGATCCCACGGTGCCTTATCAATTTCCAAATAGATTATCTATAAATGGTATCAAAAGCCTTGCCTAGCCCAAGAATCAAATTTAGAGAGGAACGTACAATTCTATGTTTTGTTCAGTTAGCTTGTGCAGTATGGCTATCTGGTCATAGCAGGATCTGTTTAGTCGAACTGTTACCTGTTCATTATTCACTTGTTTGTTAGTGACCTTTCTTAGTCCCTCCATAATAACCCTGCTTAATATGTCATCAGAAACTAAATATCGACGTCATTCTTCTATAATATCAACTCTCCTGTAACTTCTCATTATTCTTTGACAAATTCACCAGATATCCCTCTCTGCACCCTGATAGTATTGCTTCAGTTTACTAGAATGTGCTATATATAAGTGACGTTGTGGACTGAATTTAGTAGCCCTGCCTATAACAGTTTTAACATGCTATGCCAGTATATTATAAGGATCAGTTTTCTAGTCCTTGAGTAGCTTAATATCTTTAGTAATCGTTTCTTTAGATTCCCGCATTGGATGTTCAGCTCCTCTTCTGCAGTCAGGATATCTTGAGGGTCTTCTGGGACTGATCTATGCAGGTGTTCCTCAAAGTAATCATCCAGTGTGTTTAAAAGATCTGCAATGTTAGTCATTGCTGTGTCCGGTTTTGATCAGTCCATGTGGTTGATGGAAAGATACGCAATCTTCTTTATATTACTATAACAGTCTCTGAGGTTCGATATCGATGCTGTTTCTTCTGCCTGTCTTACTAGGTCACCTAAACACTGTCTTGTATCCAAACCTATCCGCTACTTTACCTTTGTATACGCTTCACAGTATATTTGTATGCGCTTTGGCTTTCATAGCTATGATTTCATTATCACCTAAATGCCTTGCCTGGATTATACGTTCTCCACAGATCTCGGCCCTTGGTGTTTCGATCAAGTTTACTAATTATCGTCCTCCTTGCCACTGTCTCTGTACATCCAGCATAATTTCTCTTGGTCTTCCTCTGCTTCTCTTCCCTTGATCTTTCCAGTCATAAGGATGTTCTCAATTGCCTCTGTTCTCATCAAAAATAAAGTTCTTGTTTCATTCTTATTGTTGAATATAATGTTCTAGTTTCATTAGCCTCTTTCAGGCAGTCGTTGTTATTTACTCTGGCATTCATGAAAACTTGGGACAATAATGCGGTGGTTTCCCATTGACTTCCAAATCCACATAAGGGTATTTTACCTACGACTTTAAAAGCCATTTACGTCTGTCACGAAAGGTGAATGTCCTGTTCTGTTCAGCTGCAGAGTTGTCCACTTAATCCGGTTTAGCTTTTTGTTATTATTTATATATAGCTTTCTACTATTCCTCTCTTTGTTATATGTATTGTTTTCAACCTTAGAATTGCGGAGGTTTCTCCACATTCATTCATTACCCACAGTCCGAGATCCCGCATGATCGTTTCAAATCTTGGAATGTATATTGTCCATCAACAAATCTGTCATATTGCAAATTATTACCCACTTTCCTTTGAAATTGCATGTTTGATTCCTCGTTAACTGATTCACCTTTATCGTTTGTTGATGCATAACACGGAATCACGTTCATGTTTAATTTCTTGTTTGTCGTTTCAAATTTTCTTTTCTTTTCTGTTCGCTCACTTAAACTCAAGCGTAGTCCTTACAAACTATTTAAAGGAGTAAGGGACTGAATTTTACGTGTGTGTTTGCTTTCCTGTTTACCGGTGTCCCTCGCCATCATGCGAACCCACTCCGACTTCATAGGTACTTGTTATTTACGTCCCCAAGTAAAGGACCGAAGCATCTCACCTCCATGTAGGAGAGGTGAGCAACTGCTGTGTTCGCACAGCTGAGAGACATTGGCCTAGAGGCGTTCGGCTTTATCCCTCAGTTGAGAGCCGTAAGATGCGTATCTGAACTAGTCATTTAGCAGGCTTAATATCTCACTTCCAGTTTGCAGTAAGTTAGTATCGGTTTCAAATGTTACTTGTATTCTTCTACGAGACGCGGTAGCATGCCCAAAATACAATCATTCTTAGTCGCCTCTAATGAAGTGCATGAATGATTGCATTGCTATAATTATTTGCATAGAATGGAGGATACAATGGGCTCTGAAGAAAAACCAATGTTCTATTACATTATCATCAATGCGTAAGAAAACGATCAATATCCTCGGCCCATATTAGAGTAACATTGCGTGCTGGATATGTGTTGCCACATGTAATACACTATGTGTAATTTATCGGGTGTTATTATTACGCCACCGAACTCCCTGGCCTAGAGGTTACCGACTTTCTCCGTAATCTCGTATACTCTCGTAAGTAACGTGACGACGGCGAGAATCGGTAGCGGTTCTAGCCGCGTCGGTAACTTACAGGGTATGTGAGCCGGTCGCTCAGAAAGCAATGGCAAACTACTGAGCGTCATCTTGCCAAAAAATAAACAATTAGCTAAAAGATGCTGTTGTTGACAGCGATGTCCTGTAAAGGATATGTAACCATTTTTTTTTATTATTACGCCGGCCGGCTTTACTACCAATGTCATGTCCCAATTACCAATTTAATATGCCTCAAACTGGAAGCCACGAACAATGAAATCAACATATTAACTTCAATATGTTTTGAACACACTACAGGTCCGGCAGGCATGCGTGTTAGCCAATTGCCCCACTGCAGCACCCAGCACATAACATTGGTTATAATTATCTCGGTACCATACGCTGTTACATGTCTGATATGGCAGATGATTCATTCTACACACAGAAAGCACTTCACTCTTGTTTCTCTTGTTATAGACAACGTGTTATTTTCAGATGCATCGACATTACTATGCTATTTTGGGTATTTCCATGTGAATCATCAATGAATCATGCATAACAAAAAGACACAGTACACCACATGTGGATTATGCAACAATGGCAGTAAAGTGGAGATCTGCATGTGAGAGTGTGTGCGTGAAAGTGTGTGTTTGTTTGTGTGTATGTGTGTGTGTGTGTGTGTGTGTGTTCGTGTGTGTGTGTATGCGTGCGCTGTTTGTGTGTGCTTGTATTCAATTACTACCGATTGCTGGCAGTATTTGCTTCCTCCCAAGATATATATATATATATATATATATATATATATATATATATATATATATATATATATATATATATATATATATATATATATATATATATATATATATATATATATATATATATATATACACACACACACACACATACGAACACGCACACCAGGGATAGTCAATAAATAAGTCACAAATGGTTGTAGAAAAATAACTCAACATGATAACAACTGGAAAGCAGTTTATTTTAATACATAAATATTCCCTTTATTTCTCAATATAATTTCCACCAACATTGATGCACTTATTTCATAGTTTTATGAGTCCTTCCAAACCGGCTGCATAGAACTGCGTGCTCTGTTTTGCAAACAACGTTTTCACTTCACATTCAACTTCGGCGTCGTTTGCTAAATGTCTCCCGCCAAGGAGTGTTGTCAGTGAATCAAACAGGTGGAAGTCGCTAGGGGCTAAGTCGGGGCTGTAAGGTGGATGTTCCAGAAATTCCCACCGAAGTTGGTTAATTTTCTCCTGGGTTAATGTGGTCTCGCATTGTCATGAAGTCGCAAAACTCCTCTAGTCAGCAGTCTAGGACGTTGTCTTCGAATTACATCATGAAGCATCGACAGATTATATATATATATATATATATATATATATATATATATATATATATATATATATATATAATATATATATATATATATATATATTGGCACCTTTCCGTCTTGACAGACGATAGTTTGGTACATTGTGCTTCAAAAAGGCTTAATAACTACGACTCATGGCGGTGGCGAGTGTGGCTGGTAAGGCCAATTCTTGCTGAAAATGTTTGTCCACAGTAGATGCATGTGAAAACATGGTCATTTCCACCATTTTGCACCATCTTACGTCTCTCACGCTCTGTGTGTGCTTTATCTGCAATCATTTTCTCCTTTGTCTTTATTCCATTTCTGATAGTTGCCCTCCATGCAACACGTTCAGCGGCGACTTGCTCCCAATGTGCATTGTCAATGCCTGTATCAATCATGTCCCGCTTACACACATCTTTGTATCGTAGTAGAGGCCGACCCTGAGATCTCCTACCCGTCTGTAATTCACCAAAAAGATGTCCTTTGGTATTCTACCATCATCCATCCTCCTAAGATGTCCTATCCATCTAAGTCTACGAAGACTGAGCATGGAATACACCGTCACACAACCTGATCTTTCCAATACTTCAGTATTTGTGATTTTGTCTTGCCACTTAATACCAAGTATTCTTCGCAGACACCGCATATGAAAGCTGTTTAAACGTTTCTCTTGGCGTGAGTAAGTTGTCCAGGTTTCACTGCCATAAAGAAGAGTACTAAGGACACAGGCTTGGTAGACGAGGACTTTTGTTTTGGCAGTAAGCTTCCTGTTCTCCCAGACTCTTTTTGCTAACATGTTCATTGTTGTTGCTACCTTGCCAATCCTGATGTTGATTTCCTGATCGATGGATAATTTGCTATTTACCTCTGTTCCTAGATATGTAAAATGGTCTACTATCTCCAGTTCGGCGTCGTCAATAAAGATTGATGGTACACCATGTGCACCTTGTGACATAATCTGTGTCTTCTTTTTGTTAATTGTTAAACCAAATTCAGAACAAGCATTGGAGAATGCAGATAGTAGATGTTGTAATTCTTCCTCAGAGTGGGTCGTAATCGCAGCATCATCCGCAAAAAGCAAATCTCTGATTAGTACCCTCCTAATTTTGGTCTTGGCCTTCAACCTCTGAGCATTATAGAGGCCACCATCTGAGCGTGAGTGAATGTATATACCGTCATCCTGATCACGAAAGGCATATTTCAGTAGAAGTGAAAAGTATATCCCAAAGAGGGTGGGGGATAGTACACAACCTTGCTTAACTCCACTCTTGATTTCACACTCTTCTGAAGTTGAGCCATCAAACTTGATTATACCCTTCATGCCTGTGTGGAACGATTCCACAATGGATAGAAGAGTTGGTGGGCAGCCAATCTTCTTTAGTGCTTTGAACAGACCCTCACGACTGACCAAATCGAATGCCTTTGTGAGGTCGATGAAGGCAATAAACAGTGGCTGATTTTGTTCCCGGCATTTTTCTTGCATCTGTCGCAATGAGAATATCATATCAATGGTAGACCGGTTCTGGCGGAAGCCGCACTGTGATTCGGGGTAGACTCGATCTCCCAGGACTTGAAGTCTGCGCAGAACAATTCTGGCAAATACTTTCCCAACAATACACAGAAGTGAGATACCCCTATAGTTGTTACAGTCGCTCCGATCGCCCTTGTTCTTGTACAGCGTTATGATGTTTGAATCTTTGAAATCCTGTGGGACTTGTCCTTCTCGCCAGCATAGCTCTATTAGCTGGTGGATCTGTAGAGTGAGTGTGTCTTGCCCACTCCTGATTACCTCTATTGGAATCCCATCCTTACCTGGAGGCTTGCCAGACGCAAGCTCATTTATAGCACACTTAACTTCTGTTATGGTGGGAAGTGTGTCCAGGTGGTCAAGAGTTGGCAGGGCCTCTATGGCGTTGAGGGCATCATCCGCTAGCTTGGTCTCACTTGAGTAAAGCTCTAAATAGTGCTCGACCCATCTATCCATCTGCTGTTTCTTATCAGTGATGATTTCTCCAGTCAAGGTTTTCAGCGGTGCACTTCTTTTGATCATTGGACCACAAGCTTTCTTTATCCCTTCATACATGCTTCTGATGTTTCCCTTATCACTTGCGATTTGAATGGACTCACATAACTTGATCCAATAGTCATTCGCACACTGCCTGGCAGCCTTTTGTACATCCTTCCTCGCTTGCTTCAGCTCACTCAGAGTGTTACGCATTGGTCCTTCCTTGTTTCATAAGAGAGCTATCTTCTTTTTATCAATCAAGGGCTGCAATATCTGGCTGTTTGCCGCAAACCTGTCCTGCCTCTTATGATCCACAGTGCCGTAAACCCTTACCGCTGTTTTATAAATAGTTTCCTTAAGTTTACTCCATTTATCATTTACTATACAATTTTCTGATGTATCATTGAAAGCGTCTTCAAGTTGCTGTTGAAATTCAAAGCACTTTCCAGGATCGTGAGTGTTAATAATATTAATCCTGGGGCTAGATTTGTGTTTCGCTGTGTAGATTCTCTTTGGTCTCAGTCTAACCCTTGCAACAACCAGAGAATGATCGGTATCACAGTCAGCACTGTTGTAACTTCGAGTTAATGATGTATGGTTCAGATGTTATCTCCGTGTGATGATGAAGTCCAGCTGGTGCCAATGGCCGGATCTTGGATGTTTCCATGTAACCTTATACAGCTCTTTTGTTTTAAAAAAGGAGTTTGTAATACATAGGTCATTTCTAGTGCAATGCTCCAGCAGCCTTTGCCCATTATCATTCATGCGACCGATGTTGTATTTTCCAAGGCACACTGGCCATGAACTCGAGTCCTTGCCCACACGAGCATTGAAATCACCGAGCATATAAATGTACTCGGATTTTGTGAACTGCTTTGATCACAGAGTCTAGCTGCTCATAGAATGTATCCTTCACATCATCAGAGGAAGCGAGTGTCGGTGCATATGCAGTGATAATGGTGGCAAATCCACAAGAGGTTGCCAAGCGCAGGGATAATAATCTTTCATTACCTCCAGCTGGGATATCAATCATTCCCAGTAGCGAATTCTTCACTGCAAAGCCCACACCATGTTGCCTTTTTTCTGCCTGCCCTCTACCCTTCCAAAAAAAGGTGTAATTGTTTTCCCTGAGTGACCCTTCCTCAGCGAGGCGAGTCTCCTGCAGGCCAGCAATATCAATGTTAAGACGATTGAGTTCAGCATCAATCACAGCCGTTTTTCTCACATCGTCAATATTTGTCAAGTCAGAGGAAAATCCTGGACACATGGTTCTTACGTTCCAGGTTGCAAGCCGTAGCTTGAGGTTTCTATTATTCTTTTTATTAGTACTGGTGCATTGGTTTTACAGCCTGCGATTCAGATTTTGTCCTAGCCCCAAGCACCCATTGAAGCAGGCAGGCTGTGGCGGATCAGCACCCAATTGGCAGGGGGCTGCCCAGCTTGAGGCGGGCGGTAGCTGATCAGTGACACCTGTAGGTGTCTCCCACCGTCAGAGGCAACTCGTTGCGCCCCATGTCTACGACAACTGACAAGGACTAATAACCCGTAACAGTTGCCTCTCGCTTTGATTCCGAGACCGGTTAAGACCAGGGATGGAGTTATTGCCTCTCCATAGCACAACGCCTGAGCTAAAATAAAGAAACCATGTGTTGCCCATGCAGCATGATCCCTCTCTCGGCCTGCCTAGTTCACTCAAGAGGAAAGTTGACACCTATATATCTGGAACAAGACAAGCTGCAGAAGCTGCCGGATCAGCAAAGCAATGCTCTGACTGTCCGCCTGTCGGATCTTCGATCCTAGACCAGCTGCCACCCAAGGCTTAGGGCCTTGTCTGCCCAGCCATGACTAGTTTGTCTTTGGGTTGTATTTCCTTGCACCAGGGTAAGGCTTGTACCTTCCCAATTGCGCTCTTCCGCCCGAAGCCGTTGGCACAATGTGGGGTGTCGGGTTTGGTAAGCACCGCCCAACATTCGGCGCTGACAGAAAGCAGGTAGTACCGTCTACTGTTATACGGTAGCTCAGTCATATCTGACTAAGACCTGACTCTTATATATATATATATATATATATATATATATATATATATATATATATATATATATATATATATATAATATATATATCATTCGCTCTCTCTCTCTCTCTCTCTCTCTCTCTCTCTCTCTCTCTCTCTCTCTCTCTCTCTCTCTCTCTCTCTCTCTCTCTCTCTCGCTCTCTAGTCTTGAATGTGTAGTTTTACGTAAGGAGAAATAACCTGCAAAACCTAGTGACAACTGGCGAAATGTATGGGGAAAGTGCCAGAAGAAGGCAAAGAAACAAACACCCGGATGTCTTTTTGTCATGACATAATCGAGACAAGAACACAGAGCTGCTCCACGACCCAGGTGATTGTGTGAGATGGCGAAACACGACCGCCCACGCCCACCGGCATGGCTCATGATGCCAATGTACATTCACCTATTCAAATCAGTTTGTCCAATCCACACAGTTAATTTAAGAAACAAAACAAAAAGTAATCAAGTGTTACATCCATATAAGAGGAGCAACAGCTGCGGAAGGATATAACAATAGACCATGTAAACAGTTAGGTATACTTAGCTCCTGTAAGAAAAAATAAGACACACTAAACACGACAACATTCTGTGTTGATTATGCCTAATGTTTTCGGAGAAGCTAAACATAAATCAACAGTTTACATGTTCTATTACCGTGATCCCCAGAAAATAAGACCTACCCCTATAATAAGCCCTATCACGATTTTTCAGGATGCTTCAAATATATGACCTATCCCTAAAATAAGCTCTAGTTAAGATCATTAGCTAGCATGAAAGACTTGTTGCCGAATGGCCAGTCGGTGTACAGACGCCACTGGTGCGCACTAGATAATGAACGGATGTGGTTCATAACTTAAAACGTCACTCGTGTTAAATAAGAAGATGACGTGACTGTATTTGAATAAATGTAGAATTGTGTACATGAATAAATGTACATTTTTGTATCTGACAAAGATAAATAAATAAATAAGACATCCCCCGAAAATTGCATTTGGTAAAGCAAAAGTTAATATAAGACCCCGTCTTAGTTTCGGAGAAACACGGTATTACAACTAGTTGTAATTTTTTGTATGGTGCAGAAGCATGAACAATGAATAAAAGAAACGCGAGATTAGCATTAAAACATTCACAATGTAAAATATACGAAAAGAAGGGGTATTGAGGTCAGTATGGCCGAATGGATAAGAGTGCTTCGGTGTGCTGATACCGAGGTAGTGGGTTCAACCCCTTCCCTCGACAGTTGGACTAACTTCTCTTCCTTGACTTTGGGACGTAAATTACAAATACCTCAGAAGACGGCGTGGGATTGCCTGATGGCTAGGGACACTGGTAAAAGGGAAAGCTAATCCACACACACACAATTCAGTCAAGTGTTACTAGAAGAAGTGTGTATATACTACTCTCGAGTTCAAAGCGATGAAGAGACAAAAAAAAAATATTGCCACTTGTAACTGACCGTTGGGACAGAAGAACGGTAGAACGCCGCACTAGGATCATGGTGTTGTTTGTGTAGTGTCTTGATATCTGACACGCCATGTCAATGCTCAGTGAATGGAGATTGACATTATAATACTTGGTCATACGATTGTGTGCTATGGTAGGTCCAAAACTACTGTGTGTTCGGCATTGAATTAGATGCTGGAGGGAAGAGTGGAGGGGAAGCCTGCAAGAGGAAGACAATATATATATATATATATATATATATATATATATATATATATATATATATATATATATATATATATATATATACGTGTATGCTTGGCGAAAAGTTATCTGCTATAAACCTAGTGAATATTCTATGGTTTTTAAGGTTTTTAAACTATATATTATACATTATAGTACAGGAACAGTTGTTGTTTGTGTATATGGCCCCAGCGCATGTTTGGCTGAATAACATATTCAGGTTTGGCCTGCGACCTTGGTGGCAACACGAGAATCTGCCTGGCCAGCTGTCGTCAGCAGGCAGATCGTCAGTTTTGATGATGGACCAGAAGCGGGGAGGATACAGGAGCCGATACTAGCTTTAAAAAGACACCTTGCAACAAAAGAATCCAGGCTCTAGTTAGCCTATATTTGGGAAAACAAATTGAGAACCCAACTGAAACCGAAAATTAATATGTATACTGCTAGTGGCACTGCTCCCCCGTGGAGAGGTTTAATCACTACAATTTGGAAGGTAAATTGTTTTAATTAAATAGTACGAATTTACATGTATATATTTACCTGTATTTGTTGTGTAAATTCAGGGTGAACTAAGCGATAACTAATGTTAGAGAACAGGTATCGTAAACTACAGGCGGAATAAATATATAAATAATGGAGACGCCGCTTATACTAAGACCAAAATAGAGGAATGAATAATGAAGAGAACGACGACACACAAACTGGCGAAATCTAACCGGCGAGCACTTGACTATCGAAGAATGGTCAGACAATGAAGTTTGATATTTAACTAGGGACTAATATAATATATATTAGAATAATATATCCCCAGTGAATAATATAATTATAGAGATGGGTAATTTGGAATAATAAATGGTGATAGGAAATACTGATTAATTAATTGTGAAATAATTCTTTCACATTGTCTACAGGAGACCACGCGTGTCAGAGGTAACCTCATGACAGCGTGGGATAGGCCTTCCATTCACACCAGTATCCTTGCTTCAACGCAGTCCTTCACTGCCTACCCTCTACATCTATGTTAATACTTCAAACTCCTGAGTAGTGAAGTGGGGCGCGCAGACACACAAAATACATCCAAGATGGCGACTGGTGATTTTATGAAGGAAATATGGGGTATTTTTTTGGGAAAATTGCCGACTCGGTAAAAAAAATTTTGGCGGCGTGTGGGAACGGTTTTTTGACGGGTGTCTGTGAAAGTAATTAAGGTAAAAGTATTCGTGTCTATGTTGGTTGGTTCTGTAAAAGTAAGTACTGGAAAGAGAGGGTGTGAGTATGGATGAGGGAGGGCTGTAAGTTATATATTTTAGTTAGAAAGGAACGAGTATATGAATGTGGTAGTATGCGTGGTGTAGTGATGTATAAACTGCCAAGGGTGTGATAGGTCGTGGTTTCTACTCATGGGTTGTATATATGGTGGTGGCGTAGACATCTCATAATGTGTCTGTTCACTATGCGTGGTGAGTAATGTATAAACTGCCAAGGGTGTGATGGGTCGTGGTTATACTCGACGAAGTAAGAGGTGTAGATGGTTACTATCATCTGAACAGTGTGATAGTAGTGTCTAAGTGAAAGTAAAGGGTGGTATGTAGCTTATTCACTACCATCATTACAAAGGAAATCTTATAAAGTTATAATGGGTGTCATTTGATGGTAAGGGGTGGATATTAGTGATCAAGTAGGAGTGGTCGATATAGGGGTGGTCATAAATGTAATAAGAGGTTTTATGTTCGCAGTTACACACTGGTCAACCAGTGGTCAAGCAGTGGTCAAGTAAGGGTCAAGTAGTCAAGTGAGGAAATTTTAGGGGAAAAGTAGTTGTAATGCTATGGTAATGCTTAAATTAGTGGTAAATTAGAGGTCAAGTAGTGGTCAAGTAGTGGTCAAGCAGTGGTCAAGCGGTGCTTAAGTGAGGAAAATTTTAGGGAAATTTTTGGGAAAAGTGATTGTAATGATATGGTGATGATTAAAGAGTGGTAAATTAGTGGTCAAGCAGTGGTCAAGTAAGGAAATTTTAGGGGAAAAGTAGTTGTAATGCTATGGTAATGCTTAAATTAGTGGTAAATTAGTGGTCAAGTAGTGATCAAGTAGTGGTCAAGCAGTGGTCAAGCGGTGGTTAAGTGAGGAAAATTTTAGGGAAATTTTAGGGAAAAGTGATTGTAATGATATGGTGATGCTTAAAGGTGGTAAATTAGTGGTCAAGCTGTTGTCAAGCAGTGGTCAAGTGGTCAAGTGAATAAATTTTAGCGGAAAGTAGTTGTAGCGACATGTTGATGCTTAAAGGATGGTAAATTAGTGGTCAAGTAGTGGTCAAGTAGTGGTCAAGTAGTGGTCAAGTGGTTGAGTGACCACTTAAATTGTAGAGGACGATGTGCCTAAGATTATGGTAGTGATTAAAGTGGTCAATGACGTGGTCAAGCAGTGGTCAAGTAGTCGAGTGACCACTTAAATTGTAGGGAAAGTACGTATAGTGCAATGGTGGTGGGTAAAGTGAGGAAGAATCAATAGTAGTGATGATAGTACTACCAATATTAGCGACAAGAATATTAGCTGGTACGTTGTTAGAGATACAAGTATCTTTTTTGTGGGGTGCGTAAAAATCATACAAAGAGGGTCATACAAACACAAAGACAGCCAAATGTATCACATGTACACACTTGATACATTTGTACATACAGACATACACATAAAGACAGACAAACACAAAGACACACCCATACCATTACTACTGTCATCACAAAAATACACAAGTACAGACGCACTCATCCATACACAAGAACACTGAAAGGCAAATACAAAGACAGCCAAGTACACACACATACACACCCATCGCCAACGATTACTACTGTCATCACAACTATACTCAAGTACACACCCATAAACAAATACACAAGAACACTCAAAGACAAACACAAAGACAACCATACACAGACAACCCATACCATTACTACTATCAGTATCAACAGATATACACATGTGCAGACACAGCACAGACACATCGTACCATTACTACTGTCAGCACAACTATACACAAGTACAGACACACTCACCCATACACAAGAACACTCAAAGACAAATACAAAGACAGCCAAGTACACACACATGCACACCCATCGCCTAGGATTACTACTGTCATCACAACTATACTCAAGTACACACCCATAAACAAATACACAAGAACACTCAAAGACAAACACAAAGACAACCATACACAGAAAACCCATACCATTACTACTGTCACTATCAACAGATATACACATGTGCAGAGACAGCACAGACACACTCGTACCATTACTACTGTCATCACAACTATACACAAGTACAGACACACTCACTCATAATCAATTACACAAATACACACCTACAAACAAAACCACTCAAAGACACAGACACACTTGTACATACAGACACAGAAGTACAGACAATCCATACTATTACTACTGTCATCACAACTATACACAAGTACACACAGACACACTCACCCATACACAAAGAGGGCCACACAAACCATTACTACTGGTACCACAACCACTACAGATACACTCACCCATAAACAAATCGTGTCCCTACAAGAATATCACAAACCACAAAATTTTGGTAAAAAGCGTGGATGTCCGAGACAGCCCCTACGTCATCAACGCCATAGGCAAAAGTCATTAAGTGGTAGCATGAGTCATCAGTTTCTAGAGAAGCAGGCGGGCGGTGGCGTTAGAAAACCTTGTCTACAAAATTGCTACGTCAGCTATGTAGGGTGCAGACCCAGTGAATAAAATAGAAGGCGTCTCTTGTGAGCACAGTACCAGTTCACGGGCTGACTTGGGTATCTACAGAGGTATTTGTGCTTCAGGCTGGTGTGAGCAGTGTTCGTGTCGTCGGCAGATATTGTTCACGTGCTGACTTGGCTAGCTACAGCGGTGAAACTTGGTGTGAGCGTTATTCGTGTAGTAAGCAGATATTGTTCACGTACTGACTTGGCTAGCTACAGCGGTGAAACTTGGTGTGAGCCTTAGTCGTGTCGTCGGCAGCTGATAAAACAGTGAAACATTGTATACAACAGAACTTTTTCGCTGTTGTAAAAATCGAAAGTGTGACTTATGACCAGTTTATCAATATGACCACCAGATCTACTTTCACGTGTTCAGTGTGCGACAAAGCCTATTGTTATAAGTATAACCTTAATCGTCACATTCGGACCATTCACGGTACGACACCACACTTATGTCATATCTGTGGACAACTTTTCAACAGAAAAGGCAATCTACAAAGACACATACGAACACACCATCAACCACGTATGAATACATCAAACACTACAACAGCAGAGACGACAGCACTACGTGTATATTTACACCATCATCGTAGTCTAAGTCAAGTACCAGACTACCACCACTGTGACTTCAATGATAACCTTACCTACCACAATGGGAACATTCACAATGATTATTCCTGTCAGTTACGTAAAAATCTATACAATACGAACCTACAACGTTAGTTACATCACCAGATACCACGAGAAAGGACGACACCCTTAGACACCCTGGAGACACGTCCACTCATAGTAGCAGAGGATATCCAACCAAATGATAGAGACAGCTTGGCAGCCCTTAAGGCTTACTGCAAGGACCTGTCGCTTATGCTACCCAATCAAGTGGTAGTATTAGAAAAAAAGTGTCGACCACCGCTACCGGGTGGTTTTGGTATGATAAAAAGAAGTATTCAGATATCTTGTATGATATATCATGTGTGATGACTTCAACAACAACAGTGTTTTTGATAATCAACCAGCAGAGCCCAGAAGAATGAAGATCACTAATCCAGAACTTTTTGGTTTTTCACTAATCAGTATGTTCATTGATTTATTCTTATGATATATCACTAAACTATTTTGATGAATATGTATGTCATTGATTTTTTTCTTACGATATATCACTAACTGTTTTGATGAATATGTTGTGAACACACATATTTTGGTGATAAAATATTGAAACCAAGATTTTTGTTTTGTTGATTTTCTTTAGTGGTTTGTGTTCATGACGTTGTCCTCTTCTTATCGGAGAGGGGATGAACAGAGACACATACAGACATGCACAGAGACATTTTATACAGACATGAACAAACTCGGGGGAAAAGTTATGGCACATACAGAAATATTTCAGTCAAATGTATGAAAAGTAGGAAACTTTGCTAACCAAATACGGGAATATACTGACCAAAATATGAAATGTCTCGGCCAAATTTATGAAAAGTATGAAAATATGATTACCAAATGGGAAGAGACTTTCAATCAAATTTATAAATATTTCACCTAAACTTATAAAAACTAGGAAAATTTGTCAACCAAAAGGGAAATGGTCAACCAAATACTGAAATAGCTCAACCAAAACTCATAAAAATTGCATCAATTCTTATAAAAAATAGAATAATGCGTCAGACAAATCGAAAAATGTTGGCCAAATACAGATATAACTCGAACAAACTTATAAAAAGATAGGAAAAAATATTACCCAACACAACTAAACTGTTATAAATACCACAGCCAAACTTATGAACAGTAGGAAACTTTGTTAACCTTATAAAAAGTAGGAATATTTGTCAAACAAAGCGAAGCAAGTAAAGACATATTTCAATCAAACTTATAAACGTGTCATCCAAAGTGCTAAAAACTAGGAAAATCTGTCATTCAGTCTAAGAAATAGCTATGGAAAAGTAAGAACTATGTCGACCAAACTAAGGCAAAGGTGTTACCAAAATTAGGAAAAATGTAAGTTCTGTAGTTATCTCATACGTGTCTTGAAGTTTTATCTGAAAACTCGTTATCAATGCCACCACTTTCTCGATTTTACATTACCGAAACCTCCAACTGCACCGTATCTGCTACAGAAACCTTTATACAGACTAAGCACTCATCTCTCCACACTCTTGGTATCTTTCTAACACAAACTGGTCACATCAACAAGAACTTCAAACCTCCATTGTACACGTGGTCCATTTAAACAGACATAACAACATTTATGGTAAGGTCGTCTATGGTTCCAACTAGTATAGTTTCTGTATCATCTAGGTATTCATCCTCACGGAACGATTTCCCATGGCTGCCAGCTTCAACTTTCCATACCACAATGTCTGCTACACTATCCTTTCATTGTTCCAGCTTTCAACAATACAACGGTTTTTTTCTCGAAGTCTGCCTAAAATAGCATTTCTTAGGGTGTCCACTCCTAGCGAACTTTACCATTCACATTTGCAATAACGACAAGTCTACAAGCAACCACCACTGTCTGTTATAAACTCGGCCTTTCTTAAAAACACGCCTACCATTAGTGAACTCATGAATACCAGCTACCACATCTTCTAACCGACTTTCAATGTTTCATAACAAATAACACTAACATTCGTTTTGATTACAGAACAATATAATTTCTGGTGACTAGGCAGATTTTCCAACCTAATGGAGGTAAAGCATCTGTCCACCTAACCTACTAAGCGCTATTCTAGACAACGAATACGGTCATCGATCAGCACCCCTAAGAAGAACTTGAAAAAACAACAGAGATTGGGTTCCTGAGACGAATTATCTGAATTCGTTGGACTACCACAGTAATTAATGATGAACGCCTAAGGAACATAGAGCATTATATACACCAAACACAACAAAATCTTTCTTACTAACCCTAACCCTAATTATACATCATTTAACCCTAACCTAACCCCTAATCCTAACTATTCACCAAACACAACAAACTCTTTCTGTAAGAGACATAGACACAAACCACTGTTAGAAACCGAAAAAGTTAAATTTTAATTAACACTTAAAAATATTAAATCACAATTTTAATTCGCTTCACTTAATATACAGATATAGACTAAGTATAGATATAGGTATAGGTTATGTATAGGACTATATCGAGCTTACATTTGGCGCAATAAAATTGCGATTTAATATTTTTAAGTGTTAATTAAAATGTCAATATTTTTATCACCAAAATATATGTGTTCACAACATATTCATCAAAACAGTTAGTGATATATCATAAGAAAAAAAAATCAATGACATACATATTCATCAAAATAGTTTAGTGATATATCATAAGAAAAAAATCAATGACATACATGATTAGTGAAAAACCAAAAAGTTCTGATTTAGTGATCTTCATTCTTCTGGGATTTGCTGGTTGACTATCAAAAACACTGTTGTTGTTGAAGTCATCACACATGAGATATCATACAAGATATCTGAATACTTCTTTTTTATCATACCAAAACCACCCGGTAGCGGTGGTCGACACTTTTTTCTAATACTACTATTTGATTGGGTAGCATAAGCGACAGGTCCTTGTAGTACGCCTTAAGGGCTGCCAAGCTGTCTCTATTATTTGGTTGGATATCCTCTGCTACTATGAGTGGACGTGTCTCCAGGGTGTCTAAGGGTGTCGTCCTTTCTCGTGGTATCTGGTGATGTAAGTAACGTTGTAGGTTCGTATTGTATAGATTTTTACGTAACTGACAGGGATAATCATTGTGAATGTTCCCATTGTGCTGGGTAAGGTTATCATTGAAGTCACAGTGGTGGTAGTCTGGTACTTGACTTAGACTACGATGATGGTGTAAATATACACGTAGTGGTGTCGTCTCTGCTGTTGTAGTGTTTGATGTATTCATACGTGGTTGATGGTGTGTTCGTATGTGTCTTTGTAGATTGCCTTTTCTGTTGAAAAGTTGTCCACAGATATGACATAAGTGTGGTTTCGTACCGTGAATGGTCCGAATGTGACTATTAAGGTTATACTTATAACAATAGGCTTTGTCGCACACTGAACACGTAAAAGTAGATCTGGTGGTCATATTGATAAACTGGTCATAAGTCACACTTTCGATTTTTACAACAGCGAAAAAGTTCTGTTGTATACAATGTTTCACTGTTTTATCAGATGCCGACGACACGACTAAGGCTCACACCAAGTTTCACCGCTGTAGCTAGCCAAGTCAGTACGTGAACAATATCTGCTTACTACACGAATAACGCTCACACCAAGTTTCACCGCTGTAGCTAGCCAAGTCAGCACGTGAACAATATCTTCCGACAACACGAACACTGCTCACACCAGCCTGAAGCACAAATACCTCTGTAGATACCCAAGTCAGCCCGTGAACTGGTACTGTGCTCACAAGAGACGCCTTCTATTTTATTCACTGGGTCTGCACCCTACATAGCTGACGTAGCAATTTTGTAGACAAGGTTTTCTAACGCCACCGCCCGCCTGCTTCCCTACAAACTGATGACTCATGCTACCACTTAATGACTTTTGCCTATGGCGTTGATGACGTAGGGGCTGTCTCGGACATCCGCGTTCTTTACCAAAAATTTGTGGTTTGTGATATTCTTGTAGGGACACGATTTGTTTATGGGTGAGTGTATCTGTAGTGGTTGTGGTACCAGTAGTAATGATTTGTGTGGACCTCTTTGTGTATGGGTGAGTGTGTCTGTGTGTACTTGTGTATAGTTGTGATGACAGTAGTAATAGTATGGATTGTCTGTACTTCTGTGTCTGTATGTACAAGTGTGTCTGTGTCTTTGTGTGTTTTTGTTTGTAGGTGTGTATTTGTGTAATTGATTATGGGTGAGTGTGTCTGTACTTGTGTATAGTTGTGATGACAGTAGTAATGGTACGAGTGTGTCTGTGCTGTCTCTGCACATGTGTATATCTTATGATAGTGACAGTAGTAATGGTATGGGTTGTCTGTGTATGGTTGTCTTTGTGTTTGTCTTTGAGTGTTCTTGTGTATTTGTTTATTGGTGTGTACTTGAGTATAGTTGTGATGACAGTAGTAATCCTAGGCGATGGGTGTGCATGTGTGTGTGTACTTGGCTGTCTTTGTATTTGTCTTTGAGTGTTCTTGTGTATGGGTGAGTGTGTCTGCACTTGTGTATAGTTGTGCTGACAGTAGTAATGGTACGAGTGTGTCTGTGCTGTCTCTGCACATGTGTATATCTGTTGATACTGATAGTAGTAATGGTATGGGTTGTCTGTGTATGGTTGTCTTTGTGTTTGTCTTTGAGTGTTCTTGTGTATTTGTTTATGGGTGTGTACTTGAGTATAGTTGTGATGACAGTAGTAATCGTTGGCGATGGGTGTGTATGTGTGTGTACTTGGCTGTCTTTGTATTTGCCTTTCAGTGTTCTTGTGTATGGGTGAGAGGGTCTGTACTTGTGTATTTTTTTGATGACAGTAGTAATGGTATGGGTGTGTCTTTGTGCTTGTCTGTCTTTATGTGTATGTCTGTATGTACAAATGTATCAAGTGTGTACATGTGTGTACTTGGCTGTCTTTGTGTTTGTATGACCCTCTTTGTATGATTTTTACACACCCAACAAAAAAGATACTTGTATCTCTAACAACGTACCAGCTAATATTCTTGTCGCTAATATTGGTAGTACTATTATCACTACTATTGATTCTTCCTCACTTTACCCACCACCATTGCACTATACGTACTTTCCCTACAATTTAAGTGGTCACTCGACTACTTGACCACTGCTTGACCACGTCATCGACCACTTTAATCACTACCATAATCTTAGGCACATCGTCCTCTACAATTTAAGTGGTCACTCGACCACTTGACCACTACTTGACCACTACTTGACCACTACTTGACCACTAATTTACCATCCTTTAAGCATCACCATGTCGCTACAACTACTTTCCGCTGAAATTTATTCACTTGACCACTGCTTGACCACTAATTTACCACCCTTTAAGCATCACCATATCATTACAATCACTTTTCCCTAAAATTTACCTAAAATTTTCCTCGCTTGACCACTGCTTGACCACTACTTGACCACTAATTTACCACTAATTTAAGCATTACCATAGCATTACAACTAATTTTCCCCTAAAATTTCCTTACTTGACCACTTGACCACTGCTTGACCACTGCTTGACCACTAATTTACCACTCTTTAATCATCACCATATCATTACAATCACTTTTCCCCAAAAATTTCCGTAAAATTGTCCTCACTTAACCACCGCTTGACCACTGCTTGACCACTACTTGACCACTATTTTACCACTAATTTAAGCATTACCATAGCATTACAACTACTTTTCCCCTAAAATTTCCTCACTTGACCACTTGACTCTTACTTGACCACTGGTTGACCAATGTGTAACTGCGAACATAACACCTCTTATTACATTTATGACCACCCCTATATCGACCACTCCTACTTGATCACTAATATCCACCCCTTACCATCAAATGACACCCATTATAACTTTATAAGATTTCCTTTGTAATGATGGTAGTGAATAAGCTACACACCACCCTTTACTTTCACTTAGACACTACTATCACACTGTTCAGATGATAGTAACCATCTACACCTCTTACTTCGTCGAGTATAACCACGACCCATCACACGCTTGGCAGTTTATACATTACTCACCACGCATAGTGAACAGACACATTATGAGATGTCTACGCCACCACCATATATACAACCCATGAGTAGAAGCCACGACCCATTACACCCTTGGCAGTTTATACATCACTACACCACGCATACTACCACATTCATATACTCATTCCTTTCTAACTAAAATATATAACTTACAGCCCTCCCTCATCCGTACTCACACCCTCTCTTTCCAGTACTCACTTTTACAGAACCAACCAACATAGACACGAATACTTTTACCTTAATTACTTTCACAGACACCCGTCAAAAAACCGTTCCCACAAGCCGCCAAAATTTTTTTTACCGAGTCGGCAATTTTCCCAAAAAAATACCCCATATTTCCTTGATAAAATCACCAGTCGCCATCTTGGATGTGTTTTGTGTGTCTGCGCGCCCCACTTCACTACTCTCCTGTAGAATTTAATGTGTGTGTGAGTCGGGAGTGAATCAGAATTATAATTTACATTACTGCTTCATGTTCTGAGATACAATCTGTGTGATTCATAATCTATGTTCATACTTCGTCACGTGAATGTAAACTGTGATTCATAATCTATGGTGATACGTTGTCGAGTAAATATCTGTGTGATTTATAATCGATGTTCGTGCTTCGTAGTTAAATGAAATCTGTGGGATTCATACTCATTGTGTACACTTCATAGTGTTAAATGTAATTGGTGTGATTTATAATGTATGTGGATGCATCATAATAAGAATGTTGTAGACTGATCAGACTTAGCAATATACATTGATGTGTCAGTGTCGGTAGAAAGGAATACATGATCGTCTGAGTCAGATTAGATGGATGAGATGTGGCTAAGGAAGATAGTGGATGTACACTTTAGCCATTTGTCAATGTGTTGTCATAGCGTCAGAGATGCGTCTGTGACAGGTAGAGTCTTGTGCTGCTAGTCGTGTCTGAATATTAGAACGAACGAACGAACGAACAAACTTTATTTTAAAAGGGTTAAGAATTGGGCACGCAGGCCCGTCTAACATTCTGCCCTTCTGAGGGCAGACTGAGAACGAGATGTGCACTGAGTGTATCCTAAGTGTAGGTCAAGCCTTTACAGGTTCTGTTCTCACTGATTAACTTCCAGAAGTTATGCACCTTCATTAGTGGTATCGTGATCCAGCAGTCTGCAGCATCGCATACTTACCAGTCGTGAGCACCATGTCTATTGCCGGAGAGTAAATCCGCAACCTGAACATGAACTTCACCTGAGTTGACAAGCCGGACCCAAGTCTTGAGCTAAGTGACCGACCACCTCGGCTGACAACTTTAGCGTACCAACTTAGTCTAGGATTTGATTGCCTACACACTAGCGCGACAGACTTTTACATGCCACACAGTATTCAATAAATTAATAGTTATATGTGATACTAGAAGCATACTTAGTCTGTTGCTGTTATACTCTAATTTAATATTATGATACTGAGAGAGAGAGAAGGAATGCAAGTTGTAACTTTATATTTGTACTCTTTCTCCGGGTTGTTAGAACGGATCAGTTAAAGGGGGCTCTTTTATTTTTGCAGGCACTCATCACCAGATTCCTTAAGCCTACTGTCTAGAATACTAGTACGGTTGTTCGCTTTACCTATCGGTGCCTGAACACTGTCTGAAGACTTGGTTATTCTTGGGACTGTTCCAAATCATACATCCTAGTTCGAGCCATTCCAGCCTCTTCTTCGATTGTGATTAGTCTTTCGGAATTCTGAAAGTCTATTGGTTGCTATTTCTGATCCTTGTCTATCAAAATAGTCAACATACCGCGACAAAATCCAACGCGTCTATATTAAGAAGAATCATAATAGAAACATCCATACATTAAAATCCTTCTACTTTAAATTGGTGTTCTAAGTAATTATCCGCCCGAAGCAACAGTTCAAAATGTTCGTGGTAACGACGACTGTGACGATTATTGTTTGTCACACTTCCTACTATCCACATCATATAATAACACATGTCTAAATGTTGAGAATGTTCACAGCGTCGACACATCGTCCTCAAGTAAACACACCTGTTGAAGAATGTCTACGGCTTGACCCACCCACAACTTTCTTCTTTTTAACTTGCTGACCTTTACCTTCTTAATGTCGCTATGCAGTGGATGTTGTGTGCTTGCGTTGACTCTGAAATAGGCACGTGCTCAGCACATTTCTCTTCTGTCCCCATGGTTGGAAAATCAAGAAAGTAGAGCATTTTCCGGTATGCTATATCTCTTGCACATCCAAGAATAATACGCATAGTGTCGCACTGTATCCTGTCCATCCTTTCCATCTGCTTATGATTGAGAGTCAAGATTGCCATCGCATATTCCAACACAGAAAGAACCAGACCCTCGTAAAGAAGACATAGATGGCGCTGCTCACAGTTTGCCACCGCCGCAACCAGCATCGAAGCCAAACCCCGTTCGGCATTTGTTATCACCTGGTGTATGTGCTCAGTATAAGCGAGGCTTCGATCAAATCGTAACCCCACTTAATTTATTGCCTGCGTTCTATACAGAACACTGAACCCAGATTTACAGTTGCCGTTGGAGTGTTAACAATATGGTTATTCAAAGAGAACCATGTTACTTCTGCCTTTGTTGGGTTGTCCATTGCCCCAGCATCAACACACCACGTTTTTATGCGACAATTATCTTCTGTTACAATTATCTTGAACAATTACAAACAATTTGATAGCAGACACCTGATAAATATTGGAACAAGAATCTCTATGGCAAATGTTGCAGTTTCAAGATGGAATAATGCTAATAACTAAAAACATGTCAGAAACAGTTAAAAGAAAAGCATGTTAATCTGTTATACGAAGGCGAGTCAATAAGGAAGTCACACAGTTCTGTGGGATGGCAAGTAAATGTAGTTTTTGTTTTCTACAGGTGTCATTTGGTGACAGCAACATCGAACTTTATATTCCCGTTCGTCAGGTGGCGCTAGGTGTCTCATGCGCATGCACAGCGCATAAACAAGATGGCGACTGTACTTATGGAGTGCGCAACCAAAGAGCAACATGCTGTTGTGCGGTTTTTGTGGGCAAAAGGACTGCCTGCAAAGGACATTCAAAAGGAAATGTTTCCTATTTATGCCGACTACCAGCCTGAATCAAAATGTGCTTCAATGCAATGGAAACATCCTTCTTTGCCTTGTGTCCAAAAATTAAAGGCTACACCATCAGCAGGGACGGTTATGCTGACAATGTTACGGGATTGTCAAGAAGAGTATTTAACCAATTTCAAGAAGAAATATGACAATGTGAATTGTGAATCGCACTGTGAAGTTCTATTGATGCTTCATTATGCCATTCGAAGAAAACGTCCAGGACTGCTGACTAGAGGCGTATCGCTTCCTCATGACAATGCTAGACAACATACGGCTCGATTAACTAAGGAGAAATTTATTTAACCTACTAATGTAGGAAGATTTGGAACAGCTACCTTACAGCCCCGACTTAGCCCCTAGCTATTTCCACCTTTTTGGTCCACTGAAAACTCACCTTTGGCGGGAGCCATTTCCCCAAATGACGCAGAAATTGAATGTGCAGTGAAAAAGTGATTTAGAAAATTGAGCACGCAGTTCTATACAACCGGTTTTGGAGGGCTGATAGAACGATAAGTTAAGTGCATCAATGTTGGTGGAACTTATGTTCTTAAATAAAGGGACAGTGTAGGTATAAAAGTAAACTCGTTTCAAGTTGTTATCATATTTAGTTATTTTTAATAAAGCCATTTGTGATTTACTTATTGACTTCCCTCGCATATTACGGTATCGTGTGGTGTGATGTAAAATCATGAGCAATAAGCTAAAAACAGTATAACAATCTAACGACACTGGCAATGTGGTTTCTAATAAAAATATAAAGGATATAATGGATGGGCACTAAAATGGATGTGACAGACCATCAAGAAACACATGGTTTCCGTAAAGTGATCAGTTGTATGTGATGCACATTTACAGACGCTCTCAGCTCAGCTGTATCATTGTTAAACCTAGTTAGTTATTGTGCTAATAATTCCAAGGGAAATAATACACACAACACTAGTTTTGTCATGCTCGTTAGCATTGCTGCCCCTTTATAAAATTGCTCAATCCTGTTACATAATCACTAGACGTTAAAATCGCAGAAAAGGTAAATGCGCTCGCTTTTAAATGCACGATGCGTTGATGGTGATGTATGCGGTTCAACACTTAAAAGCAGCATAAAGTTGCACTTGAACGTTGATTTATCTTTCAAAAATCAATAGCAAACTGAGTATGAAATCAATCTAGTGTAGATATTAACGTCCTTTACAGGGCATGCAACATTAATTTACATGATTATTATATCTCAACATTTGGCCCGCTAGTGAAAGTACTAAAAAGGAGTGCAGCGTTTGTTAAATTCAAAATTTTGTGTTTTCTTATGTATACATGACTTGACTTTGGCTATAAAGGGAAGTGACACGTCTATAACAATTATTACCTGCCTAGTGTTGGGACTCGGACACCATACCCTTATGCCAAAGCCTTCGGCCGGAGAAGTGCTATTGGGACCCTACAAGCCTGAACCTCGTGCAATGAAATGCAAATTAAAGACTAAATGTCTTGGCAGGACACACCAGGCCCTTACTTATACTTTTTCGGTAACTGGTCTAGGATCGAAGCGCCGACAGGTGGACAGTTAGTTACATACGAGGGTAAGTTAATAAGTAAATCACAAATGGCACAAATGGTCGTAGAAAAATAACTAAATATGATAATAACTTGAAACCAGTTTATCTGAATACATATATTGTCTATTTATTTCTCAACATAATTTCCACAAACATTGATGCACTTATCCCATAGTTTTATCAATTCTTTCAAACCGACTGCATAAATCTGCGTGCCCTGTTTTCATTTACCTACTATCCCACAGAACTGTGTGACTTACTTATTGACTCACCCGCGTGACCTTTTTCTACCCAACTATGCACCGCTATACTGGAAATCACAAGAGGCTAAGCCCACTGAAAACCCACCCGGCGGGAGACAATTCGCGAATGACAGGAGACTCCGTCGCGAAGTAGTCAAGCCGTTTGACTCGGGCTGTGAAGGTTGTGGGCTCGATTCCGGGCCGCGTCCTTCGGTTCACTAGTGGCATTTTTCAGAGACTCCTGTGGGTCGTCGCTACAGTTACGGAATGCGATGCTTTCCGCGCTGCGGAAAGAGACCGAGCCCTATGCATACCCGGTGCAATGAAGTCGACCTTGTCGACATTTAAGATACATTTTAACCGACGCCGAAGTTGAATGTGAAATGAAAACGTGGTTCAGATAACAGAGCACGCAGTTCTATACAGCAGATTTTGGAGAAATGATAAAACTATGGGATAAGTGCATCAATGTTGGTGAACATTATGTTGAAAATAAAGGGACATAGTATGTATACAAATAAACTGGTTTGAAGTTGTCACATTTAGTTACTTTTCTACAGCGATTTGTGACTTACTTATTAACTTACCGTCGTAATTACTTTGCTGATCATGCAGCTTCTGCGGTTGTCTGGTTCCAAATATATTGGTGTTACGTGCACTCTGGAGTAAATTAAGGAGAGGGAGGGATCATTCAGTATGGGCAATATATGGTCTCTTAAATTTAACCCAGGCATTGTGCTATGGAGTTATATAACTCTAAATGTTCTTTGACAATGTGGACAAAGAATGCTTGCGTTTCTGGAGGGGAATTTTTGTGCTGTGGGTTATCTGTCCTGCCTTTTCTTCACAGCTCTTGCAGTCTTGGTTGCCTCACACGTGACTACACCCTTGCATAATGATGCACGCCACGAATTTCGGTCTCTGGCTGCAGTCTCCCAAGTGTCATGATGAATTCCAAAAGCATTCAGTGAGATTTTCAAAGTGTATATAAAGCGTTTCCTCTGGCCGCCTTGGGAGCGTTTACCACAATGCAACTCGCTGTAAAAAATTTATTTAGGGAGCCTGTGATATGACATGCAAGTTAAGTTACCAGCCAAGCCTGTCTGATTCTTCATTAGTAGAGTGTGGATACTAGGAATGGACGCTCTTTCTAGGACTTCAGTGTCTGGGAGCTTGTCTTGCCATTTAATCTTCAGTAGCTTCCTAAAGCAGACTGTGTGGAAGTGGTTTAATTCCCTAGCGTGTCGCTGATAAACAGTTCAGGTTTCACAAGCATATAGTAGTGATATATGTCGTTGGATGAAGAATGACTTGCGCGATAACTTGGATTAAAGTGAGGAAGAGTTGCGCAATTCGTCGACCTCACTCTCTCGCCCGAGTCCATCTGACTCCAGTGGCAAGACAAGCCGAGACAACTGGAGACGAACACAGGTGCAGTGGATGACCAGGGCGCTCTACGTGCCTTGCCGTGCTCATTACGTTCCACAACGCTTTGCAGGTAAACGCCGTCTTGCCCGTTGAATCAGGAATGATTTCTTCCGCGCAGTCTGCCGAATCCTGTCTTCACATACTGGGTAGGCATACCCTAGTTTACCGCTTGGTTTGACACCAAATCGGTTACCCATGCCTAGTTTAGCCAGCCTCTCACAGCTGTTGCCCGGGGGGTGGCCGCTGTCGCATGCTGACAGCTACTAGGAGCCACAGGCACGAGCTGGGTGTCATGCTTGGACCAGTGGGGGGATGGGTCCTGAAAAGGACATGAGAGTTATCCTTACCAAAGGTGCTACCAATGCCTGACACCATGTACCCTCCCCCTTCCTTAAAACAATATGCAGTGAATAAATATATAACAAACCTATGTAGAAGCTTATACAACAACAGTGAATGCATAGTGAGAGCAACTAGAGGACACTCAAAACCCTTCACCATAAGATCAGGAGTACGACAAGGTTGTGTCATGTTTCCTTTCTTGTACATAACCTATATAGACAACATATGTAAAGAAACAAGCCAAACCGAAAACACAAGAACATCGCATGACGAGAACACAGAAGAAAATCTACCTGCAAATTACTCCATTAGAGAACTCCTGTTTGCGAATGACCAAGCACTAATAGCAAAACCAGAAGATGAGTTACAAGAACACGTGAATAGTCTAAACTTAATGTGTAGGGAAAATAGCATAACAATTATCAGAAGTAAGACAGAATAAAAGTCGCTTAAAAGTCGACAGGGTCGACTTCATTGCACCGGGTTTTATCCCATATGGCTCTGTCTCTTTCCGCAGCACGGAAAGCGTAGCACAAGCACGAACTCCGTAGATTTTAGCGACGACCCACGGGAATCTCCGAAACATTTAACTCGTAAACCGAAGGACGCGGCCCGGAATCGAACCCACAACCTTTGGAGCTCGAGTCAAACGGCTTGACCACTTCGCCACAGAGACTCCCGGAGAGGTAATGACTATAACTACGAACATTCCCTGAAATAAGTACAGAGTTTCAAGTACATAGGAAGTGTAATATCATCAAATGGCAAATCAGAAGACAAGATCGAAAACAGATGCAATACGACAAACTAACGCATTGGACAAATGGCACCAATACTGAAAACAAAACAAAATACCAAAAACAAAAAGATAAATGTATCAATAGTTACTAAGAAGTCACTTTGCAACACACTATTCTTACCAACACTATACTACCAATGCCAAGCATGGGTTTCGGATGTTACAGGAAAATCTCATCGAGACAGAGGACAAATAAATTTCCCCTTTCCCAATGTGATCCTGGACTGTTATAATATTAATAGCTTTCCCTCTCTCAATCGCTTGAGTCCTTAAATAGAGTCCAAGAGCGCCAAGGAAGTCCGCAAGGTTAACATGGAAACGATTTCCTCGAACAGTAATATTCTTGCGGCGTTTCCTTGCCCCTATGCTCTCAGCTAAATAATTAATAATATCTAGGGTATATAAATTAATAACAACAACGTAATGACTCAAGGAATTGTAACACTGAAGAGTGGGAATGAAATCGCTTGTATATTTAATAAACACAACAAACTGGGGTATTGGTCATTCGGTTAAACAAAATAATAATCCATTCCAAAGGCATGGTATATATATGGCGAAACAGGTTTACATGTCCTAAATTGTTAGATAAAACTCTAGCTGGTACTTTCTTTCAGAATAGTCTTCTTCACCTCTCCAGCCAGGTACCCCCATCAAGAGTCATATCTGGATATGGATGGATCTAACCTCTACCTGCAATTCCAGTATCAAAACATATATCTATTGATATCTTCACTACATCTATATGATCATTAGAAATAGAAGAAGGTAAATACACCAAAGAAAAAATAGGAAAATAAACAAAGGGAATTTTGACATCAGGGAAAATTAAACAATGGGGGGGGGGGGGGTCTTAGGGTCCCCAACAGTTATCAACCCCAAAGCTGGTTCCTCCCCATCCAATCCTTCACTGCAGGGCCCATAAGGTTTAGACTACCAGATAAGCAGTGTCATCTTCGCTTATGCGTGTCAACCATAGTGTCCACGTTGTGTAATACCTTGATCGATTCGAAATTTGATAACTATGTTCATTATTCCCCTTTGTACATAATTTTTTTTTCCCTAGTTAACCTTCCATTTAAAAGAAAAAGCCTCACACATTAAGTGTCTTAATTCCTTCACTAAATGGAATGGGTATTTACTTATAAACAATATAAGTACATTATGACATCATCTCCTGTACGACTTTCAGGTGGGTTCCTCCCAATTAAATTCTTTGAGGAGGAGCATCCTCCCTACTCTTCAACATGTAGGTATATGCCTTTACCTTACTCATTCATAAGATTCATGATCATCATAAAACTTTGCGGTGTATGGCAGAGTGGTCTTTGATCATCATACATCAAACATAATTCATGAAACAAAACCATATAATTATTACATGGATATATATTATTACATGAATTATGACATGGAATACAGAATGGTGTCATGTGTAGAGGCACACTAAATTATCAATTAGTGTACGGGTACCACTATCATCTTCTCCTCTGATAAAATTAACAGTATGCATCAAATTACCAACAATCAAATGATTGATTGATTAATCATACTCATTCTCGGTATGCCACATCTCCTCACCCAATCTACAATCATTCAACATAAATCATAACCCTACTTGCATGAATAAGCATAGGCATAATTAGGTGACTCACAATCATTAAGCTAATATAATAAATTCAAATAATTAACACCGATGAAGTCACAATTGAATCACCACATGTATGCTTCTATAGAGTACATGGGATTTCATGATAACACATAGGGAACTATTTATATTTAGTGTGCCCATGTACTCTTTCTAGGACGAATTACGCTAATTCCCACTACCTAGTGAAAGCACAGTTAAGATAGTTCCTTACTACTGAACTATGGATTATGTCATTTAAAAACTGTCATTTACTGCCAAGATAGTACCTTGCGGTGTATGGCAGAGGGGTCTTTGAGCAGGAGGAATAAAGGCTGATTGGCTAGTGCAGTCGCTGCGAACTGTGCAGGTTAGAATTTTCTTTTTACCCCCGACAGAAAACAAAACCCACACCTTACCGGGGGATTGAACCCGGGTCTCCCGTATGGGAGTCCGGCATTCTATCTACTCGGCTAGCCGCTCCTCACTATGGATTCTAATCTAAATCCTAAGTTAATCACTAACTCCTAAATCACTACTGACTTAGCTTAACTGCTTAAGGTGTAAAATGCACAACCTGGGCATAATGCTTATGCTTACATAGAATCTGCATAATTAGAAAAAAAATATCTCACTATGGGTTAACCTAGTGCACATATCCTCTATGAACTACGACATCTGAATATAGTGCTTAGCCTCTCCTGAAATAAGTTCTTAAGGACTAACCACATTTTTGCAGCACACCAACTTACTATTTCTAGGAAATGAGCATAAATAACTTAATATTACAGTGCGCTTACCTTCAACATAGTTAAATGTCTTCTTCAATCATAGCGTCGTCATGTTTCAGGCTCTAGACAAGGTTTTTTCTGTCATAGTTCGCTGGCTGCTTAATAGGCTGGCACTTCTCTCTCTTCCTCTTTTGGAGTTGGCTAAACTTCAGATGGATTGTTGAGGAGAGGACACCACGCTGTCACTTTCAGTGGACCTTCTCCTTTTGAGCGATTGCTGAATTTATTTTTTTTTTCGTTTTACACACATCGCACTTCTGCCGGTCTTCACGCCATTTGTAAAGACTCTCAGTTGTTGTTTTTCCTGCTCCTCCTCGACTGGGCTCTAAATCATTTCAGGTCGTGACCAATGGCTGAGTTTCTTTTCGGCTACATTTAGAACATTGTCGTTCCCTTTTGGAATCAGCATTATTTTTCATATTAAGATGATGCACGTGTCATTTTTATTCTTAAACGTTAGGCGCTACTTCCTTCATTTTTAAATTTGAATTTGATTCTAATCGTGGTGGTTGTTGGCGCTGTTGCTATTTGTAGGGTTTTGCGGGGAAATTCAAACAATGATGTGGCGGCTTGCAAGATGTATACTACAATGTGCAATAACAGAAAAAGAAAATAGAATAATCACTACAACTGCAATGCGATTCCTGAGAAGAATACTCAATGTATCAAGAAGAGGTCAGATCAGAATTGAAGAAATCAGGACCAAAGAAGGGGTTAAAGCATCGCTATATTCTAATAGAAGAAGCAAGTCAAATGGTTTGGCCATTCAAGTAGATTACCAAGTAACATTATACCACTACAAGCAATGATGTACAGACCAAACTGAAGCAGAGGAAGAGGCCGACCACGTAAACGATGGATGGAGGGAATAGCAGAGCTTATGGGAAAATCGATACATGAAGCCCATAAGCGGGAACTTCCCCTCCGTGTTTATACTTCACCTCGACACCGCAAGGTACAAGAGGAATCTGATGAGATGAGATGCATCATGTGCCACGCCGATGCACGTAGGCGGTCATTTTTCGCTTTCTCACGCGATCACCATAGTCGTGGCTCAGCTTAGTGTTATTGTCTAGACTATACCACGTGGTAAAGCCATCCAGGTGTTTATTTATCTGCCTTCCTCTTTTTCTCTTTCCATCAGTTTTACCAGTTGTCACCAAGTTCTTAAATGCATTTCTTCTCATAACGTGCCCAAAACACTGTGACTGTCTAGGTTTAATTTAGATAATTAGTATAGGGTTGTCATATGTTTCTTGTAAGACTTGGCCATTGATATTCATGTCTGTCAAGGATATTCTTTGCATTTTCTTCGAACCCACATTTTCACAGTCATCAAATGTTTTTAAAGTGTGTCTACTCATTGTGAACGCTTCACTTCCATACACAATTTCAGGTTCTATGTAGCATTTCAAAATTCTTTTCCATGTTTCATTTGACATCTTTTTAGTGGTCAGTATGTTTTCCATCTTGCAAACTACTACCTTAACCATGGCGATTGTCGTTTCATTATCTTCAAGGCTTCTCCGATCAAATGTTTTGATTGTTCCGAGATATTTGTACCGATTCACTTGTTTAAGAATTTTCCATATTTACATGCATGTTTTTACATTGTGGTGTTTCCTTCTTCCTAGTGACAACTATAATCTGTGTCTTCTGACAATTTAATTATAACCCTAGTTGTTCATTGTGTGCAACAATCGCATGCACTAAATGTAGCAAATCATGTTCATAGTCTGCGATCAATCCTGTATCATCCACATGCTTAATGTTACTCATGTTACGTCCCGTAATGATGATTCCTTTCATATATTCTTGTCGTAATATCAGTGGGCCGGTCTCTCTGGCTGTGGGGTTACAACACTTTCTCTCTATAATCCCGTTTATCACGCAGAGTCTCGTAGCGGAGCGAGAACTGAGGCGGTTCGACCCCCGCTCGTGACTTGCGGGATACTGAGCCGGCCGCTCAGAAAGCAATGGCAAACTACTGAGCGTAATCTTGCCAAGAGATCAACATACAGCTGAAAGATGCTGGTGTTGACAGCTAAGTCCTGTAAAGGATATGCTAAAAAAAAAAAAAAAAAAATATCAGTGGGGAGAGTTATACTATTACTACTCAATAAATTGGGATATGTTCTGAACTTGAGTCTAGGTGTATTCAGTCTACCCACCCTTCCGGTCCCTGGACCCTGATTTTTCTCAATCTCTCAACCTAGGTGTGGTAACCACCAGGGCTCCATCCAGACGATATGACGCAACTCTGGTTTCGTCTAAAGAATGATGCATAAATATATTATATATATTATGTACAATAGTACAGCCGGAGACAGGTATAGATCAATGTAGGAAATTTCGAAGCTAGACAGTCACGGATCAGCAGTGTAGGATCAAGGTAATAATCCTTGGGCAGAGCCTGTAACGTCGACACCGTCAGCTATTTCAGTCACCTCATCTGGTTTCGACATATTCTCCCTTGAATGTTCTAGATAGGCGTAAATCCAACAATTTGGTCTTCGCCCTTCTAGAAACACAGTCAGTTCTTGGCAGCCCACCACAGTGATCTCTCTAGGGAGTAGACAGATGTGACGACAGTGTTCTTAACTGGGAGGAACCCAATGAAAAGGTTGTTCATTCAAACCCGCTCACAACAATCACTGTCACTGAACGTCAATAATTGCCCTCTATCTCTCAAAATGTGACATAGAAATAGAAGGGGAAATTCTCAACCAAGTGGATAATTTTACATACTTAGGGGCACTTATAACATCAGATGGAAGATGTACAACTGAGATTAAGAGCAGAATAGGGGAAGGAAAAGCCGCATTTCAGAAAATGAAGAGTATCTTATGCAATAATTCGCTATGAATGAATGTAAGAAAGAGAGTGCTAAAATGCTATATAGAACCAGGTTTTTCTTGGAATGTAAATGAAGAAATTAGAAAGAACTTAGAAGCAACAGAGATGTGGTTTTTAAGACGAATGTTGCGAATTCCTGCCAGAGTAACTAACAACGATTGCATGAAAGAGGCTAATGAAACTAGAACACTATATACAACAATAAGAAAGAGACAAACAGCTTTCTTTGGTCATGTGATGAGACGATAGGCATTGGAGAACATCGTCACAACTGGAAAGATCGAGGGGAAGAGAGGCAGAGGCAGACCAAGAGAATTGATGCTGGACGAATTGAGACGGTGGCATGGAGGAGTATCATCAGCAGAGTTTATCCAGAACACCAAAGACCGAGATCTGTGGAGAGCCATGGACGTCTACGCCAGCCGGCACGGCAATTGATGATGATGATCTCTTTGAATTTTCCCAAAACATTTGACAAATGGGGACCATAGTCCGGGAATTCTTTTAATCATCAATTAGGATAGTTCAGGTAGGAATAGCAACCTTTACTTAGTCAGGAGTTACCGTATTATAAGGTCTAAATAGAGTTGGGTAGTAGATCAGCTTAACTAGATATTTGTACTCTGTTTACTGTCTGTTCTCCAGGTAAATACAAGTAGTAACTACCACTAGAGAAGTCACGAAACAGGTAAGACTGGCAGACAAGCCAGACTGAGAAATATGTTCTTCGAGACAGGTAAGCAGTGCGGCCTAACATTTAAGGGCTTAGCACAATATATCAGCGAGGATTTCGAGAAGCAAGAACGACTACAAACTGAGAAGGAAACGGAGGAAACACGGCGATAAGCTGAGAAGGAAAAGAAGTAAAGACGGCTATAAACTGAGAAGGAAATGGAGCAAAGACGGCTACAAGCCGAATTATAAAATAATAAGAAGGATAGACAGGCATAAAGAGAACGGGAAGAAAGAAGTCGACAATATGAACTAGAAGTGAGGATGCTGGACAATGAAGTAAAGATAAGACGAATGGAAGTCATGAACCAACATATCCTCTCAACAGATTAGGTTAGATCTTCAGCTAAACAACAGAGTGAAGCATCTTCGGTTCAAGCCAAGGCCATGGCTTTTCCGTTGGACCCCTTCAATGAACAGACGGATACAATTAAGAATTACATGTCAAGATTCGAGAGAATATGTGTGATGTGCGGATTAGAGGAGACAACATGGTAAGTTAAATTGCCTCGTAAGGAGTCAGGAGAGAGCTTTACTCAGTATGCAGAAATATAAAGTTCCTACCTAAACAAATGGCACACCGTGTCCAAATTTGAGGAGACTTATCAGGATCTTCAAGAAATGTTCGTAACAGACCAACACAAGGATAAAACATCGCAAAGCATGAGAGCGTTTCTCACACAAAATAGAGCTGAGTGATTGGACTCTATCATTATTTTGGCGGAGAGATATGAAAAGTCGCAGAAAGAGGAGGGAGGTAATCGACTGCCTACCAAAATTCCCCTTCGCGAGATCCATCAGAAGACCAAAGATAAGGGGGAGGGGGGGGGGGGACACAAATCCAGCCAATCAAGTGCATCAAATTGATCAAATAAGACTACTACCACACAGAACCAGCAGGCAAAGTGAGAAGGGACGGTCCACTGATACCATTGCAAAACTAACACACACCACACCAAAGATTGCAGAATGAAACTTCCACCTCATACCACAGCCTGTGAGGTAACACCTAAAGTAGCAAGGGAAAGCAATAATGCTCGTTCCAACAAAGAGACGCATTAAACACTAACTCAAATCTGCCAGTAATCGAATCTGTCAGCTTGAACGGATTCAAAGTACAGTGCCTTTAGGACAAGGGCATATTGTACTACACAATTGTACAAGACTCATTGGTGACTCCCGAGCAAGTTACCTAGGAAAGAGTCGAAATACAGGGATATCTGAAAAGCTCCGAACCTATGACACTTCTTGTGGCCAAGGTCAGCATAGCCTCATGCTATGTAACGGGAGCAAGCAGAACAGCGGTAATCTAATACACAATCTACACTGTTATGCTAGGATGTCGATATGTCTTTTTAGTAGAACAAGTACAACCGATGACAGAACCAACGGCGACTCCGCGCCATCAGTGTAACAAGACCCCCGGGGCTTGGACGGGTTTGCTACTATAGATAATATCCCCAGCCTTTGCTCCGACCACCTCAATAGAACTTTACCTCTACCAGGCCCCACACAAGCCGGGACAGCTGAACCTCCCCTCCCCACTTAGGGACTCCTACCCAAAGGGGGCTCGGACAAGACACCAGTCATACTAATACACAAAGCCATGGCTAACAAATCAAAATTTAATTTATAACTACGTCAACTGCAACACAGAGAAGAATGGCTGAAAGCCTGACTAGAAGACAATATTTACAAGAGAAGATCTACTGCTGAGTCATCTTCATCACGGAGACTGTGACTTAAGTTCGTGCTGTTGTCCTGTCGTGGTTTCGACTCACCCGGGAAACCTCCAGTGGACCAGAACTCCAAGGTGTCTCTCCTTTTCCAAAGTCAACTGCTTCCGCTGGGATCCAGATCTCGGGATGCTCAGGCGTACGACTGATGCCTGATAGACACTTCACCAACTGTTGAGGATCATCCCTCGATGACTTATCAATCACAAGTTCCACTCCGCTGATGACGTCTGGGTCGACCCTAGAATCCTCCAGGTCCCCCACTAAAGAAAAGTCTTATAGCAAACTACACAAGTATCTACAAGAGCATGGTTGCTCTCTGTCTCGCCAGTTCCTGGGAAACACTTAGCAACAACCTATAACTGGAGCACTGCCTCCATATTATCACAATGTCACCACTGCATGACTCAATAAGTGAATTAACACTGAACATATTCTCATACAGCTATTGTACAGTTCGGTAGGTATGAACTACCCTAATCGTTCACCAAGTCTATTCACTCACTCAAGTAGGTAGGTATCAACAACCTGCCCAGTTCTTCAGAATGTCAAATCTCTGATGCCGGTCATATGACCCGGTTCATGGCTTCAACAAAGGATCACCACTGTAGATTCACCCTTTCGGTTTCGTGAACTGTAGACAAAGTGCCCCATAACGACCCAGCCGGGCAGGAAGCATAATAAACTGGCCATTCTCATGACTGGTAGACATTAGGTTCAACACCTGACTTCCATTTCCTGGAACATCACAAAGTTATCATTGAACGAGATAGGTACCAGTACCACACTGGTCGGAACCCATAGACGTATTAGTCTCTGACCCTGTCTGGATCGCTTGACTACCTTCGTCGGACTCTTGACGGTGGTCTTAGCCTAGACCTACCGGCTCATCTCAATTCAATTGACTTCCAGTAATAGTTGACAGATTCAGATGACTGCTCCCAGTAACGCCTTACATCTCATCTTGATAGGCACTGGAGTCGAGCAAGTCCCATGGAGCTTATGGTTGAGCTCCCGAATCTTCAGTGGATCTAACCTGATCAAAGATCCTATCACAGATTCTGAAACATGGAGGGGTGGGTGTGAGTACTCAACTACAACAAGGACTACACTGCATCTCCACATTAATACATGCCTCTCAGTACTCCTCTCTCTCTCTCTCTCTCTCTCTCTCTCTCTCTCTCTCTCTCTCTCTATATATATATATATATATATATATATATATATATATATATATATATATATATATATATATATATATATATATATATATATATATATATAAGTGATCATCAACATCATTGATCTACTCTTAATAACCATGTATAGGCATGAGGCTGCGAAAGAAAGCACTAATACACCAGTGTATAGTTAAGTAACTCGTCGGGGCTCAGATAGCCCGATAGCACCAAGTCGACTGTATGACTCTGTCAAAGGAACCTTCGCCTGGTGCTAATCCACTCCTGTTTCTTCACCATCCATCAACCCGGAAATACACCTACTTCACTTTCAGTGTAGTGGTTACTTTATCTAGGAGGTGCCCAGCCGGACATATCCTCCTTCCATATCTACTCCACAATTAATCAATCCCTTCAACCATGGATTCACTAATTAAACCTAACTTATTAGACGACACACTCTTAATAAATTTACATCACAATTCATTAACGTAGCCCTAATAATTATAACAAGGAAGTGTTAAACTTAATTAACAAACTTAGTACACAGCAACAGCTTTTGTTCTGGGATCTCCGTCCCAGAACACCGTTTGACTTTTAGTAATTGACGCTCATCCATGACGGTCAAGTCTGTACCGGTCGAGCACAGATGTTGTGGCCCTCCACCAATACACTCTCCCACAACTCCAGTGGGCAGGGCGCATTCTGTTCCGTGGCTAGTTAGGCCCCGTCATCGCTTTTAGAGAGGCTACCAGCCCCCCCCCCTCTTCTCCTAAAACTCCAGCTCCACTCATCCGCTCCAAGTCCCTCAAAGCATACTACTTCTTCACTGCAGTAACTCCGGTACTCCCTTATCAGAGTCAGGTTTCTTGAGGAAGAGAATAATAGAGACAGACTAGGTTCGGTTCCCATTTCGATCTATATAGACGCAACGGCCTCGATTATAGAGCGCCGCATCGCTCTCGGTCGGGTATGTTCAACCATCGGTTAAGCACAATTGCTTTGGGTCTGACACGAAACACAACGGTCGGTCGGACAGGCCTCTTAACCAGTCGGTCGGCTAGGCACACGTACGATTGTACACGTATGGTTCCGCTAGCAGACAGGCATACAAACTCGCAGTGACATTCAGGCATCATACATACTTCTATCAACTGCTATCCAGTAAATACAACCTTTCTGCCTACGAGGAACAGCACTGGCCATTTCAGACAGTAAATACTTACCTTGAAATCCCAGTGAAATAACCACCTTGTCCTCAGAATAATATCACCACAGCTATCAGACATAAATTACCATCCTATTCTAGCCAAGCAAATGACACATCCCTAATAATAACAAGCACTGACTTATCACTATTAACTGAGTAGTGCAACACAAGGTACCGCATGTCAAACTGCCATATGTATTTAATCACTAATCAGATATCTGACACACCTGCTACACAGTTGGTAGATTACCCGAATCTACTTACACCGAGCAGTAATAATAACATTATTATTAACATAATAACAATCATTAACAATGCAGATCTGGTACACTAGCATTAAATCACTTCTATCCGAATATCGGATTTACACAGGTATCAGCAGACACACACGTACAGCTTTTAGTATACTCTCTCACAACCGTGTTGTTTCCTGACGCATCTGTCACACACATTACCCGGCCGCTCAATAACCGCTAATTAAATATGCAGACAAGCGACGGTAAATTTATGCTCTGCGCGGAGACTTTTCATTCGGCGTTTCATTCGTTTCGCAAATAAAGGCGCAGTATTTACGGACAACGTTTAAATTAAATAAGTAATGCCACAGTACCTGTGATATCAGAAATCACAATCATCAACTGCCGATGTCTGCCTGGCTGCGTTCACTGACATCTCTCTCAGCAGTTAATTACTGCGATCTTACTTCGTTGAGGTCTGGCTGGCGACTGCTCCAAGATCACCGAAATGCGTCCTCACAAAGCCTTCACGGGCCCAGTGAATTTCATGAGCCACGGAGAAATCCAGTGTCACAAAGAATTCCACACTCCCCGTGTTCCTTGAGGCATTTGTGGGTCCTTCGTGCGAGCAAACCACGTATGCACTTGTCTGGGGCATTCGAGAAACTTATAGAATTCATCCGAGATGTGACGTCACGAACTACTTTCGAAGGGGGAATCCCCTGGTTAGTCTTATTAAATCCAGGGAGACTAACCAGTCGCGAATCCATCAAAGGGAAATAATACAGAGATTAGACTGTATCTTAGTCGTTTCGTCACAATCAGGCTAACAAAACTCTAACTTCAACGACACAAGTAGATCTTCAAACATATATTTTAAAACATGCCCAATCAGCAGATCGCTCACTTGGAACTTGCTTTCGAAAGTTGCCTAAATCACGTACACCTGCTAGTAAAGGTGATGTCTACATGAAAAACGGAATTCTTCACACGAAGGCAGGAAAGTTAGGACAGGAGTACTCACAACTCATTGTACCAACTACTTATAGAACACAATTACTAGAGATGGCACATAGTATAGTATACCGTTCATCGGTCAAGTGGGAATCAACGCAAAGATGCAACGAATCTCCATCCACTACTACTGGCCGGGAATGAATAGAGACACACAACGATATGTCAGGTCATGCCCAGAATGTCAGAGAGTGGCCCAAAAGCACTGGACATCACCAGTGACCTTTAGGGGAAATGCCCATCACTGGCACACCATTTGCGAATATGGCTGTGGACAAATTCGGACCACTCAACAAGACAAAGAGAAGGACGCGATTTAAACTAACACTTGCTCGATGTTGGCCAAAGTAGTGAACATGCCGGTGTGTGATTCCAAGCATGCAGCAGAAGCTCTACTTGGCATATTTACCAGATTTGGAGATCAACTCAGGATTTGGGTTTTCTTCGCACATCTTATATTCTGGGTGCAATGTTTGCCATTCTTTGCAAGGGTTTATCTTTCCTTTTGATTTTGCTTTGCAGCTAAAAGGTTTGGCTTTATTAAAAGTAGCTGCAGCTGTAATGTTTATTTCGTTAGCTGTTAAAGTGAAAATATCCCTATTCGCTGTAATATAGGCTGACTCTTTTCGTTCCATTTGAGCGATATTGTCATACTCATTATCTTATAACAACTTAGCAAATGAGGTTGTGCAGATGATATGATTTTATCTCTAAGCATGAGGTCTTTTAATAAATCAAAATTTTTGTTAACTTTCACTGCTGCCATACACTAAGAAAAAATATTCTGATTTTCAGAGACTTAATCTAACAATGTTCTGTTAGATTTTCGGCTTAGGTTTGCATATTGTAATCTGCACCCCTGAGAATCAAGAAGAAAATGTTGCATAATTCTTTCTCTTATGTAATCCTTAATAAGTTCTCAGATCTTGTGGGATAGTTTCTATGACTTTGACAGGTTCTAGTGCAAGATTTCGCATGTAAATCATGGACCAGTGTTCTCTTGGAATCTCATGATGTTTCATTAAAGCTTCAAAATTCTGAGTCCAAGCTGATATATTATCTCCTGCACAGAAAGGTTGTACAATTCAGTGATATTATTAAATTTCTGTTCCTGTTCTTTCATTTCTATGCTTTCTTATTCTTGCTGTCGAGCTCAGCCTTTTTAAGCGGCTAGCTTTACTTGCTTTGCTGCCAGTTCTACTTCACGTTTTTTCTGGTCCCGCTCTTACGCACTCTTTTCTCGATCTTGAAACTCTTTCAAATTATTTTCACTCAATTGTGCTAACTTGTCACCTTCTAGTCCTAATGTAATGCCTGCTTCGATAATTCGTTTAAAGTAGACATATTTAACTATTCTCTGCTTCTCTTGGTTAAGGAGCAAAATGTAGGTTATTTTCCTTGGATACACAATAATGCAACTTATGAAAATGTACAGGTCAAGATTCACAACAATAGAAAAATATAGGTGCAGATTTGGTTAGAACAATTTTTAAAAAAATCATGTAGCTGATTCTGTTGTAAGTGTCCAGCACCACAAAGTTGAGTACGTGTACTAGTTTCTTCGTTATGTTGGAAACAACCTGCTGCGGAGAGAAAAATTATTAGTGCCATTGTAACGTTCAATGTCGTTTTGTCAATCACACATTGTACTGCAGCTGAAAGTTTTCTACATAGGTATCGTCAGTCTATTGTCGAATGTGAATTTTAGGGATGAGAGATCCCCATTATTTATTAAATGTGGGGTTTTATGGATGAGAGATAATTTGTCAGCGGTATAGTTATGTTGAGCTTTACGTTACGCCGATTCGTCTATTATTCGTCAGTAATGGAGTTACACGTGCCAGGAATGAGGTTATTGATGATGGGTTCTTTACGGCGATTCCCCCATTATATGTCAGTGTGTTCTATCTATCACTAGCTCGTCATTAAACACTCTGGCATTAAATGACATACAACATAATGTCAGTCGACGTCTGACGATCAATTAAATATATCAGCATTGACTTTATTGTCTATCATATTATAATACAAGATATCAACATCAAAAACGATCGTAAAGCACAGCAATGCGATCCGTTCATACTACACAATACTACGTTCGCATTCACAGCTGGCACACACACTCTATCAATGATTCAGTCTCACAGAACAACTCGCAATCATTCGATTCAGCTGTACACAATCTCGACTCTCTCAGGCACAACCTTTCACTTCCAACGCTTAATCCAGTCTGCCCAGCTTCCGCTCTGGGACTCACATTACGTGTCTCATGACCCAGTGCTACTAATGTACTTCGTGGTCGTTTATGCATCTCAACTTTGTACTGTCATTAACCTTGGGTTAGTGAGTCCGTCGATGATAGCTGTCTTTCAGTTAGCTCCTGTTAACTGTCTGTCTGTCCTTGGGCATACTGTCCTGTCTTGTACTGCCAATGTCCTGTCTCAGTGATCTGTCCTGTCTGTCAACTTACTGCCATGACTTCCATAGTCAGGCTGCTTGTGGTCTCATCAAAAGCACCAGAGTCCTCCTTCACACTTTTCCCTCCGGCCTGAGCCGTGAAGGCACATGAGCTTCTCACATGTCAGACGACCGACCCATCTGTGTAAGTGACAGCATCACCGTCTAGCGAATTCTCAAATATCAACGCTTGTACTTCCGCCTCCACAGCAGCCGGGTTTTCTTGTCTGAATTTTCTGTATAGTTGGATGCAAACTGAAAAGATTGTGCAGAAATCCGTTGGGACTTTTACCCACTTCTCCCAAGGTTCTAAGTCCTCAAGTGAACACACCTGTTGAAGAATGTCTTCGGCTTGACCCATCCACGACCGTCCTATTTTTAACCTGCTGCCCTTCACCTTCATAATTTCACTATGCAGAGGATGTTGTGTGTTTGCGTTAACTCTGAGGTAGGCGCGAGCTCTGCAGACATGTATGATGTCTTCATTGGTTGGAAAATCAAGAAGGTAGCGCATCGCCCTGCATTCTGTATCTCTTGTACATCCAAGAATAATACGCATAGCTTCATTCTGTATCCTTTCCATCCTTTCTATCTGCTTACAGCTGAGAGTCAGGATTGCCATCGCATACTCAAAACAGACATGACCAGCCCTTCGTATAGAAGACATATATAGCGCTGCTCTTAGTTTGCTGCCGCCATCACCCGCATCGAAGCCAACCCACGCTTGGCATTTGTTATCACCTGGTCTATGTGCTCATTATGAGCAAGGCTTCGATCAAACCGTATCCCCAGGTAATTCATTGCCTGCGTTCTTTGCACCGTCTCTGAACATAGATGTACAGTTGGTGTTGGAGTGTTGACAGTATGATTATTCAACGAGAACCAAGTCACTGTTGTCATTGTTGGGTTGAATATCGTCCCAGCCTCAACACACCAAGTACTTATGCGATAGAGTTCGGTTTGTAGTTCATCAGCAACCTGATCTCTATCCTGACCCTGGCGATACACTAAAACATTGTCGGCATATGACAATGTACTACCAGGTTCAGTGATCTGCTCACTGGTGATTCTCACAGTGTAGGCTTTGAACAGTACCGGAGATAATGGTGATCCCCGTGGTAGGCCAGGATATATTGTTGTTTGTTCCCACGTCCAACTGCCACATCTAAAAACTGCTTTCCTTTGGAAGAGGTCTGCAGCGATCCAACTAAGTAGGAATGTACTTATTTTGAGTTAAAGTAGCTGAAGCATTAAAAAATCCAATGGTACTCTGTTGTACGAGTCCTCCAGATCAATCGCTGCAGCAAAGGTCTCAATGCCTGAGTGGAAACCTTCATAGACATCATGGGCAAAACTACTGCATTGGTCCAGGTTTCTCTTTTTTGGACGGTACCCACCTAGGGTAGGTGGGAAAACACTTTGCCTCTCTAGCTGGCTTGATATTTTCCTTGCAATTAACTTCTCCAGCAGCTTGCCTGATGTATTCTGCATGGTTATAACTCGATATCCCTGAATTTTTGTGTGGTCTTTGCCAGGCTTCGGCAAGGGAATCAGATAACTGTGTAACCACTCCTTGGTGCTAGCACTCCCTATGCTGTTGTTGTACATGTCAGATAGTTCCTCTAGCTCGTTGTCGGTACACCTATTGATGTCGTTGTATCTTATGCCATCTGTACCTGGAGCGCTGTTTTTTTATCGTCGAAGCACAGCCTTGATTTCTTTCACTGTCACTGTGTCTTCATCTGAAGTGTTCTGGGCCTTGCATCTGTCTGACGTGACCTCCTTGGCAAGATTTCGGCCTCTCATGTCTGTCTGGTTGCTCTGCTATAGATAGCGTTCAATGATGGCTTTGCCCTGGTCCTCGTCAGTCCTCTGCCAGATGAGGCCAGCACCTTGGAAGTCAGAAATGCTCTTATTCTTACTACACCACTCATGCTTTTATGTAGTCGCCAGAACCATTTCAGTGACTTGTCTGTGCTTACTCTTTGACACACCTCTGCCCATTTTTCACTTTTAACTACCTTGACCAATGTTTTGAAATAGCTTACTTTTGTGTGTATCTCTCTTTCTAAGTGCATGCAGGGACTGGGATGGCCAGCTCTGTTCTTCTTGGCATTTTGCCATCTCCTTACAGCACCACGTTTATCCAACCACGCCTTCTCCACCTCAAGATTCCACCACGGTGGCTGCTCCCAGCTTTTTTTCCTTCCCTGAAGCTTTCTGCGCTTGTCACGTCTTATTTTACTCACCACATCTTGCCCTGTACTGTCATACTGGAAAGTCTTGACCGTTAACTTGTACTGCCCGGTTCTGCCTTTCTCCACCAATATTCTGCAAGGGTGGTGGTCGCTGCCGTGGTGTCTCCTAGGACACTCCATCTACACACTGTAGTGAGTGAAGGAGAAACCAGTGCCAGATCAATAGCACTGTCCTCATCCCCTGGACGGCTTGCTGTCCTTGTGACACAGCCACTGTTGATACAAACCAGGTCAATGGTTTCAAGTGCAGTCCTTCCCTTGTGTGTTAAAGGAAGTGTTTCCCCATCATCTGCCTTTAGCGTTGAAATCATCACAGAAAATAACATTTCTCTCTTGACCTAATATGTCACTTAAGCACTGCCACTTCTGGGAATACATACTCGCGTTTCGGGCATAAACATTAACCAGCACGAATGGTAGACTGGATTTAACTCTTACCGCCTGTATTTGTATATCGTGACTGTCCCAACTGGACATGTCTAGCTCTGACGCCACCATGCTGTCACGAATGAGAATCGCCATTCCCAGATGTCTGTTGTAGAAACATTTGAAGCCGGCAATTCGGGGTAGCTGGTCACCCAGTCTTGACACCTGGAGCGCTACAATGTCATTCCTGTAAACCAGATTTTCTAAAATAGGACTCCGTTGTTTTACGCTGGTGCGGTTCCAATACAGAATACGGATATTCCTGAGGCCCAGACGGTCACACTTGGGTCTAAAACGTCTTAAACCACCACGGTTTGCAACCTCCACGGCTTCACGCCGTCTTGTTAGGTTGACTGCCAACCGCTTGGAGAACACACGTTGTTCCGCCATGTTGAAAAACCCGAAAACCACAGAAACCACATACGCTGCGAAATATTTACTCAAGGATTGCCTCGCTCGATGCACGAACTCCGTAGCATCCGTGCAGATCTTGAGTAGAAGCTCCTGGTTTTACATCCTGGCACACAAACTACACGCAAGAGATTAATAAATCCATCTCCTACGCGAAAAAGTTAACGATCACAAATACAACACCATCTTGAAACCGGAAGTACAATGGTAATAACTAACTAACTGAATAGCTAACTATCTAACTGTTAACTAGCACATACACCAGCTGACTAAATACCTTGGCACCTTGCCGTCTTGACAGACGATAGTTTGTTACATTGTGCTTCAAAAAGGCATAACTACAACCCATGGCGGGAGCGAATGTGACTGATAAAGCCAAATAGTGCTAGTGTTAAATGCTACATTCTTTAAAGGACATGCAGATAAATTATTTTGGCCGGCATCGTATTGACTACATCACGCACCGAAAGCCGATTGGACTATAAAGATATAGATCTTACGCTATGTACATAGTGTCCCTTAAGCCGTGTTTAAGGGTTCTCTACTTTACTTATTTACTATCTTCTTATTTTTCTTTCTTTCGTTCTTTCGTATTTACATCGACAGTCATGTTCTCGTGACGTATTCAACAGATGTTTTGGGGCTCCTCTTGTTCTACGTACAGTTGTGTAGAGGAGCGGCTGGCAGAGTGGCTCATTGCCACCTTTCCGTCTTGACATACGATAGTTTGGTACAATACTAACTAATTAGCTAACTTTCTAGCAAGTAACTAACTAACTAATTAACTGACTTACCAACTATCTAACTTATTATTAACTAACAATTTAACTAGCTAGCTAGCTTAACTAACTAACTAGCTAGTTAGCTAGCTAATAAATTACATAAATAATTAACGTATTTCCTAGCTAGCTTACCAACTAAATAAATAATTATCTAGCAAACTAATTGGCTAACTAGCTAACTCAAAGTAACTACATACATAACAAACACACCATATGAAGTTCTCCATAAACACTAAATTCCTACCCTTATTATGATTTTCTCATGTGTGATCCACTCTTTGTAAGCATAGAACAGCAGAGAGGGTACGGCCGAAACCTATGGCCAGCTGAGATTTAATTTTATATATCTCATTGACTCTTCCTCTATGAATGCCGAATTTCCCTCTTCAAACATCAATAAAGCCGCTTCTTTACTTATGGGGGTGGGGGGGGGGGGGGAGAACGGGTGGCGTGAGAGACATTGATCCTTGTGTTGCCTTATTCCATACTGTTTCACATTTACATAGTAAAATGTTGCCTGTCGGTTCCACTTTATTCCACCTAATCCCAAACAGCCGGTCTCCCTGCCCTAGGTGTTAGCGATTGTCGCCGTAATTCCGTATACTCTCATGAGTAACGTGACGTGCGCGAGAATCAGTGGCGGATTTAGCCGCGTCGGTAACTTACGGGGTATGTGAGCCGGTCGTTCAGAAAGCAATGGCAAACTACTGAGCGTAATCTTGCCAAGAAATCAACAATCAGCTGAAAGATGCTGATGTTGACAGCGATGTCCTTTAAAAGAATATGCGAAATAAAAACAAACATGCCAAATAGTTAACAATGTAATATATCATGTCTTCTGTTAAATACATGTTTTTTTTTTAATACTATGTGACACCCAATGAACATCTGTCCAAATATTATTCTGTATTTGCTACTCATGCGATAGTAGATGAAGATATTCATTGACGAGATTATGCCTTCCATTATATAAACCAACCCGCCTAACGCTAACGACAAGTTAATGTATTTTCCATTTACTAAAAGCTCAGGTTCAAAAGCAGCGGCAAGCATGAAGATTGTAGTTGGAACAAAGCAAATTATAAACAGAGTGGAAATTGTCGCGACCATTAAAAAATATTTCTGGTTTCTTTTCGACATTTTATGAGCGAGTGTGACATTGATTAATGTATTTGTCCATTTTTGTCGTCTACGTAGTTGTATTGTCAGAATTATTGTGCAGATTGTAATGATTGCAAATGCAGAAAACGGAATCATAAAGTTGTTGATCAAAAGAGTAATTGTCTCAACGGCGAATTTGTCTTCTCTGAAAATAAGCCCAAGAATTGTCTTGTTTCTGACAGGTGAAAACTTCATGCCTAGACTGTTCACAACATACACAGGTGTACCGATAAAGGTAAAGACGATGAAGATGCCAACAGTTGCCACCGTTGTTCTGGTTGGGGTCATAATACTTTTAACCTAAATGTGAAAAACAAAGGAACACAGCATCAATACAAATGCGATTGTGGCAAACAGTTAAAACAAAGAATATATCATGAAAAACATCGCAAAGGTCTGATGAAGAAAAAGGAAATCTTACCTTTAGCATTCCCAAAGAAATGAAATACGCTCGTACTATGTTAGCGTGTTGTTCACACTTGCTCCAACATTACACGTTCACAGTGGAGTATACACTAATGATATAATTCATTTGCAAGACGTTGCGATAAACTCTAGGCTGATGTTATTAGCATCTGTATGTTCGGTACCGTGGCTATGCGGTGTAATATGACACATAAAAAACAGTAAATAAGCATATTTCTTACGTCCACCCAATTTTTGGAACAACAGAGACAGCCTCTATTCGAACAAGGCAATTGCATTTGCAGGGAGGATGAGAGAGAGAGAGAGAGAGAGAGAGAGAGAGAGAGAGAGAGAGAGAGAGAGAGAGAGAGAGAGAGAGAGAGAAGGAGAGAGAGAGGCCAATTTACTAAATACACATTTCTGATAAATAACACGTTTATTTATTATTAGGGTGTGTATAATAATATAACCTGCATAGTTGGATACCTCTTGAAAAAACAAATCCAACGATACCTCATTCAAGTTTGTACGTCAATTGTAAGCTGAGATATTAATTGGTGTATGTCAGTTTATATTTAACATTGGCATATTGGTAACCCACTCTGGAAAGTGTGACCACAAAACCTGTAAGCTAAGGGCAGATAACTGCTCTTGGTTTTTTTGCGCTAAAGGGGATAACTCAGGTTTTTATTTTGAACGCAAAATTCAAATGAAAACTTCAAACTCCCTCTTCCTCCAGCCTCTTCCTCCACTCATAAATACAAGAATGGGCGGTGAATGCAAACGTGCATCATTATAATCTCGTCGCTCTGAATAATCCATAAGAATATTAAATGATCATCGCTGTATTATGACACGGAAAACCGCTATATTCCCGACATTGAAATTTAAAATGACGCATCTTAGCATACGATCTTAATAATTTCTGTTTGGGATGACCCCGTCGACTAAATTATTTGAAAATTTCACAGTACGCGAAAGAATAGATGCTCAATTTAATTATTTATACTAAATCAAGCGGCAACGCCTATATAACGAGTACTATATATATATATATATATATATATATATATATATATATATATATATATATATATATATATATATATATATATATATATATATATATATATCCTTAATATCGGGGAACAATAACAAGAAAACGTAAATTGCCGGTTGAAACATCGCCGGAAACGTTCGGTAACTGAAAATGCAGTACCTAGCTGAGAGTCAGGATTGCCATTGCATACTCCAAAACAGACATGACCAGCCCCTCGTACAGAAGACATAGATGGCGCTGCTCACAGTTTGCTGCCGCCATCACCCGCATCGCAGCCAAACCCCGCTTGGCTTTTGTTATCACCTGGTCTATGTGCTCATTATAAGCAAGGCTTCGATCAAACCGTATCCCCAGATAATTCATTGCCTGCGTTCTTTCCACCGTCTCTGAACACAGCATTACAGTTGGTGTTGGAGTGTTGACAATATGATTATTAAACGAGAACCAAGTCACTGTTGCCTTTGTTGGGTTGACCATTGCCCCAGCTTCATCACACCAAGTACTTATGCGTTTGAGTTCGGTTTGTAGAACCACAGCAACCTGCTCTCTATCCTTACCCTGACGATACACTAAAACATCATCAGCATATGACAATGTCCTGCCAGGTTCAGTGATCTGCTCACTGGTGATTCTCACTGTGTAGGCGTTGAACAGTACCGGAGATAATGGTGATCCCTGTGGTAGGCCAGGATATATTGTTGTTGGTTCCGAAGTCCAACTGCCACATCTAAAAACTACTTTCCGTTGGAAGAGGGCCACAGCGATCCAACTAATGAGGAATGGATTTACTTTTAGTTCAAGAAGCTGAAGCATTAAAAAATCCAATGGTACTCTGTTTTATGCGTCCTCAAGATCAATCGCTGCAGCAAAGGTTTCAATGCCTGAGTGGAAACCTTCATAGACATCATGGGCAAAGACTGCTGCATTGGTCCAGGTTTCTCTTTTTGGACGGTACCCACCCAGGGTAGGTGGGAAAACACCTTGCCTCTCTAGCTGGCTTGATATTTTCCTGGCAATTACCTTCTCCAGCAGCTTGCCTATTGTACTCTGCATGGTTATAATTCGATATCCCTGAATTTTTGTGTGGTCTTTGTCAGGCTTCGGCAAGGGTATCAGATAGCTGTGTAACCACTCCTCCTTGATGCTAGCACTCTCTATACTGTTGTTGTACATGTCTGCTAGTTTCTCTAGCTCATTGTCGGTACACCTATTGATGTCGTCGTATCTTATGCCATCAGGCCCTGGAGCGCTGTTTTTTGATCGTCGAAGTACAGCCTTGGTTTCTTTCACTGTCACAGTGTCTTCATCCGAAGTGTTCTCGGCCTTGCACCTGTCTGAGGTGACCTCCTTGGGCAGATTTCGGCCTCCCTTGTCTGTCTGGTTGCTCTGCTCTAGATAGCGTTCAAAGAGGGCTTTGCCCTTGTCCTCGTCAGTCCTCTGCCAGATGAGGTCAGCACCTTGGAAGTCAGAAATGCTCTCATTCTTGACTACACTCATGCTTTTATGTAGTCACCAGAACCATTTCAGTGACTTGTCTGTGCTTACTCTTTGACACACCTCTGCCCATTTTTCGCTTTTAACCACCTTGACCAGTTTTTTTAAATGGCTTACTTTTGTGTGCATCTCTCTTTCTAAGTGCATGCAGGGACTAGGATGACCAGCTCTGTTCTTCTTGGCATTTTGCCATCTCCTTACAGCACTACGTTTATCCACCCAAGCCTTCTCCACCTCGAAATTCCACCAAGGTGGCTGCTCCCAGTTTTATTTCCTGCCCTGAAGCTTTCTGCGCTTGTCACGTCTTATTTTACTCTGTGTTATTTTAGTATGTGTTATAAACAGTGTTGAAGTACATGCCCCTGTAATGTCTTGGTCTGCTGGTGGGAAGTACATTATTGTGTAATCTTGTGTCCAGCTGTTGTCAAGTATAATTCCTGGTGCATGTCTTGTTCAACTTGTTGTTGATGTCAGTGAAATGTGAAGGTTCTGTAAAGATGTTGTCCAGTATCCCTCATGATGTATGTCTTGTTCAATTGTTGGTGTAAACATTTCCATGTGAATGTATGTCCAACTTTTGTCAAGAACCTGTCATGTCGATGTCTTGTTTAACAGGTGTTAAGTACAGTTATTGTTGAGTTTATGTTCACTACTGTTGAGTCCTAAAGTCCTAATGCCTAATGGTACAACTGACATATGTCACTTTGACACTATAAAATAAGAGGAGATCTAATGTGGCGAACTGAAGGCACACTGACAACATTATGGTGAGAGAACTAATTCCTTGGTTGTACAGGTGCGAATAGTCCAGATCTCTTCTTGGTCTGTAATGGGAACGTTTTCTTCTTTTATACATTTTCTGTGTAGATACTAGGGCTTAGGTCTAAGATGCACATTGGGGGTTCTGAGCCAGGAAAACTGATTCCTCTAAAGGGCTAAGGGGGAATGATTTTCTATCTCATTTGAGATGCCTCTAGACAAAAACTTGCCACATCATATACTGCATCTTGTCTATCTGTTATACACGATATATTTACAGAGACCACTTCTAATTGGGGCCTCTGTCTTCTCCTAACATGCCACAGTATTATTACAATATTTCCTATATAAGGCTCTGAAAACAAATTTTGCTATCTAGTCCTTTACGAAATGTGGACCTACAGTGGTTTGGAGAGGGCTCAAGAACCGCAATGATGACGGTTATTTCTGAGTTTTTAACATTTAGGGAATTAATGGATACAATCACAAAAGTGGAAATATACAAATTTATATTCTGCCAGACGACCTGTTCCACGCGGATATGACATACCAGTTCCAACTCTCGGTAAGATTTCGTATTCACTGCTAGAAGATGAAACAGCAGTGGCATGCTGAATGACCAGTGACAGTGATAGTAATTTCGAAGACGATATGTCAGCTGCTCAACGCTTCGACCAGTGTGAACTAAATAATCTAATCCGTGATCTACTTCTCTCTAAGGAATCGTCAGACCTTTTGGCTTCAAGATTGAAAGAAACAAAAATTACTGGCTCCGGTAACAATAGTTACATTTTATCGCAGCAGAGAACAATGTTTTCTTCCATTCTTCTGTAAAGAAAACAACATTGTGTTTTCTACTAGAGTAGCATTTCTTGTAAACCAAATGGGTGTAGGTATACATCATATGAGTGGCGACTTTCCATTGTCAGCTCTAAATGAGTTTGAAAGGTGTTCTCTTACAAATGGTATAGAGTTTAGAAAGAAAATACAATCATAGCTACTACATTTTGAGTTCAATGGCTTTGTCCAAGTGGTGGGAAGCAGTCATTGACATGAAGTTGCGTCAAGCTTAGTAACTGCAAATATATTAATTAACTACAAGTTTAATCTACAACTTCAGCGTTCAAGAGGAGAGGAATCACATACCAGACTATCCCCATAGCGATAGCTTACAGTGACAACGTATTGAGCGGAGTCTAGTCATGGTCGGTGGGAGAAGTTTAAAACTGCTATGGTTGACCGACGAAATCCTTGGAAACCTGGGCCGAATGATTTTTTAGAAATAGTCTTTGAGAATTGGCAGATGAAGTTGAGCAATGGTCAATTCAGTATGGTCACAATTCACGCTACCTACAGACTATGCGCTAATTGTTTAAATGAACAGAATAGAATACATGTAGAACTAAAATGTTGCTTCTGAAAATTAATATTAGAAAATCGTTTCTTATGAATAGACAATGGAACTTATTTGTTGACATTTTAATTTCATGTTATTGAGAATATGTAGAGATAAATTAAATAAATGAAAGGTCTGAGGATAACATATATGTAGTTGACATTAAAGGTTGATACTAATGGATTCATTTTTTTTTTCAGAATGACAAGACGTTATCAAGCGTTATTGGCAGATTACAGATAATTTACCTGATAATTACATTAGATCGTAGTTGAATCATTGCAAAGTTTGTAATCATTCATTCAAACGTTGCATCATTGCATGATTAGAAGTAAATGGATGAATAGTGCTATAGATGGGAATTTAAGGGGGGGGGGATGTTCAATGCCTAATTATTTTTGCTCGGCCCACCAGTATAATGTCATGAGTCGAATTGCAGCTCATGGCATGCTGAGAGATGGTCACGCGGAAGGACGTGACAATCGTGGGGCGGTAACCCATGTGGCGCACTCCGAGGTTGTCACCGGAGCAAGAGACATGCTTTTGCGAAGCCGTGGGTGTCGACCTGTGGGGACGCACAACGTAGAGAAGATAGCTGTGGCTTAAATAATGCCGCTATTTTATTAAGTGTATAGAAGCGGTGTATATATTACATTGTGGAACACATGCTTGTGATAATGTCTATTCTAGAGTGTTTATAGTGAATATAGACGAAAAACTAAACCAGAGTTAGAGTCACATTTGTGCCGGAGTGCCGAGTTGTGTTCGATAGTGATTTGACACAGTTTGTAGAGAGTGGCAGAGTTATCCATCAGCAAGTTAAAGTGTTGAACAGTAGTCAGCAAAGGGAAGATGAATAGCCATTTAAACGAGTCCTTAACTCGGTGCAGACAGCAAAGCCGAGAGAGAAGTAACCACGGTGACGATATGGACATGAGGCGTAAAGTAACAATTAATACCCCTAGGAAACAGAAACCTCGCAGTAAAGAAGCCCTATCGCACCGTGGCATGTAACAACTATGGCTCAATTTCAATTGCCCATTCTAATACAACGAAGGCGGTTTATGCTAAAATAAGCACAGTTCTGAAAAGAAAAAGAACGAAAAAGACTTAAAGTAGTTAAAAAATAACTGGTTGGTTTGTGTAGATCGTTAAATGATGCATTTCTAGCTTGGACAGGTATACAATTCACCAAATATCCATGCTTTGCACGTTTGTGGAATAGCGAGATAAAAGATACCCAATGGGCACAGAAATGGCCGTCGAGGGTTGAGTTGAGTTGAGCTGAGTTAAGCTAAGAACTGACATCACTACACTCAGGACATTCCCATACACGCTCCGTCACCTCGTGCAACGCCCAGCGAAGAATCACACTACTAATCGTTCCCACCTCTCTCTGATTGAAAGTTCTCCTGATCTTCCCTCTCAGTTTTGAGATTCTACCAGAATTTCTGCCAGTCCCCAGCAATCTCATCCTTTCCACATACGGGTTCTCAATCTGTCCCCCTACTTTCTTCACCTGGTCCCAGAGACGCAAGACTACCTCCTCATTGTCCATAAGTAATCGACAACCAAGATGTGCATTCCCTACCAGCCTATCAGTTCGTTCATACCCCTGCACTCCCGCATGGTCAGGGCAAAAATCCGTAACATTGTTACAATTGACCTCTAAAGCAAGGTGAGTCATTCCACACGAAATATGTGATGCAGTGGCTTCCTTCTAACCAACGGAATGCCGATGTGACTGCTTCCACCTTCATTCTCGTGCTGCAGGTCGTAGCCTGAAATGCCACAGTCTCCTTTTTCAAGAATCGTCCATTAGCCTTCGCAATGAAACCCGAACCACTCTGTCTGTTTCTCATCACTGACCCATCAGTATATATCACTATGTCACCTTGATGTGTGTTAATATGCATCAGTTGGTGTAGCTCAAACTCCGCTGCCCATTCACTGCACTCACCACCTAGTGTTGCTATTACATTGTGTCATTCCTTCCTGTGTTCCGATACCTCAGCCGAATCTTTTTCACGATTGATGGTCTCTAGATCACAAACCTGACGTATAGATATTTCTGCCTGTGCCATCCAGGACCTCCCTTGTCTTAATATATGAACCTTGACCATATTCATGACTTGATGCAGGGGATGATCCATATTTGCAGCAACTCACAGGTACCAATTTGTCAGAAGGACAGTATGCCTCTCCGCCATTATTTGTAGCGTCAGGATATGCCTCATGCTTATATACAATTGGTTTGAGCACACCAGAATCTCACGCATGGCCGCATTTTTATGCGCTTCTACCTTTCAATCTGGCTCCTTGATACTGCAAGGAGCCCCAAAGTATACTCAATGACTGAAATATTAAGTGATGAAAGAGCCTGTATAGCAGTGGTTCACAAACTTCTTTGGCCCATGCACCACTTCACTACATGTTCAGAATGTCATTCCCCCCCGCCCCCTCCCACTTTCGTATTTCCTCTCTACAAACCCCCTCCCCGCACCTATACAATATATGTAAAAATGGAAGCTAAATTTAATAACACATCCTAGAATAAGTCTAGACGTCTACGTAAAATGTGATTTGCGGATCTACTTACGTTACAAAACGATTTTCCAGAAGGGCAATAAGAACATAACCGTAAAGTATGAAGGGGAAAACATTATCAAGTAATCCGTTCTTGTATTAGCGCGATCTTGAAGCAATCTTAACCCGCCCCCACCGGAAACCCTAAAATTGCCCCCATCCCTAGGGGGTGGGGATTCCCCATAGGTTGAGAACCACTGCTGTAAAGCATCTTCTGCTCTACCCCGGTTGCTGCCATCGCCCTCAAAGCATGAAGTCCCCTACCAGCCTTTACCATCCGAGCCGCCATATGATCTTTAAAAGACACACACCCGTCGAAGGTCATACCCAAGTACTTCGATTTACTCGCTCTACTAAGAGGACATCCATTCAATATAATACATGGGACATCTTCCTTCACAATCTGGTTATTCTGGGAGTACCATAAAACCGATGCCTTTTCTGTGTCCACTCTGTAACCCTGTATACTGCAACCTGTAAATCCGCAGCCACATTTTCCATATCCCTGCCCTATCTGTACACCAGCAAATCACCTGCAAATGTCAAGATTATATCAACTCCTAGTGTCTCAATAGCTGCGACCTCGCTGGTGTAGACAGTAAAGAACAATGGAGACAAGACAGACCACTGTTGGAACCCAGGTGTAATCGTACAGGGATCGGAAATTCAGGTACCCATGCGCAGTGCAAGCTTGCGCTCATAATGGACAGTCGCAACCCATCTGACAAGGCAAGGGCAGACCTCCATATCTAACAGAGTGTATATCAACCGATCATACCGAACCCTGTTATACGCATCCTCCATGGTAATAGCAACCACCACTGTTTCTCGTTTATCCTGGAAGTCCTCATAGACATCACATGAACAAGTATCCGCATTGGCCTAAGTGTCCTTCCCAGGCCGATAACTCCCAAGTCCTTTGGGAGGAAGATTACGTCTTTCCAAATGTCGCTGGGGACTGCAGGTTACTATCTTTTCCATGACTTTGCCGAAGGTGTTTTGCAGTTTTATGATTCGGTATCCATTAAGTCTTACGTGATTCTCAACTGGCGTTGGGAGTGGGGCCAGGTAACTGAGCAGACAATGCTCGATTTTTTCAGACGTATTCATGCTTAGGTTGAAACAAAGAGCCATCTCCTCCAAGTCATCATCTTTGATGCTACTCATATGGTAGAACTTCACCCCGTCCGGTCCTGCGATGTTCCCTCTTCAGTACCCGTCTAATATCCTCCACCGTAATCTCACACTCCTCCTTCCTTGTGATCGGTGACAAGGCTTCTCTGACCATATATCTAATAGATTTATACAGCTGATCCGTCTGTATTTTTATTAAACCTGCAAGAAAAGCCTCCCCTTTGTTTTTGTCAGTTGTCATCGGTAAGTTGTTATCATCATAAATCGTGCGATGTGTACCAAGCATCGCTTGTCTGTTCATATGCCGGTGCAGATTCCAGAATTTACTCAATGTCACATCCTCACCGGCTTCATTTATAAACTGTTCCCACTTCATCCTTTTTTGCCTCTGCTGCCTGGGGTTTAAAATTCTGCACTTTATAACTTTTTTTATACTTTTCCGCCTGCTCCAATTATGTGGCAAGTGAATTTATTGCTTTCCGCACCCTCTGCGAATTCCTTATGAGCGCCCTATTTTCCTTCCATGATGTCTTCACCTCTGGTGTCCACCATGGTGGTTGGGTGAAGAGTCTTCTTGTTGGTTTAGACCACTTATGTCAAACTCAGGGAACGCGGGCCACATCAGGCCCGGCCTACAAACATATCAGGCCCAAGAGGTCTCAACTGATGTACACATATATACGGCCCGAGAGAGAAGTTTAGGAATAAATATCTTTTAATGGCCAGGATATAACGTGCAAATCAAATTCCCTATTCAGCAGCCTTGTCGAATGATAGGATACTTGAGAGCGTTCTCGCTTCGATCAGCATATAAGCGAAATTAAAAGTAATGTAGTGAGTGGACGTTCGTCGTTATAGTGACCTAGCAACGTTCAGTTGCTCGTTTTCTATTGGCACATAAGAAATTAAAGTAGTCTAGTACCCGGATATTACATCATCTTTTCCCACTACGGCTAACATGATATCAATCAAGCGTCTGTCGGTAGAAGCACATTCTTTTTTATTGTGTGCTTTAAATCAAAGCTAGCCTTTAACATGACCAAGAGAAAAGTTGATTCTGAAACCAGAGCCTTTTAATGCCGCTGGCAGGCTGAATATATGTTTACTGATATTAGGGGTACACCTGTCTAATTTGTGGAGATAATGTGGCTGTGATCAAAAGAATATAATATGAGACGGCACTACGAGACTAAAGACCAAGACAAGTTAAACAGCCTGAATGCAGAACAGAAGCTACAGAAGGTAGAAGAATTGAAGAAGCATCTAACATCACAGCAGATGTTTTTCACTAATGCAAAATCACAAACTAAAGCTGCTGTGAAAGCAGGTTTTATTATTTCAGAGTAGATCACAAAATCAGGCCGACCATTTACAGAAGGAGAGTTTCTGAAGCGTTGCATGATGGAAGTGTGTGACGTCTTGTGTTCAGAAAAAAGCAGATGTTTGCAATGGTAAGCCTGCCCAGAAATACAGTTGATGATCGGGTTTGTGAGATTGCCACTGATGTGAAAACACAGCTGAACGAAAAAGGCAAAGACTTTGTTGCATTCTACCTTGTTATCGATGAAAGTAATGACACGACTGACACGGCAAAACTCTTTTTTCTGTTTTAATTTACATTAATATTTAAAAAAAGAAACAGGTTTAATTTTTGGTTTATTGAATGTTTATCTTGTTCGGCCAGCAACCTTACATGTGATTTGAGTTTTGGGTCGGTGAACGATTGAGTTTGACACCCCTGGTTTAGGCCGTCTCGTGATCGAAGGCGCCACAAGAGAGAAGAGTGGTCACAATCAAAACTGAATATTCTGCGAGCGCTTATATCCCTGAATGTACCGGAGAATAACCGGAGTTTCAGTACAGAATGTTCGCCCGACTGCTGTGATAAGCCGGTTTCTGAAAACGTTGCATTTCGTCATCTCCTCGGAAGGTTAACTTGATGAAAACCTTGAGTTTAGGGACTGTAGTTTCTTCTGATTTAGGTTTGGTCTGTTGGCAGTGGCGCTTTGTAAATCCTGTGGAGTACCCATTCAGGTTTAAGGCATTCTTCAGAGTTTCAAATTCTTCTATCAATGTGTCCTGGGTGCATATTTTCCTAGCACGGTCAAACAGGGTCTGTACTAAGCCACGTTTGTAATGGACAGGTGCGAAGCTCAGAAAATTTAAATTTTGGTCAGTCCATGTTTCTTTACGGTACACTGATCTTTGAATTGTGCCATCTGCTCTACGTCTCATGAGGATATCTAGAAACGGCAACGCTTCGTTGTATTCGTGTTCCACTTCGTTCCATAGATAGAGAGATGTTTTTATATGCCACGTTCATTGAGGCCTGGAACGAAGAAAATATTGATCGACAAAGAATTCTACTGCCACCATTGCATATAAAGCTTGGATTGATGAAGCAGTTTGTTGAAGCACTGAACAAAGATGGCACCTGTTTTAATTTTCTATGTAGCAAATTTTAGGAATTGAGCATAGACAAACTTAAAGATGGAATTTTTTAGTGACCTCACATTAGAAAGTTAAAAAACTATGCTCATTTTATTGATTCCATCAACACAACATATTTCACAGCCTGGTCATCATTTGCTTTAGTCGTGCAAAATGTTCATTTTAAAGCAACCAATTATTCTGAATTAGTAGAAAACATGTTTTTGTGATTTTGTAAACTTGGATGCAACATTAGCATAAAATACGGCTACCACAATAACCATTTACATTTCTTTCCCGAGAATCTTAGCGACTTTAGTGAATAGAAATTTGAAAGATTTCACAGTGATTTAAAAACAATGGAATAGAGATTCCAGGGACTTTGAGACGCCCATATGAAGACAGATTATTGTTGGACCTTTAAGCATGACTGGGCATATCACATTCCAGGAAGTCCTCGAAAAAAAAATATCTTGTGTGTCGTTTTCAGATGTAACAAAGCTGGTGATAAAGTTGTAATACATTTTTGGTGTTTTATATGAAGGCAATAAATGAACAGTAATTATATATAATGTAAGTGCAGATTACAGTCGACATGCCGCTGATGGCACCTAACTCTAGGCTTGTACATTGCAATTGCTCTGCTAAGAAGATCATTCTTAGTTATGTCAAACAACTAGAACTGATTGGAAATATCCGATTACATTGTTGTTGTTTTTTTTGGAATCAGCAACACACAATTATACAAGAACAGCTATAAAATGTAAGACACCAATATAAGTGTAGACTCGGCAACATGCTGACTCGTTATACTCCACGATGAACCAAGTCCACAAGAACAGATCTTTGTCTTTTGAACACGAACACCATGACACCGTATCGTTCCTGGAAATCCGAATCCATCGTCGATACAATGGCACCATCCAAAGAGCAGTCTATCAAAAAGAAACATGGATGGATCAATGTTTGATTTTCAATAGCTTTGCACTTATCGAATATAAAACGTGGCCTGGTTAGTGTGCTGTTTATTAGAGCCAGAATAATTTGCACCGATGGACACCCTTTAGCAGTCTTTACATTCTAATGAATATGCAGCCAGCTTTATCAATCGTCCCTGCCTGCGCATACAGAATCAACGGTTTTCAAATTGCAAGTGTTCCTTCAGCTGACCATTCGAGAGGGCATGCAAGACCCACTTAAAACAACAGAAAGCCAAACATTCTTTGCTCCTGACCCAGTGATCATATCTAAAACCACCCCCATACCTAAACCATATGTAAACGAATCACTGGCTCCGTACACTAAATCAAACCGTATATATCAATTTAAATGTTAGTGCCAAGTAGCGTACATAGGTAGAGCGGAAAGACAATTAGCAAACTGAGTACCCGAACCAGTGTCAGTCGAAAAGAGAGTTAATCAGTCTTCAGGAATCGGTGTGCAGTCTAAAGGCTATTTCATTGGCACCTTGCCTTCTTGACAGACGATAGTTTGTGCTTTAAAAAGGCATAATAACTTTTAACTATGGCGGTAGCGAGTGTGACTGATAAGGCCAATTAGCGCTGTAAATGTCCGTTCACAGTGGGTGCATGTGAACATGTGGTCATTTCCACCATCATGCACCATCGTACGTCTCAAACGCTTGGTGTGTGACTTTTCTGCAATAATTTTCTCCTTTGACTTTATTCCATTTCTGATATTTGCCCTCCATGCAACACGTTCAGCGGCGACTTGCTCCCAATGTGCATTATCAATGCCTGTATCAATCATGTCCCGCTTACACACATCTTTGTATCGTAGTAGAGGCCGACCCTGAGATCTCTTACCCATCTGTAATTCACCAAAAAAGATATCCTTTGGTATTCTACCATCATCCATCCTCCTAAGATGTCCTATCCATCTAAGTCTACGAAGACTGAGCATGGAATAAACTGTCACACAACCTGATCTTTCCAATACTTCAGTATTTGTGATTTTGTCTTGCCACTTAATACCAAGAATTCTTCGCAGACACCGCATATGAAAGCTGTTTAAATTGTTCTCTTGGTGTGAGTAAGTTGTCCAGGTTTCACTGCCATAGAGAAGAGTACTAAGGACACAGGCTTGATAGACAAGGACTCTAAAGGCTATACAACGCTGTTAAGTAGTTTGCCATTGCTTTCTGAGCAAGAAGTCGACTTGTATGTCCAACATAATTCCGCTGTATAGAATACAACCGCTACACCGCCGTCACCATCAGTTTAAGAGCGAGCATTTTTATCTTTTCGGTCATGTTGCCTTCTAAATACATTGTCATGATCCTAGGTTAGGTCATGGGGTACGTAGTACATACAGTCCAGAACATCATGCAATTCAACGTGACGATCCAGCAAGTTCACAGATTCACGCCGTGCATGAAATCGGCAAGACGTGTCGCTGGGCAGTGGACAGCGTCTCCTCCAAACGATCAGTTTGCGTTGAGCCAGGGTCATGTGTGGGCCTGGTCTCATGTGTGCAGTGAGCCATGGCCAAAGAATGCGCCGTTTGTTTTAACAGATTTATGTTGAGTTTTTTTTAGATACTCCACTGTGATGTTGAATACTTGGTAGTGTAAATGAAATGTAATATGTTTCAGATAATAGAAACTGGAAAACCCCAAATGACTCGAGTTGCCTAATTATTGCGTTTTACCTGTGTATTGATCGAGTGTGTTCAGAAGTAACGAGTAACAGTTACATGTAACTAACTATAAATGTGGTTTTGAATGTATAGTTCACCAACAAGTCAATATATATATATATATATATACTTTATAACAAAAAGAGTCAACATATCGGCAACATATACATGAGTCAACTCAGTTCAAGTATGGCCCTGTGACCTTCAGCCACTCCCTGGCATACACGCCACAGAAAAGTAAATCCACCTGTTCGACAGGTATTTTCTAGTTGTCAATGACTCTCTTACCCATAATAATTTACCCACTAAGATTATCCCATTGGCACCTTACCGTCTTGACAGACGATAGTTTGTGCTTTAAAAAGGCGTAATAACTTTTACCTATCACAGTAGCGAATGTGACTGATAAGGCCAATTCGCGCTGTAAATGTTCGTTCACAGTGGGTGCATGTGAACAGGTGGTTATTTCCACCAGCATGCACCATCTTACGTCTCACACGCTCGGTGTGTGACTTATCTGCAATAATTTTCTCCTTTGTCTTTATTCCATTTCTGATCGTTGCCCTCCATGCAACACGTTCAGCGGCGACTTGCTCCCACTGTGCATTATCAATGTCTGTATCAATCATGTACGCACACCTTTGTATCGTAGTAGAGGCCGACCCTGAGATCTCTTACGCATCTGTAATTCACCAAAAAAGATGTCCTTTGGTATTCTACAATCATCCATCCTCCTAAGATGTCCTATCCATCTAAGTCTACGAAGACTGAGCATGGAATAAACCGTCACACAACCTAAGCTTTCCTATACTTCAGTATTTGTGATTTTGTCTTGCCACTTAACACGAAGAATTCTTCGCAGACACCGCATATGAAAGCTGTTTAAGTTGTTCTCTTGATGTGAGTAAGTTGTCCAGTTTTCACTGCCATAAAGAAGAGTACTAAGGACACAGACTTGATATACAAGGACTTTTGGTTTGGCAGTAAGCTTCCTGTTCTCCCAGATTCTTTTTCTTAACCTGTTCATTATTGTTGCTGCCTTACCAATCCGGATGTTGATTTCCTGATCTATTGATAATTTGCTATTTGCAACTGATCCTAGATATGTAAAATGGTCTACCATCTCTAGTTCGGCGTCGTCAATAAAGATTGATGGGACCCCACGTGCATCTTGTGACATAATCTGTGTCTTCTTCTTGCTAATTGTTAAACCAAATTCAGAACAAGCATTGGAGAATAGAGATAGTAGACATTGCAATTCTTCCTCAGAGTGGGTCGTAACTGTAGCATCATCTGCAAAAAGCAACTCTCTGATCAGTACCCTCCTAATTTTGGTCTTGGCCTTCAATCTCTGAACATTGTTGAGGCCGCCATCTGAGCGTGAATGAATATATAAAAAACCATCCTGATCAGTAGAAGTGAAAAGTATATTCCAAAGAGGATGGGAGCTAGTACACAACCTTGCTTAACTCCACTCTTGATTTCAAACTCTTCAGAAGTTGCACCATCAAACTTGATTACACCCTTCATGCCTGTGTGGAACGATTCCACAATGGGCAGAAGAGTTGGTGGGCAGCCAATCTTCTTTAGTGCCTTGAACAGACCCTCACGACTGACCAAATCAAATGCCTTTGTGAGGTCGATGAAGGCAATAAACAGTGGTTGATTCTGTTCACTGCATTTTCTTGCATTTATCGCAATGAGAATATCATATCAATGGTAGACATGTTCAGTCGAAAGCCACACTGTGATTCGGGGTAGACTTGATCTCCTAGGACTTGAAGTCTGCGCAGAACAATTCTGGCAAATAATTTTCCAACAATGCACAGAAGTAAGATACCCCTATAGTTGTTGCAGTCGCTCCGATCGCCCTTGTTCTTGTATAGTGTTATGATGCTTGAATCTTTAAAATCTTGTGGGACTTGTCCTTCTCGCCAGCAAAGCTCTATTAGCTGGTGGATCAGTAGAGCGAGTGTGTCTTGCCCACTCCTGATAACCTCTATTGGAATCCCATCCTTACGTGGAGCCTTGCCAGATGCAAGTTCATTTATAGAACATTTAACTTCTATTATGGTGGGAAATGTGTCCAGGAGGTCAAGAGTTGGTAGAGCCTCTATGGCGTTGAGGGTATCATCCGCTCGTTGGGTCTCACTTGAGCATCGCTCCAAATAGAGCTCTACCCATCTGTCCATCTGCTGTTTCTTATCAGTTATGATATCTCCAGTCAAGGTTCTCAATGGTGCACTTCTGTTGATCACTGGACCACATGCTTTCTTTATTCCTTCATACATGCTTCTGATGATTCCCTTATCACTTGCGATTTGAACGGACTCACATAACTTGATCCAATAATCATTTGCACACTGCCTGGCAGCCTTTTGCGCATCCTTCCTAGCTTGCTTTAGCTCACTCAGAGTGTTACCCTTTGGTCGTTCCTTGTTTCTTAAGAGAGCTATCTTTTTCTTATCAATCAAAGGCTGCAGAGTCTGGCTGTTTGCCGCATACTAGTCCTGCCTCTTATGATCCACAGTGCCGTAAACCCCTACGGCAGTTTTATAAAGGGTTTCCTTAAGGTGACCCCACATTTCATTTACTGTGCAATTTTCTGGTGTATCAGTGAAAGCGTCTTCAGGTTGCTGTTGAAACTGAAAGCACTTTTCAGGATCGTGAGTGTTAATAATATTAATCCTGGGCTAGACTTGTGTTTAGCTGTGTACATTCTCTTTGGTCTCAGTCTAAGCCTTGCAACAACCAAAGAGTGATACGTATCACAGTCAGAACTGTGGTAACTTCGTGTCAATGATATATGGTTCAGATGTTGTCTCCGTGTGATGATGAAGTCCAGCTTGTGCCAATGGCCGGATCTTGGATGTTTCCATGTGACCTTATGCAGCTCTTTTGTTTTAAAAAGGAGTTTGTAATACATAGGTCATTTCTGGTGCAATGCTCCAGTAGCCTTTGCCCATTTTCATTCAAGCGACTGATATTGTATTTTCCAAGGCACACTGGCCATGAACTCGAGTCCTTGCCCACACGAGCATTGAAATCACCGAGCATGTAAATGTAGTCAGATGTTGGAACTGCCTTGATCACGGAGTCCAACTCCTCCTAGAACGAATCCTTCACATCATCAGAGGAATCGAGTGTCGGTGCATACACAGTAATAATGGTGGCAAAACCACAAGTGGTTGCCAAGCGCAGTGATAATAGTCTTTCATTTCCTCCTGCTGGAATTTAAATCATTCCCAGTAGTGAATTCTTCACTGCAAAGCCCACACCGTGTTGCCTTTTTTCTGCCTGCCCTCTACCCTTCCAAAAAAAGGTGTAATTGTTTTCCCTGAGTGACCCTTCCTCGGCGAGGCGAATCTCCTGCAGGCCAGCAATATCAATGTAAGACGATCGAGTTCGGCATCATTCACAGCCGTTTTTCTCTCATCGTTAATATTGGTCAAGTCAGTGGAAAATCCTGGACACATGGTTCTCACATTCCAGGTTGCCAGCCGTAGCTTGAGGTTTCTATTTTTCTTTGTATTAGTACCTTGTGCATTGATATTACAGCCTGCGATTCAGATTTTGTCCTAACCCCAAGCACCCATTAAAGCAGGCAGGCTGTGTCGGATCAGCACCCAATTGGCCTGGGGCTGCCCAGCTTGTCAGTGACACATGTAGGTGTCTCCCAACGTCAGAGGCAACGCGTGGCGCCCCATGTCTACGCCAACTGACAGGGACTTATAACCCGTGACAGGTGCCTCTCGCTTTGATTCCGAGACCGGTTAAAACCAGGGATGGAGTTATTGCCTCTCCATAGCACAAAGCCTGGGCTAAAATATAGAGATCATGTGTTGCCCATGAAGCATGATCCCTCTCTCGGCCTGCCTAGTTCACTCCAGAGGAAAGGTAACACCTCTACATCTGGAACAAGACAAGCTGCAGAAGCTGCCGGATCAGCAAAGCAATGCTCTAACTGTCCGCCTGTCGGAGCTTCGATTCTAGACCAACCGCCAACCAAGGCTTAGGGCCTGGTCTGCCCTGCCATGACATTTTGTCTTTATATTGCATTTCCTCGCACCAGGGTAAGGCTTGTACCTCCCAATTGCGCTCTTCCGCCCGAAGCCGTTGGCACAATGTGGGGTGTCGGGTTTGGTAAGCGTCGCCCAACGTTCGGCGCTAACAGAAAGCAGGTAGTACCGTCTACTGTTATACGGTAGCTCAGTCATATCTGACTTAGACCATATCAGATACGGTCGATAAAATATGAAGGTCACGTGAACGTAGCTGACTGCGATCTCTTGGCACTCTGTTTATAATCGACAATAATCCACCTGATCTTAGATACATAACACATAATATAATGCTGAAGTGCAACATGGACATGAATTGTATGCTTAGCAAAAGTAAAAACACAGTGAATATTCCGCCGTGCCCAGCGTGTGCCGCGTGTTTACACACCCGCTTCTCACGCCAATGATCCGGGGTTTGTTTCCGGGTCCGGTCAAGGATATGCACTACTGACGAGCTCAAACGCGAGCGAAACTCGAGTCTAGTGCTTCCACATTGACGTGGATATGCCCTAGGTTCATACCAGAATACGATTAGCGTTGTCAGTAGTGGATTGTGCTCAATATTTAAATCTCAAATCCCGAAACAACCAAATAAATCACAGTGAATATTTTCGGGCGCTGCTGAAATCGTACTGATGTTGTTCTGATGTAATTTTAAGTGAGTAAAGCACCTCTTCAACACATATTCACCACCAATGAAGATGTTGCTATACAAACAAAACACAATCGTATCCTCACAAATATACATTATCGAACTACTGCAGTTATAAACTAAGCGAATGTGCTCTTAGTTACATTCTTCATACATAGTAACGGCCTGGATTTCCGGCCTTGCAAGTTCACATTAGATAATCGTTTTAAACAGTGTAAGATTATAGTTATTCTGATTTAAATGACTTTGTGAAAGATTCTAAACTGATAGCACGTGTTAAATGTGATTATTCAGTTAAAATACAATATTTACTAGACATTCAGAGTAAAGAACAAAACTAACCGTGAAAGTTCGTCATCATGTTGAATTATGCTCGTACTAATGGGCCACACTTGTGTCCCTATGTTTGCGATTCCTAACACAACTAGGCTGAATGATATTTAAATAATTAATTTTAAAATAATAATAATTATAACTAAACAAAAATTAGTGTACATATTGTTTCTCAGTAGAAAACGGTCAAAGCCTGCCTCGTGTTGCCACGACAATTTCCATTTTGTGTTACAATGATTCGATTCAAAATATGACGTTTTAATTGTGTTTTATTGGTGTCATGGACCCCTTCTAGTGATATATGTGTAGAAACATGGTGTAGTTATCATTATTCAGTAGATTTCGTTGGATTATAATCAGAGATTGAGGAGTAGCGCATTAACGTAAGTGGAAATTACAAGTAATTGTCACCTCTGCCTAATGTTTTTTTTTTTTTTTTTTTACATCTACTAATATTATTATTATATTTCTAACCTATAGCAACAGTAGCAATACCAACGTGTTCCCTGTGCAATCACCTTTAATTTTATATATATATATATATATATATATATATATATATATATATATATATATATATATATATATATATATATATATATATATATATCATCATTGGCACCTTGCCGTCTTGACAGACGATAGTTTGTGCTTTAAAAAGGCATAATAACTTTTAACTATGGCGGTAGCGAGTGTGACTGATAAGGCCAATTTGCGCTGTAAATGTCCGTTCACAGTGGGTGCATGTGAACACGTGGTCATTTCCACCATCATGCACCATCTTACGTCTCAAACGCTTGGTGTGTGACTTTTCTGCAATAATTTTCTCCTTTGACTTTATTCCATTTCTGATATTTGCCCTCCATGCAACACGTTCAGCGGCGACTTGCTCCCAATGTGCATTATCAATGCCTGTATCAATCATGTCCCGCTTACACACATCTTTGTATCGTAGTAGAGGCCGACCCTGAGATCTCTTACCCATCTGTAATTCACCAAAAAAGATATCCTTTGGTATTCTACCATCATCCATCCTCCTAAGATGTCCTATCCATCTAAGTCTACGAAGACTGAGCATGGAATAAACTGTCACACAACCTGATCTTTCCAATACTTCAGTATTTGTGATTTTGTCTTGCCACTTAATACCAAGAATTCTTCGCAGACACCGCATATGAAAGCTGTTTAAGTTGTTCTCTTGGTGTGAGTAAGTTGTCCAGGTTTCACTGCCATAGAGAAGAGTACTAAGGACACAGGCTTGATAGACAAGGACTTTTGTTTTGGCAGTAAGCTTCCTGTTCTCCCAGACTCTTTTTCTTAACCTGTTCATTGTTGTTGCTGCCTTACCAATCCGGATGTTGATTTCCTGATCTAGGGATAATTTGCTATTTACCACTGATCCTAGATATGTAAAATGGTCTACTATCTCTAGTTCGGCGTCGTCAATAAAGATTGATGGTACCCCATGTGCACCTTGTGACATAATCTGTGTCTTCTTTTTGCTAATTGTTAAACCAAATTCAGAACAAGCATTGGAGAATGCAGATAGTAGACATTGCAATTCTTCCTCAGAGTGGGTCGTAACTGCAGCATCATCTGCAATAAGCAACTCTCTGATCAGTACCCTCCTAATTTTGGTCTTAGCCTTCAATCTCTGAGCATTGTAGAGGCCGCCATCTGAGCGTGAGTGAATGTATATACCACCATCCTGATCATGAAATGCATATTTCAGTAGAAGTGAAAAGTATATTCCAAAGAGGGTGGGAGCTAGTACACAACCTTGCTTAACTCCACTCTTGATTTCAAATTCTTCAGAAGTTGCACCATCAAACTTGATAATACCCTTCATGCCTGTGTGGAACGATTCCACAATGGACTGAAGAGTTGGTGGGCAGCCAATCTTCTTTAGTGCCTTGAACAGACCCTCACGACTGACCAAATCAAATGCCTTTGTGAGGTCGATGAAGGCAATAAACAGTGGTTGATTCTGTTCACGGCATTTTTCTTGCATTTGTCGCAATGAGAATATCATATCAGTGGTAGACCGGTTCTGTCGAAAGCCACACTGTGATTCGGGGTAGACTTGATCTCCTAGGACTTGAAGTCTGCGCAGAACAATTCTGGCAAATACTTTTCCAACAATACACAGAAGTGAGATACCCCTATAGTTGTTGCAGTCGCTCCGATCGCCCTTGTTCTTGTACAGTGTTATGATGCTTGAATCTTTGAAATCCTGTGGGACTTGTCCTTCACGCCAGCATAGCTCTATTAGCTGGTGGATCTGTATAGTGAGTGTGTCTTGCCCACTCCTGATAACCTCTATTGGAATCCCATCCTTACCTGGAGCCTTGCCAGATGCAAGTTCATTTATAGCACACTTAACTTCTGTTATGGTGGGAAGTGTGTCCAGGTGGTCAAGAGTTGGTAGAGCCTCTATGGCGTTGAGGGCATCATCCGCTAGTTTGGTCTCACTTGAGTAAAGCTCCAAATAGTGCTCTACCCATCTGTCCATCTGCTGTTTCTTATCAGTGATGATTTCTCCAGTCAAGGTTTTCAATGGTGCACTTCTTTTGATCACTGGACCGCAGGCTTTCTTTATTCCTTCATACATGCTTCTTATGTCTCCCTTATCACTTGCGATTTGAATGGACTCACATAACTTGATCCAATAATCATTTGCACACTGCCTGGCAGCCTTTTGCACATCCTTCCTAGCTTGCCTAAGCTCACTCAGAGTGTTACGCGTTGGTCTTTCCTTGTTTCTTAAGAGAGCTTTCTTCTTCTTATCAATCAAGGGCTGCAGAGTCTCGCTGTTGGCCGCAAACCAGTCCTGCCTCTTATGATCCACAGTGCCGTAAACCCCTACGGCAGTTTTATAAAGAGTTTCCTTAATTTGACCCCACTTTTCATTTACTGTACAATTTTCTGGTGTATCAGTGAAAGCGTCTTCAAGTTGCTGTTGAAACTCAAAGCACTTTTCAGGATCATGAGTGTTAATAATATTAATCCTGAGGCTAGATTTGTGTTTAGCTGTGTAGATTCTCTTTGGTCTCAGTCTAACCCTTGCAACAACCAAAGAATGATCCGTATCACAGTCAGCACTGTGGTAACTACGAGTCAATGATATATGGTTCAGATGTTGTCTCCGTGTGATGATGAAGTCCAGCTGGTGCCAATGGCCGGATCTTGGATGTTTCCATGTGACCTTATGCATCTCTTTTGTTTTAAAAAAGGAGTTTGTAATACACAGGTCATTACTGGTGCAATGCTCCAGCAGCCTTTGCCCATTTCCATTCATGCGACCGATGTTGTATTTTCCAAGGCACACTGGCCATGAACTCGAGTCCTTGCCCACACGAGCATTGAAATCACCGAGCATATAAATGTAGTCAGATTTTGGAACTGCCTTGATCACGGAGTCTAACTCCTCATAGAACGAATCCTTCACATCATCAGAGGAATCGAGTGTCGGTGCATATGCAGTAATAATGGTGGCAAACCCACAAGAGGTTGCCAAGCGCAGGGATAATAGTCTTTCATTTCCTCCTGCTGGAATTTCAATCATTCCCAGTAGCGAATTCTTCACTGCAAAGCCCACACCGTGTTGCCTTTTTTCTGCCTGCCCTCTACCCTTCCAGAAAAAGGTGTAGTTGTTTTCCCTGAGTGACCCTTCCTCAGCGAGGCGAGTCTCCTGCAGGCCAGCAATATCAATGTTTAGACGATTGAGTTCGGCATCAATCACAGCCGTTTTTCTCACATCGTCAATATTGGTCAAGTCAGTGGAAAATCCTGGACACATTGTTCTCAC